>JAUIMM010001655.1:4142500-4522776 GCA_031769625.1 Taudactylus pleione
TTAGGTTATGAATATACCGACAGCGGCATCCCGATGCTCAGGATCCCGACAATGGTCCAGTAAGTATGGTAACCCTCCCCCCTTCTCCCCCTATCCCTAACCTTCTGTTCCTGTATCCTAACACTAACCCTCCCCATTAGTGCCTAAACATAACCCTCCCCCCTTGGTGCCTAAACCCTAACTCCCACCCCAGTAGTGCCTAACCCTAACCCAGCCCCGGGGGTACCTAACCCTAACTTCCGCCTAAACATAATCCCCCCCCCCCGGTGATGCCTAAACCTAACCCTCCCCCCCCACCCGCACGGCTAAAACCTAACCAACCCCGCTATACTTACGATCGGCATTCCGGCTGTCGGGATTTCGGCATCTCCACTACTATCGGTATTCCGGCGGCGGTCTTCTGGCCGGGTAGTAGCATTGCGGGATGCCGGCTGTAGGTATAATTGCATCCCTTAAGGACAGTGTTTTCGGAACCTCTGCTTTAAAGATTCATCCAATCCAAAATGCTGTTAAAAGCCTTTAAGATAATTCGGAAGCCAAAGCTTAATTCTGCATTTGGTGCATTCATGGCACAGCCATCATCTAAACAGGAAAAAAAGGCAGTACATTTTTATTACACGCAAATATATTTGGCTTTAATTGTCATTATCTGTCCCTTTGTAATTGGTATCATTACACACGAGTATTTTAGCATTCTCCAATCACAATTCTGGGTTATTGGTGGCACTGGTAACTGACACTGCTGGCAGCCCTGATTAACATGGAAGAACAGGACATGCTAAGCAGACAGGCCTTGATGTGACTCGGCTTATATGCTTGACGTGAAGCACCTCGTGTCTCACGGAGGCGCTTACTTATCCACAATCAGAAACATCCCTGAACTTTGCTGGAAGGATGTAAAATATTCAGAAACTGGTATGTTTTCTTCCTGCTTAATAATACATGTGGCATACAGACCCGACACGGCGTTTCCGAGTGTCCATCAAATGTGCCTTTTGCTGTGACTTGACCTGTAAAAATTATTTTCATCGCTTAACTCTGCGTCAGTGTTGCTCTGACCAGCACTTAAAGGGGAGGAATATTTAAAATGTGTAGATCACTAGAGGAATTTGTAAATACTAGCATAAGACTTTTTCTAATTGTTAAAGCACTTACCTAAAATAATTGTGTGTATTTGTGGACAAATAAATTCTGCAGTGTAGAACATGGAGAGTTCGTGGACTGGACAGAACAGCTATTAGGGTTATGGTATTACCAAGTACTGTTGGAAGGAGTGCGATCCTGTGCTGTCTCCTCCCAGTATCCTGACATGGTAGGCTGACTCAGCAGTCACTAGGACTCTCCGCAGGAGAGGGCAATTCTCCCAGTCCAGTCACATCCCCCACCGTGCTCCACTCACGTTACGAAAGTGGACCATCCGGAAAAGGGCTGATGACGTGATTTGTGCTGAATCATGTCATTGTAGCCCCACACCCTGCTCTACAATGTCAGTCATTTCAAAATTGTATAGCAGGGGGCGATGCCACACCAGCTTAACTGTGCATGCTGGTAAGTGGTAACACCATGCTGCACTGCAGGTGGGACAGATGTAAAATGTGCAGAGAGAATTAGATGTGTGTAAACGGAATGGGTATGAAATACCGCCGGCCGCATGGCCGGCGTTGATTTCCGCCAGCGGCAGCTCGACAGGAGCAGAGTGCGACACAGCGGAAGCCCGACAGCGCTGGAAATTCCAATCGTGGATAGGTAAGTATCCACTAACCTAACCCCCCTAACCCTCCTTAGGGGTGCCTAACCCTAACTTCCCCCCAAGTGCCTAACCCTAATCCCCCCTCTAAGTGCCTAACCCTAACCACCCCCTTCCCCGCTACCTAAACCTAAGTCCCCCGGGGGGGTGCCTAACCCTAAGTCCCCCCCGGGGGTGCCTAACCCTAACCCTCCCTCCCCCTAGCCTAATCCTAACCCTCCCGGGGGGGTGCCTAACCCTAAGTCCCCCCCGGGAGCCCTAAACCTAACCTAAACCTAACCCTCCCCACCCGCAGCTGTCCGCTTGCGGCGCCAGGCATCACTACGATCGTGATGCCGGGCGCCGGTCTCCCGGCATCGGGGAAATGCGGGCGTCTACATCTAGACGCCCGGCATTTGACCCTTCCCGGGATAAGACAGTCGGGAAGCTGGCTGCCGGTATATAGGCAGTCGGCTTCCCGATTGCTTCCTGTCCAAACTGACATCTAAATTGCAGTGTAAAAAGAAAGCTGTCCAGCACTTGTGGCCTACATGCAACAGCAGCTAGTATTTACCCTGCATGCAAAAACAATGTATGTACGTGCACCCCTTGTATTGCAACATGGTTTGTCCAGGTGCTCAGTTACTTCCTCTATGTTAAGCAGGACCAACATTCTTCCTACAATCCAACTAGTTGGTTGGTTGGTTGGTTGTTTGGTTGGTTTGTTGGAATGAAAATCCGGTAATGCATGGGAGCAAGTGACAATCAGCCATTTGCTCCCAAACACAGGAAAATGGGAGAAAGTTGTTGTTCAGACAAGTTGTTTAAGTCAAACAGATTTAACCAAGTTACCTGAATCACCTTTTTCATGCTTTCTGGTGTTTGTTAGCAAATTGCTGATTTATCATTTGCTCCCATACATTACCGGATTTTCATTCCAACCATTGGCTACACGGAAATCTCTCTCGAAATAATTGTTTTACCATCACTAATAACAAAATACAAGCTGTATCTTTGGGGATTATATTGATTTTTTTCCCTAAGGAGCGACTATCTAAAAGATTTACCGCTGCCAGCTTTTTCTACATGGTAATAATACCTGTTGAAACTATTGGAGCGTCTCAAACATGTTTAAGTTGTAACATATTGAAAGGAACCTAAACAACTACTAAACATTTACTTTGTTGCAAATCTCAGAACAAAATATCCCCCTTGGGAGAATAGAGGAATTTTTTTCATCTTTTATGCATATCCAGAGTGGTAAATACAATACGTGTGGATGTTCCCTCAGGTGTAATAAGGATACACATATATGTATACATGTGTGTGGCCTTTGTATTATGGTATATTCATTTGATTAATATTGTGCTTATATTTTATATATGTTTTATTAAATTGTGTTCTTATTTTTCCATATATCTGTGGTTGTTATTATTATTTTTATTATAAATTATCTCTTATTGTTGGATAATTATTATATACATTGTAAAATAAGAGCTGCAGTGTTTTTTTTAATTTTTTTAACTTTTTTTTTCCATTATAAGTGGTGGCAATCATCTAGTGGTAGCTGCTGGTTAATCATTTAAATGTAGTCTTCCGTGCTCTATTTTTGCTCAGCGCCAAGGGTAATTACGTATATATGTCTCTTGTACTGTAGCTGTACACAGGAGTAACACATAACTATGGTAGCAATGTCTCTTGTATAGTACCTGCACACAGGAGTAATAGGTAACTATGGTAGCAATGTCTCTTGTACAGTACCTGCACACAGGAGTAACACATAACTATGGTAGCAATATCTCTTGTACAGTACCTGCACACAGGAGTAACACATAACTATGATAGCAATGTCTCTTGTACAGTACCTGCACACAGGAGTAACACATAACTATGGTAGCAATGTCTCTTGTACAGTACCTGCACACAGGAGTAACAGATAACTATGGTAGCAATGTCTCTTGTATAGTACCTGCACACAGGAGTATCACATCTTTGGTAGCAATGTCTCTTGTACAGTACCTGCACACAGGAGTAACACATAACTATGATAGCAATGTCTCTTGTATAGTACCTGCACACAGGAGTATCACAACTATGGTAGCAATGTCTCTTGTACAGTACCTGCACACAGGAGTAACACATAACTATGGTAGCAATGTCTCTTGTATAGTACCTGCACACAGGAGTATCACAACTATGGTAGCAATATCTCTTGTACAGTACCTGCACACAGGAGTAATAGGTAACTATGGTAGCAATGTCTCTTGTACAGTACCCGCACACAGGAGTAACACATAACTATGGTAGCAATGTCTCTTGCACAGTACCTGCACACAGGAATAACAGATAACTGGTAGCAATGTCTCTTTTACAGTACCTGCACACAGGAGTAACACAAAACTATGGTAACAATGTCTTTTGTACAGTAACTGTACACAGGAGTAACAGATAACTATGGTAGCAATTTCTCTTGTACAGTACCTGCACACAGGAATAACACATAACTATGGTAGCAATGTCTCTTGTTCTGTACCTGCACACAGGAGTAACAGATAACTATGGTAGTAATGTCTCTTGTACAGTACCTGCACACAGGAGTAACACATAACTATGGTAGCAATGTCTCTTGTATAGTACCTGCACACAGGAGTATCACAACTATGGTAGCAATATCTCTTGTACAGTACCTGCACACAGGAGTAATAGGTAACAATTGTAGCAATGTCTCTTGTACAGTACCTGCACATAGGAGTAACACATAACTATGGTAGCAATGTCTCTTGTACAGTACCTGCACACAGGAATAACAGATAACTGGTAGCAATGTCTCTTTTACAGTACCTGCACACAGGAGTAACACAAAACTATGGTAACAATGTCTTTTGTACAGTAACTGTACACAGGAGTAACAGATAACTATGGTAGCAATTTCTCTTGTACAGTACCTGCACACAGGAGTAACAGATAACTATGGTAGCAATGTCTCTTGTTCTGTACCTGCACACAGGAGTAACAGATAACTATGGTAGCAATGTCTCTTGTACAGTACCTGCACACAGGAGTAACACATAACTATGGCCCTCATTCAGAGCCGCTCGTTAGCGGCAGTACGCTCGTTCCGAGCGATGTTTGCACATCTGCGCATGCGTACGCTTTTTAGTACGCATGCGCGAACCAGTCAGTGCGGCCGAAAATCCTTTGTACGCTATATAGCGAGTGCCTGCTATTTTGAGTGACAGAATGAGGCGTATGTGGGTGGTAACAGGGGAAGGTGCTTGAAAATGGGGAGTGGAGATCCGAACGCAGGCGTGCTTAAAGGTCAAAACGGGCGTTTTATGGGTGTGTATATTTAAAACAGCAGCGTCATTGACCACGTCACTGGGTTATTTTATAGCCAGAACTGCACGCAAATTTGTGGTAGCAAACACCAACCACAAGAATAGCGAGCAGTTCATACGCTGGTCGATGTACTCGATTAATCTAATAAATAGCGGACATGACGTAGGATGCGTGCGGCCAGGGGGCGTTTTTAACAAATAAACGAGCGTATGTTTTGCTCGTTCGTTCAGACTTAGAGGTGTGAACACACTGCAATGTGCGTACGGATCATTTAAATAGCCACCCCTTGTTTTTAAACGAACGACCGCAAATAGCGTCCGGCTCTGAATGAGGGCCAATGGTAGCAATGTCTCTTGTATAGTACCTGCACACAGGAGTATCACAACTATGGTAGCAATATCTCTTGTACAGTACCTGCACACAGGAGTAATAGGTAACAATTGTAGCAATGTCTCTTGTACAGTACCTGCACACAGGAATAACACATAACTATGGTAGCAATGTCTCTTGTACAGTACCTGCACACATGAGTTATAGATAACAATTGTAGCAATGTCTCTTGTACAGTACCTGCACATAGGAGTAACACATAACTATGGTAGCAATGTCTCTTGTACAGTACCTGCACACAGGAATAACAGATAACTGGTAGCAATGTCTCTTTTACAGTACCTGCACACAGGAGTAACACAAAACTATGGTAACAATGTATTTTGTACAGTAACTGTACACAGGAGTAACAGATAACTATGGTAGCAATTTCTCTTGTACAGTACCTGCACACAGGAGTAACAGATAACTATGGTAGCAATGTCTCTTGTTCTGTACCTGCACACAGGAGTAACAGATAACTATGGTAGCAATGTCTCTTGTACAGTACCTGCACACAGGAGTAATAGGTAACTATGGTAGCAATGTCTCTTGTACAGTACCTGCACACAGGAGTTATAGATAACAATGGTAGCAATGTCTCTTGTACAGTACCTGCACACAGGAGTAACACAAAACTATGGTAACAATGTCTTTTGTACAGTAACTGCACACAGGAATAACAGATAACTATGGTAGCAATGTCTCTTGTACAGTACGTGCACACAGGAGTAACAGATAACTATGGTAGCAATGTCTCTTGTACAGTACCTGCACACAGGAGTAACAGATAACTATGGTAGCAATGTCTCTTGTACAGTACCTGCACACAGGAGTAACAGATAACTATGGTAGCAATGTCTCTTGTACAGTACCTGCACACAGGAGTAATAGGTAACTATGGTAGCAATGTCTCTTGTACAGTACCCGCACACAGGAGTAACAGATAACTATGGTAGCAATGCCTCTTGTTCTGTACCTGCACACAGGAGTAACAGGTAACTATGGTAGCAATGTCTCTTGTACAGTACCTGCACACTGGAGTAATAGGTAACTATGGTAGCAATGTCTCTTGTACAGTACCTGCACACAGGAGTAACAGATAACTATGGTAGCAATGTCTCTTGTTCTGTACCTGCACACAGGAGTAACACATAACTATGGTAGCAATGTCTCTTGTTCTGTACCTGCACACAGGAGTAACACATAACTATGGTAGCAATGTCTCTTGTACAGTACCTGCACACAGGAGTAACACATAACTATGGTAGCAATGTCTCTTGTACAGTACCTGCACACAGGAGTAACAGATAACTATGGTAGCAATGTCTCTTGTTCTGTACCTGCACACAGGAGTAACAGATAACTATGGCAGCAATGTCTCTTGTTCTCTACCTGCACACAGGATAACAGATAACTATGGTAGCAATGTCTCTTGTTCTGTACCTGCACACAGGAGTAACACATAACTATGGTAGCAATGTCTCTTGTTCTGAACCTGCACACAGGAGTAACAGATAACTATGGTAGCAATGTCTCTTGTACAGTATCTGCACACAGGAGTAACACATAACTATGGTAGCAATGTCTCTTGTTCTGTACCTGCACACAGGAGTAACACATAACTATGGTAGCAATGTCTCTTGTACAGTATCTGCACACAGGAGTAACACATAACTATGGTAGCAATGTCTCTTGTTCTGTACCTGCACACAGGAGTAACACATAACTATGGTAGCAATGTCTCTTGTTCTGTACCTGCACACAGGAGTAACAGATAACTATGGTAGCAATGTCTCTTGTACAGTACCTGCACACAGGAGTAACACATAACTATGGTAGCAATGTCTCTTGTACAGTACCTGCACACAGGAATAACAGATAACTGGTAGCAATGTCTCTTTTACAGTACCTGCACACAGGAGTAACACAAAACTATGGTAACAATGTCTTTTGTACAGTAACTGTACACAGGAGTAACAGATAACTATGGTAGCAATTTCTCTTGTACAGTACCTGCACACAGGAGTAACAGATAACTATGGTAGCAATGTCTCTTGTTCTGTACCTGCACACAGGAGTAACAGATAACTATGGTAGCAATGTCTCTTGTACAGTACCTGCACACAGGAGTAATAGGTAACTATGGTAGCAATGTCTCTTGTACAGTACCTGCACACAGGAGTTATAGATAACAATGGTAGCAATGTCTCTTGTAGAGTACCTGCACACAGGAGTAACACAAAACTATGGTAACAATGTCTTTTGTACAGTAACTGCACACAGGAATAACAGATAACTATGGTAGCAATGTCTCTTGTACAGTACGTGCACACAGGAGTAACAGATAACTATGGTAGCAATGTCTCTTGTACAGTACCTGCACACAGGAGTAACAGATAACTATGGTAGCAATGTCTCTTGTACAGTACCTGCACACAGGAGTAACAGATAACTATGGTAGCAATGTCTCTTGTACAGTACCTGCACACAGGAGTAACAGATAACTATGGTAGCAATGTCTCTTGTACAGTACCTGCACACAGGAGTAATAGGTAACTATGGTAGCAATGTCTCTTGTACAGTACCCGCACACAGGAGTAACAGATAACTATGGTAGCAATGCCTCTTGTTCTGTACCTGCACACAGGAGTAACAGATAACTATGGTAGCAATGTCTCTTGTACAGTACCTGCACACAGGAGTAACAGATAACTATGGTAGCAATGTCTCTTGTTCTGTACCTGCACACAGGAGTAACACATAACTATGGTAGCAATGTCTCTTGTTCTGTACCTGCACACAGGAGTAACACATAACTATGGTAGCAATGTCTCTTGTACAGTACCTGCACACAGGAGTAACACATAACTATGGTAGCAATGTCTCTTGTACAGTACCTGCACACAGGAGTAACAGATAACTATGGTAGCAATGTCTCTTGTTCTGTACCTGCACACAGGAGTAACAGATAACTATGGCAGCAATGTCTCTTGTTCTGTACCTGCACACAGGATAACAGATAACTATGGTAGCAATGTCTCTTGTTCTGTACCTGCACACAGGAGTAACACATAACTATGGTAGCAATGTCTCTTGTTCTGAACCTGCACACAGGAGTAACAGATAACTATGGTAGCAATGTCTCTTGTACAGTATCTGCACACAGAAGTAACACATAACTATGGTAGCAATGTCTCTTGTTCTGTACCTGCACACAGGAGTAACACATAACTATGGTAGCAATGTCTCTTGTACAGTATCTGCACACAGGAGTAACACATAACTATGGTAGCAATGTCTCTTGTTCTGTACCTGCACACAGGAGTAACACATAACTATGGTAGCAATGTCTCTTGTTCTGTACCTGCACACAGGAGTAACAGATAACTATGGTAGCAATGTCTCTTGTACAGTATCTGCACACAGGAGTAACACATAACTATGGTAGCAATGTCTCTTGTTCTGTACCTGCACACAGGAGTAACACATAACTATGGTAGCAATGTCTCTTGTTCTGTACCTGCACACAGGAGTAACAGATAACTATGGTAGCAATGCCTCTTGTTCTGTACCTGCACACAGGAGTAACAGATAACTATGGTAGCAATGTCTCTTGTACAGTACCTGCACACAGGAGTAACACATAACTATGGTAGCAATGTCTCTTGTTCTGTACCTGCACACAGGAGTAACACATAACTATGGTAGCAATGTCTCTTGTACAGTACCTGCACACAGGAGTAACACATAACTATGGTAGCAATGTCTCTTGTTCTGTACCTGCACACAGGAGTAACAGATAACTATGGCAGCAATGTCTCTTGTTCTGTACCTGCACACAGGAGTAACACATAACTATGGTAGCAATGTCTCTTGTTCTGAACCTGCACACAGGAGTAACAGATAACTATGGTAGCAATGTCTCTTGTACAGTATCTGCACACAGGAGTAACACATAACTATGGTAGCAATGTCTCTTGTTCTGTACCTGCACACAGGAGTAACACATAACTATGGTAGCAATGTCTCTTGTACAGTATCTGCACACAGGAGTAACACATAACTATGGTAGCAATGGCCCTCATTCAGAGCCGCTCGTTAGCGGCAGTACGCTCGTTCCGAGCGATGTTTGCACATCTGCGCATGCGTACGCTTCTTAGTACGCATGCGCGAACCAGTCAGTGCGGCCGAAAATCCTTTGTACGCTATATAGCGAGTGCCTGCTATTTTGAGTGACAGAATGAGGCGTATGTGGGTGGTAACAGGGGAAGGTGCTTGAAAATGGGGAGTGGAGATCCGAACGCAGGCGTGCTTAAAGGTCAAAACGGGCGTTTTATGGGTGTGTATATTTAAAACAGCAGCGTCATTGACCACGTTACTGGGTTATTTTATAGCCAGAACTGCACGCAAATTTGTGGTAGCAAACACCAACCACAAGAATAGCGAGCAGTTCATACGCTGGTCGATGTACTCGATTAATCTAATAAATAGCGGACATGACGTAGGATGCGTGCGGCCAGGGGGCGTTTTTAACAAATAAACGAGCGTATGTTTTGCTCGTTCGTTCAGACTTAGAGGTGTGAACACACTGCAATGTGCGTACGGATCATTTACATAGCCACCCCTTGATTTTAAACGAACGACCGCAAATAGCGTGCGGCTCTGAATGAGGGCCAATGTCTCTTGTTCTGTACCTGCACACAGGAGTAACACATAACTATGGTAGCAATGTCTCTTGTTCTGTACCTGCACACAGGAGTAACAGATAACTATGGTAGCAATGTCTCATGTACAGTATCTGCACACAGGAGTAACACATAACTATGGTAGCAATGTCTCTTGTACAGTACCTGCACACAGGATGGAATAACAGATAACTATGGTAGCAATGTCTCTTGTTCTGTACCTGCACACAGGATGGAATAACAGATAACTATGGTAGCAATGTCTCTTGTTCTGTACCTGCACACAGGAATAAAAGATAACTATGGTAGCAATGTCTCTTGTAAATGAACACAGGAATACAGAAATAGCAGATAACCACAATAGCAATGTCTTGTAGCCAGGGCTGGATTAACAATGGGGTGGGTGGTGCTACAGCTCCAGGCCCCAAATTAAAATAGGCCCGTCGCCCGCAGGACCTGCTGTGTGCTGCTGGAAACTGGGTAAATCTTATTCCTGTCCGCCAATGGCAACCTGACACCCCGCCCACTTGAGCTATTAATAAGGAAAGGTCTTGTTTTTAATATATAGAAATATTTCACATTCATGACATCCCTAAGTGACCTATAGCCTCTTTAGCAGATGAGTTTTACATTTAAATAATCATTCTCTTTATTAAATTGTAGATTCTCACATTAGACTATTGATGAACGTGAAGAGGGGTGCGAGATTGATGTTTTTCAAGGTAGGCGCTAGTCACACCCCTTGACACAGGCCACACCCCCGTGCAGACCACCCACCACAACTTCGACCACATCCCCCCACATCACTAGTCGCACCCCCACAGCGCTAGTCACATCACCTGTGGTGGCACACACTAGGCCCTTCATAAATTTCAGCTCTAGGTCATGTGTACCTTAATCTGGCACTGCTTGTAGCTACACACAGAAATAGCAGATAACTGCAATAGCAATGTCTCTTGTAGCTGCACACAGAAGACTGATAGCGATGTCTCTTGTAGCTGCACGCGGAAGACTGATAGCGATGTCTCTTGTAGCTGCACACAGGAGACTGATAGAGATGTCTCCTGTAGCTGCACGCGGAAGACTGATAGCGATGTCTCTTGCAGCTGCACACAGAAGACTGATAGCGATGTCTCTTGTAGCTGCACGCGGAAGACTGATAGCGATGTCTCTTGTAGCTGCACATAGAAGACAGATAGCGATGTCTCTTGTAGCTGCACACAGGAGACTGATAGAGATGTCTCCTGTAGCTGCACGCGGAAGACTGACAGCGATGTCTCTTGCAGCTGCACGCGGAAGACTGATAGCGATGTCTCTTGTAGCTGCACGCGGAAGACTGATAGCGATGTCTCTTGTAGCTGCACACAGAAGACTGATAGCGATGTCTCTTGTAGCTGCACACGGAAGGCTGATAGCGATGTCTCTTGTAGCTGCACACGGAAGGCTGATAGCGATGTCTCTTGTAGCTGCACAAAGAAGACTGATAGCGATGTCTCTTGTAGCTGCACACGGAAGACTGATAGCGATGTCTCTTGCAGCTGCACGCGGAAGACTTATAGCGATGTCTCTTGTAGCTGCACACGGAAGACTGATAGCGATGTCTCTTGTAGCTGCACACGGAAGACTGATAGTGATGTCTCTTGTAGCTGCACACGGAAGACTGATAGCGATGTCTCTTGTAGCTGCACACGGAAGACTGATAGCGATGTCTCTTGTCGCTGCACACGGAAGACTGATAGCGATGTCTCTTGTAGCTGCACACGGAAGGCTGATAGCGATGTCTCTTGTAGCTGCACGCGGAAGACTGATAGCGATGTCTCTTGTAGCTGCACACAGAAGACTGATAGCGATGTCTCTTGTAGCTGCACACGGAAGACTGATAGCAATGTCTCTTGTAGCTGCACGCGGAAGACTGATAGCGATGTCTCTTGTAGCTGCACACGGAAGACTGATAGCGATGTCTCTTGTAGCTGCACACGGAAGACTGATAGCGATGTCTCTTGTAGCTGCACACGGAAGACTGAGGGCGATGTCTCTTGTAGCTGCACACAGGAGACTGATAGCGATGTCTCTCGTAGCTGCACACGGAAGACTGATAGCGATGTCTCTTGTAGCTGCACACAGGAGTAGCAGAGCAACTGAGGCTGAATGAACATTTGCAAACAGGAGCAGAAGGACATGCAATAGAAGCTACTGGCAACAAAACTGGTAATAGCTTAAAGGTGCCTACACACTAGGTGATAAGTTACACGATTTGCCCGATTTCGATGCATCGGAACGACAAATCGTGTAAAATATGTCCAAATCATGAGTGTCCACTCACGATCACGATGCCGATCTGCGTACCCACTGGTCGTACGTCGCATCTTCAGATCTTGCCCTCTGCAGGCAAGATCTGCCAATTTCGGACACGATTAAGGATGCACGATAGATCGTTTGTCACATTGGACACTTTTTAACACCAAATCGTGTCCAAGACTGCCGTAGAGCTGCTGGGGAGAGTTCAAGGGAAATCGGACACGAGATGGCATCGTGACCACATCACATAGTGTGTAAGCTCCAAAAGATGGCTGAGGCTGATCAGTAACACACTTGCCTTGCAGGAACCAGCAGGCCTAGATAGAATGAAGAATCACAGTAGCAGTGGAGGATACTGTGGAGCCAATATGCTGAGAGGGTTTGAGCTTATTTCCCCTTAATTGTAAGGACCTGGAAATGATGTGAGTTGAGGGCGGAAGTGAAGTTCCATGGACATAAATGCCACCAAATGAATAAATTTGTCTCCTCACGGGCTTACTTTGCTCGCCACAGGTTTATATTCCCTCTCTATGTCCACGTGGTTAGTTTGGAATGACGTTGGACAGTAACTGATTACGTCAGGGTCCACTCCGTGAAGGGCATCTAGATACTACCATGCTGAGAGGTGCAGTCCAGATAGACAAACAAGAATCGCAGAAGTTGCACTGACGATTCACCTGGAAGAAATTATATAGGGCGTCCTGGATGAGGATTGGTTGCAGCGATCATGTGCAACCAGACTGGGGTTGGACTGGCTGACTAGCGATCACCTGACTTGACACAAGATGGCAGCACCAGTGGCGTCACAAGGGGGGTGCGTGGGGTGCACCCCCCTTCCCCTCCAGTAATATTAAGAATGGTACCACGGGGGATCAGGATCGGGCCGTGAGGCCATGCCCCTTCCCGCAAGGCCATGCCCCCTTTTTGCGCCGTGTTCAAAATGTCACTCCCCACACCGGGTGACACCACGGGGAGGGACGCCACTGGACAGCACCCATGTCCCAGCAGCACCGGCTTCAGTTAGTGGCAGCAGACCCTCCAACATGACCCGTTCCACCAGGTACAAAATGCTCTGCTCCTGGACTTCACACATACTTTATGACTGCTGCCACCTATGTTGAGACACCTGTCTCATCAATTACCTAGCTCAACACAGGTGACTGCAATCATAAATTATGTGTGAAGTCCAGGAGCAGAGCACTTTGTACCTGGTGGAAAGGGTCATGTTGAAGGGTAGGTGACAGTATCATATCCACTAGTGTATAAGGCACCAGTACTACCATGTGCTGGTGTATTTACCGCAATCACACCCAGGACACTACAAATGCCTAGCAACACTCTAAGCTCCAGGCTGTCACTCCCACACCGAGGACACCACCGGCACCCCTGCATTGCCGACATTGTCAGCACACGTGCACTGAGGACACCACTGGCACCCCCGCTTTGCCGACACCCTGCACTGAGGACACTGTCAGCACCCCTGCACTGCTGCCCCATGTACTGAGGACACTGTCAGCGACCCCACACTGCCGTCACTCCCACACCGAGGACACCACCGGCACTTCTGCACTGCCGACGCTGTCAGCACAAGTGCACTGAGGACATCGCTGGCACCCCCACTTTGCCAACACCCTGCACTGAGGATACCTGCACTCCCCAAGTACTAAGGACACTGCTAGCATCCCCACACTGCCGTCACTCCCACACTGAGGACACTACCAGCATCCCTGCACTGCCGACACTGTCAGCACACATGCACTGCGGAGACCACTGGCACCCCCGCTTTGCCGACACCACCGGCACCCTGCACTAAGGACACTGCCAGCACCCCTGCACTGCTGCCCCACGTATTGAGGATGCAGTCAGCGGCCCCGCACTCCTGCAACCATCTCCCTTAATACATTTTTGATATAATTATTTATGGGATCGGTATGAATGATTGCCAGACCTATGTCCAGCGGTTCAATCCTGACTCCGCAAGACCGACACCACTGAAAATCCCTCCCCCCCCCTAACCCTAATCCTCCCTTAGGGGTGCCTAACTCTAATCCCCCCCTAAATGCCTAAACCTATCCCCCCCTGCCGCAGCCTAAACCTAAGTCTCCCAGGGGGTACCTATCCCTAACCTCCCCCCGGGGGTGCCTAACCCTAACCCCCCCTTCCCCTGGACTAACCCTAAGTCCCCCCCGGGAGCCACTAACCTAATTCTCCATCCCCCCATAGTTGTCCGCGTCAGCCAACTGGCTTACCTTCATTTGGTATGCCGGGCGTCGGGCTCCCGACACAGGGATAATGGGATTTCGACACCTAGCATTTGTCCCATCGGGATTACACAGTCAGGAAGTTGGCGGTCGGCATTTCGACCGTTGGCTTCCTGACTGCATCCTTTATTTATACAGGCCTGAAGGAGTCCACTTAACTGAGGACGGGCTTTCATTGTGTGTAGAGGATCTGTTTGGAGTTATTTCTCAGGTTGGTTAGGTTAGTGTATGGTGGTGGTTCTATATGCAGAACCTCGCTGTGGCAGGAAACAAGGGCAGCTCTTTAGCAATTGACTAGTTTTTGAAAGCACTCACCTTTGTAGAATGGTTAGTTGGACTGTACCACCCTAACAGGGGTAACGTCATCACCCTACCGGGTAGATAGTCAAGTGAGAAGGTAGAGTTGGATACCCTGGTTTGCTTTATGGTTCCTGAGCAGCACCCCTGGCTGCATTGATGGACTGCACGGATGCTGGTCGTCTTTTCTTTGCCACCACACAGGTTTTATATAATGTATTCAATAAATAGCTAACTTTTTTTCTGCCAAATTGTAAATCTCTGAGTCTTGATTTACTAATGTATTTTCATTTTGATGACAGGCACACATGACACACAACAGTTGATAGGAGATTTAGAAGCACTGAATGATTGCAATAAGACTGAGGTGGGTGAAATCTCAAGGCTGGGGGTTGGCTTGTGTTCTTGTCATATGTTCTTTAAATATCCAATTGCACTGTTGGGGAGTGTGATCTAGTGTTGGGTTATTTAAGGCTGCACCTTTACGACCTAGGGCGGGATGTACTAAGCATCACATCCGCAATGCGGGACATCCCCCTGTCTTCTGGTTAATACCGTGGTTCATTACCACAGTACAGTATGTACCAAGAATATCGCAAAGGACAGCTTTCCCGATAAGAGCTATCCTTTGCGATGGCTCCAGACAGAGGGATTTCCGGCCACGAGGGGTAATGGGTGGGAACCGATCGGATCCCTCCCAAGGGGGAGCGTCCGATAAGAAGCCCGTAGGCTTCTATTGAGTAATGCCACCTGAAGGTGGTGATAGCCATCAGAATGAAGTCATTCCGGTGCTTAGTACATTTGGGGAATGCTGTAAACCCCCGAAGACTGCATTTTTGGGGGTTTTACCCCATTCTCGCCTTTAGTACATCCAACCCCTAGTCTATTTCATTGGCGTGTCTTACCCATCCTCCCTTTCCCCTTTGAATTGGTTAGTTTTTAGTGTTTTTGCTGTTGGCTATTTTTAAGCGGGAAAGAACAGCAGATCGGCGCGGGTGCAATTGTGGGGTTTTTTTTGGTGCACTAGATTTCATTGACTGATTGGATAGGCTGCACCCTCCTAACGGGGGCAGCCCCATCACCCGGCCGGGTGAGTAGTCAATTTAGAAGGTTGATTTGGATATCTTGGTTTATTTTTTTGTTCATAAAGGGCACCCTTGTTGTCGGTATAAAATGGCAATGCATGATGGTTGTTAGTTTGTGGTGCCTTAATGGGCTGCACTGATGCTGGTCGTCCTTTCTTTGCCACAAGACAGGTTTTCTATAATGTTTTTTTTTTTTTTTTAAATAGATAATATTTTATTCTGCCAATATTTGCATCTCTGAGTCCTTATTTACTTATTTCTGTTCATTTAGATGACATGCACACGTGACACCCATCAGCCAATAGAAGGTTTTTTAGTTTGAGGTGGCGAGGAGACATCCAAGATGAAATGACTGAAAGATATTCAGTAACGCGGAACTACACAGATTGTGAGGGATCTGGAGACAACAGGTAAAACTGAAATCTGAAAGAACCTACTACAGTGGTTCCCAAACTGTGTGCCGTGGCACCCTGGGGTACCTCGGGACACTTGCAGGGGTGCCTCCGGTTGGTGGCCTAGCACCAAATTAAATAATTTATAGTCAATGTAATTTAAATATGTGGACAAACAGAAGTGCAAACCTGTCCACATAATCGAACCTAAGGATGACAGGGAAGCACAATTTACTTAATCGTTTTTTTTTTCTGAATGTCTCATTAACAAACTTTTGGGTTAGGGGTGCCATGAACACAATGCTGATACTCTAGGGCGCCGTGATTCAAAAAAGTTTACAAACCCCTGCCCTACTAGTTTTCCAAGAGAGGTGGTATAGATAGAGAAAAGCAGAGGACCTAGGTCTGAGTCTTGTGAGAACCAGGATAGGATGATGTCCTGAAGACCTTGAGGTAAAATGGTTTTAACTTTTACTGGAATCCAGACTTGTGCCATTTATGTAATACACATATATACCTTACTGCTGCTGTTTTGTTTTACACAAGCCTCTGGCGCTGCAGGGGTAAATCTATCCTAAAAACTCTCCTGGGACTTCCTAAGAATAAACCATGGATCATAGCCCTTGGTAAAGCATCTTTCAAGAGCACCAATCAATTTTTTTGTCTGCCGCTAATTGATTAAACTGTGTTTGTCACATAATGTGATGTTCTTGTCACCGCCGGAAAAGTATATTGTGTTGTAAAATTGCTCTGAACTGGTGTTTAGATTAGAATGTCCTTCCCTGTACACAGCAAAGTTCTACATTTCTTCCAGTGACCCCCATCTCTGAGTACTGGTCTCCCAGGGAACGATGTCACAGGAACCGTAATCTTCCGGTAAATGACCTTGCAATAGATCGTGCTGTAACAACTCACAAACAACCACTTTGATGCCTGTAAACCCCAGGATTTGTCCATCTGTGCGAAACAGGCATTTGGGACAGAAGATAAAGGTCTCCTATGCTAGATGGTTGGAACACAAAGTGAAATATTCTGTTGAAGTTAAAGACAGTGGAAATTATTTATAATGCAGAAATTGTCCGCTCCACAGTGCTAAACAAACTCTCGGCCTGATTAAGCGAAGGACGCTAACGCGATTTTCACGCAGATCGAGCCATTGTTTGCCGTCGCGCATGCGTATAAGCTGCACTGCGTGTGCGCGGCGATCGCATTGCGATTATGGACGCATGAGGGGATCCAATCACAAAGTGACTGACAGGCTGTCAACGTTTGGGAGTGGTAACGGGGAGCGGTCAGTAAAAACGCAGGCGCGTCTGACCGTTTAAACGACGTTACACGGGCGTGCATAAATTAGCCACCGCGAGTGAATGCTCAGCTCTGCGTGTTAGAAGAGCACCCAAGGTTGCGGCAGGTCAAGGTTGCGGCAGAGTTGCCGACTTTTAGCTCCCTCCTTCCGGGAGGGAGCTGTCGGTTGTCCTCAGCAGGGGGGCGTGTCGCCTCTATTTTCGCTGCTGCATTGCATATGAAATCGCAGCTGCGATCGCATTAGCGTCCATTTCTGAATCAGGCCCTTTGTTCCTGCGCGGGTTTGATAAACAAGATGGTGGAACGTACAGATGACCAGACATTTACACAGACTAATTGGAGGAGAAGGTTGGGATAAAGGCGCTCCACGCACCGTAACAAAGGAGGTGCACCTTCAGTGGTTATGCTGAGCAGTGCTGAAATAATATTTCCCTTTGCTAGAGAGATTATCGGGGTAAAGTAAAGGCGGTGAGAGGCTTACTTTGTAGGAGTGTTCCTTTCTGTGCAGAGAGCAAAAGCATATTTCCAACTCACAGTTATTTCTCAGAGGTGGCTACATTCCGTATCTTGTCCGTATCTAACGGGACCTATTTCATGTCTCCAGATTGCACTTCAGGGGAGAAGCATGTTTCCCAGCACACACTGAGCAATGTAATAAAAATCTTCACACACAATAAAGTGACAGGTCATAAAGACTGCGTTCCCTCACTCTCAATTACTCCCTGTCCATTCACTTACATCATGGAGACAAGGGCAAATGTGTGATTGGTTAGAGGGGGCCTTCTATATATGTGCTTCTGAAGTGAACATAAATTTAACTAAGATGCATTTATGTATGTCTGTTTATGTGTGGGTGTATGCAGGATGATTGGCTATGCACTTTTCGATGAGATCACACTGACACCCGCTTTCATATAAGTGTACCCCTTTTTCTTGATATATACATTATGTCACACCTGCTTATTTGAGATTTTTTATATGTCACATTCCAATGATGTTTTGTATTTGACCAGATAATGTAAAGAAATTTAATATTTATCAGATTCAGTGATGTACTGGCTCTTTTGGTAATCTCTCTATATACTGTACATAAAATTAAGTCCCCAGTTTAGAAGCCTGTCTGTTCGTTCGGGTTAATCTCTTGAACCACTGGACGGTTTTTGATGGGGTTTTCACTATTCTATACAGCATTGGTCGAGGAATGTTGTGGTAAAAGGGAGCCGAGCAGTGTCGATTTTAGTGAAGCAAATGACAGAAAAAAAATCTTGCACCAAGCTGCTGCATAGGAGCTGGCCAGGGTGCTGAAACAACAAGCGAGCATCTGAAACTGAGGCTTAAAAGTCACAAAAAATACTGTTGTGCTGTGTGACTGACTGACTGATGCTGCTGCTGCAGGTCCTAGGGCTACGCTCTGATTGGCTCTCTGAGACATTGAGATAGCAAAGTGCCCTGTTGCTTAGCAGTAGCCTAGAGAGTGGAGGGAGTCAGGGACTTAGCAGGGTCATGTCTGAGGCAGACAGAGAGTGAGAGACAGCCTCCAACGAACCCATGAAGATGCCCTGATGCAGACACCGTAGCCAGGAAGAAGCCAGGGGAAGCATAGCTATCAGGAATTAAATAAAAATAACAACCATGGGAACACCGTCAAATGATTTCCATTCGATGGTGGCAAAAAAATGGTAAAAACACTACCATCTGAACAAAAATATTGATGGTTAGTAACCATCAGATTCCGATATCCAACCCTATGCTGAACCTGCAGGCCGACTCTGGCCACCAGTCCTCCACCAGGAAGTGCTCCAGCGTGATGTTCCCGCTCAACCAGATATCCTTGGTAAACAGTAGGCACCTCCCATGGAATTCAGCGCTGTTCTCAGACAGGGGCACCATGGTGAGGAAGCTCAACAGGAAACCCATGAAATACAGGGTACACTGTGTAAAGAGGACATTGCTCATCACCATGTTCGGCAGCCGGGGAGGGGTGCGCATGGAGGCTGCAGAGATTTGTACAGGTGCCCCAGCCCCCGGGACATGCTGCTGGTAATGCTTACGGTAGCTGCAATACAGACCTCTTATCCATGATTCTCTTGCCCTTCCCAGCACATCCCAGTGGCCGGGCCCCAGCCAGCTGCAGGGCTGCGGCATTGGGGGTCGTGGTGACACTGGTGAGATGCAGGGGGCAATCGTAAGAAGGATGAGGCTGTTGTGAGATGCAGGGGGCTGTGGTGAAATGCAGGGGACTGTGGTGTGATGCAGGGCAGTGGCGTCACTCCCGCATTGTCACCCGGTGCGAGGTTCCTCCAGAACCCCTCACCCCCCCACCCCAGAAACCCAGCACCACCATCACCCCACCCCAAACCACTCCACCACCAGTTCAATAATAAAGACCATATAACTTCACGGAGGAAGTAACAACATACCAGCAGGATTGTTTGAAAGTGAAGACATCCAAATCTTTTAGCCTCCGGAGACACGACTTACACGGGACTAAAATGGCGCCACACCCAGGAACAGTGTGGCGTCCGAAAACATGTCACTGCGCATGTCAGAAATAAAATTCCTGACATGCACAGTAGTGAGAACAAGTTCCGCATATAGGGGGTCATTCAGACCCATTCACGAGCAAAGGACGCTCGAAAACGGGTCGATGTTGCCCCACTGCGCATGCGCACGACGGAGGGAGCTCCGCCGTGTGCATGCGCGAGACCCGGACTGCGACAGCCAAGCTGTCGCTCCGGGTCTCGCACCAAAGGGGGCGTGCTGTCGATGTTGATTGACAGCACGCCCCCTTTGGTGGGCGTGCCGGGGGCGTGACGGCCAGACGAAGGCGTTCCCATGGGAAAGCCTACCGTCTGAAGCCGGCCCCACTGACATCACTAGTGATGTCAGTGGGAGTGATTTTGGCTCTGATAGAGCCAAAATCACTCCAGGGCTTGCGGCAGCGAGACCCTGCCACAGGGTCTCCATCGCAAGCCCGATGGTCGCGATGGTCTTGACCATCGCGACCATCATCATGGACGCTTGCATAAGCTGTGGGTGGTAACCCACAGCTATGCGAGCGTCCATGAGGACGCTTCTAAAACAGGTAGGAGGGCCCTGATTCAGAGCGAGCGCTCTGGTCAGAGCGTTCAGCTCTGAATCAGGCCCATACATCACATCTGAATGGTATACTCGCAATTGAAATAAAAAAGATATATATTAGTACATATATTACGAAATGTTAAATTTACGGAAAAAACCCCCCACAAAAACGTTGCGAATACTTTGAGAAATCACCGACACTGATTTCGATGTATTAGTACATCCCAGCACAAGTCTGTTCAGACAGATAGTATTTTATCAGGGGTGGGGGGTTGTCGGAGGTGCCAATTGTAGGATAATCTTGCCTCCGGTCACAGAATGGCAGGCTCATGGAATGTAGTTGTCGGTGGCGCGTCAATCAAATAAGCTCTGAGAGGAAGAGGGCACCTCCTCTCTGAGCAGTGTAGGAAAACTCACCACAGAGCATCTCAGCAAGAGGTCAGTGAGGGCGAGTTGGACAGTGAACTACTCCTGCCCCCTGCATCTCACCACAGCCCCCTGATTCTTACTCCTGCCCCCTGCATCTCACCACAGCCCCCTGATTCTTACTCCTGCCCCCTGCATCTCACCACAGCCCCCTGCTTCTTACTCCTGCCCCCTGCATCTCACCACAGCCCACTGCTTCTTACTCCTGCCCCCTGCATCTCACCACAGCCTCCTGATTCTTACTACTGCCCCCTGCATCTCACCACAGCCTCCTGATTCTTACTACTGCCCCCTGCATCTCACCACAGCCTCCTGCTTCTTACTACTGCCCCCTGCATCTCACCACAGCCTCCTGATTCTTACTACTGCCCCCTGCATCTCACCACTGCCCCCTGCTTCTTACTCCTGCCCCCTGCATCTCACAGCAGCCTCCTGCTTCTCACTACTGCCCCCTGCATCTCACCACAGCCTCCTGCTTCTTACTCCTGCCCCCTGCATCTCACCACAGCCCCCTGCTTCTTACTACTGCCCCCTGCATCTCACCACAGCCCCCTGCTTCTTACTACTGCCCCCTGCATCTCACCGCAGCCCCCTGCTTCTTACTACTGCCCCCTGTATCTCACCACAGCCTCCTGCTTCTTACTACTGCCCCCTGCATCTCACCACAGCCTCCTGCTTCTTACTACTGCCCCCTGCATCTCACCACAGCCCCCTGCTTCTTACTACTGCCCCCTGCATCTCACCACAGCCCCCTGCTTCTTACTACTGCCCCCTGCATCTCACCACAGCCTCTTATATTTCACCACAGCCCTTTGCATCTCACCACAGGTTCCTGCTTCTCACTCCTGCTTCTTACAATAACCCCCTGTATCAGTCGCATCACAAGGGGGGTGCGGGATCTCCTGTCACCCCTCAGTGACAGGAGCCGAGTACTAACACTGTGAGGGAGCCGGCCCTGCGCACAGGAAAATCCGCACCTCCTGCACACTCCCCTCCCCAGTAAGAAGCAAGGGTCCACAGGGGTTTGAACCACATGGCCACTCCTACTGTCTGCGAGTCAGTGGGAGTGGCCACAGCCACTCCCACTGCACCGGGTGACAACGCTGGTGCAGTAGCACACCGGGTGATGGAGGAGGGCAGCGGCGTATACCCAAGGGCATAATCAGAGGTCTTGGTGCACGATAGCAAAATTTACTCTAGGCCCCTATTTGTATACATTATTTTGAAATTTTGATACATTTTTAAATAATCCCTGGTATCTAAGATCTAAATGTAACCCACTTATTGTGACATGTATTTTAAACACTCACTAATGACCCTTATGCTATAGTCCCCTTCCCTGTGCAGTACGTACCTTTCTTAATGATGTAGTTGGGTGCAGGTACATGCTCCACTCCTCACAAGATCCTCTCATTGTAGGTTCCTAGTGAGGCATAGTGTTGGCCCCTGGTTGACGTCATCATGTCAGTCCCTCATCCCGTACAATGCATGACTTGGAAGGCACACCACCATATTGTTCAAAGATCTCTGTAGTTTCTGCTCAATTCCTTAAACACCTTTCACAGCTAGTCTAGCTGGACATGCTATAGTGGGTGCAGGTGGATGCTTGTTGGGCATGCGGGCACTATAAGCCCCTGAGGTGCATACTTAGCACATCCCTTATCCCCTTTATAATTATGTGTCTGCGTTTATATTTTTAGGCAGCGGTTTTTTTTTTGGAAAAGAATAAAATTATTACTGCAAGACTAGTTAATTGTAATACAATTATCATAAGTTTTAATATATGTGTTTAATAGATTTAAACTAATTTAAGAAATATACACCGGATTGTATCTAGCATTTCATAGATTTTAATTTTGTTTATTAAGATAAAATTCGTATTAGTTGTAATGTTATTTAACAAATAAAATGTTATATGTTAATTACAAACAAAAATGATTTCCAAAAAAATAGAAAGGGGTATATATAGTGTAACACAATTTAATGATCCAATATTTTGCTTGCTGCTGCACCTTGAAAAAGACCCCAGGATAGGGGTGGAAACGCGTCGGTGTTTATGGACTGAGGACCCTGCTGATTGAATATTGGTGACAAAAAGGAATCCTAGCCGGCTGTGGATCCTGAATACCTGTTGGTGAACATACCATCTACTGTTCCTAAAGGACTGTTTGATGCAAGTTTTTTCCTGAGATCTGGTAATTGTTACCTATTCAGCTGTTGGGGGATTCATCAGTCCATGTCATTTTGGTTGTTTGTATTATGTTTTAATATTGGATCATTAAATTGTGTTACACTATATATACCCCTTTCTATTTTTTCTTGGGGGTTCATGACGACTGACCATTGAAAAGATCGGACCAAGAATCCTATTCTTTTGAGGACTACCATATAAAAAAAAGGATTTAAGTCTAACATCATTTACCTTTTGAATGACATTCACTATTTTATTTATGTGATTGCGCTGGTGAGCTGTGTCTATTCTATTTTTTTTGCATATTCTGTTTGGTGGAGGTGAGGAGAACTCCTTTAGACACAGAATACCTTAGCTGCTCTGATCACACTTTGCGCACACTAGTCTCTTCACACACTGTTTCAAAAATGATTTCCAAATGTCTTTTTTTTTTTTGGAATAATATAGACTGTACAAGAGAATTTTCTAAGACAAAAATCCGCAAACAAGCTCATGAATCTGATTCTTCTATTGAAGACATTACCGACTTAATAGCAAGTGATCAAATATCTTTGGATGAGGATTCCAATGATAATAATCCAAGTACATCCAAAGCCGCGAATGAATTACTTTCAAAGTTTCAAAAGGATAACAAAAGAATGGTCAAAAAACCAAATTTACCAAAAAGAAAGAAAGAAAATGATTCAAACCATGTAAATCTAGAGATTGATACTCTAATACAGGATGTGCTTAAAGCAAACAAGTCACATGTAAGCACCGAATTTGATCATATTCATCAAGAATTACGTAATATCAGAGAGTTGGCAGGCGATGTTACAAATCATGTTATGGAAAATCAACTGCGCACCTTGCATCACAAAAACAATATGTTGAAGATTCTGATAAACATCCAAAAAGATATGAGAGAATTTCTGGATAGTACAAAAGAAAACAAAAAAGAAACACAAGTCATGCTGAATACTGTTCAATCAGATTCTCAAGTTTCAAAAGTTGCTAACATTACATCTGGTGAGCAAGATGAAGATTGTTCTAACGAGGTAGAAATTGAGGATCAAAATGTCAGTGCAAGACCCAAAAGGATCTTTAAAA
The DNA here is from genome assembly GCA_031769625.1 of Taudactylus pleione. Taxonomy (NCBI): domain Eukaryota; kingdom Metazoa; phylum Chordata; class Amphibia; order Anura; family Myobatrachidae; genus Taudactylus; species Taudactylus pleione. Next base: position 4,167,048 of record JAUIMM010001655.1, read on the forward strand.
AACCACCTAAATTCATTGATGATGATTTGTAAGGGAGATTTGCGAAGGTAATTATATATTATTTATCTTAATAAATGGAACTGTTAATAATTGTATAATAATAAATTATATATATTTTTTTTTTTTGTTCCATTTCTTATAGGCACAAAAAGTCTACTTGTCGCATCTCGAAATGTTCAACGTTTCAAATGACAGCTTATATGTCAACAACAAGGCTTCAAAGAGTTTGATTTTGTTTTTTTGAAAAATGTTGTAATTGTTATATAGTCTTCTGTGGTATATTACAGTTGTAAGAATTATTTACAATTGATACGGAATAATCATAATGTTTTTAACACACTTCACCAAAGTATCAAGTTAATTTTTTTGTCTCTCACCTCTCCGGGGATTCAACCAGAAATCTAACAAAATTCTAGTTGCGATGCTGATTTATGTCATTAGCATCAGGAAAACATAATCTGATGACAATGTTTATTTGTAGAATTGCTGTTTTTCTACCCAAACATAATCTAGAGGGCACAAGTACGAGCCTTTAACAACCTAAAATCAGCCAAATTGTGAATAGATCATGGAAGTTAATTCCTGGGCCTATTCACTTTGCTTGTACGTAATTATTGTACCAAAAATGGTTGTAAAATTTGAATTTCTGGTAATGCAAAACAACTTTTTGTTATGTAAAACTTTAGAAAATGTTTTTACAAATTTTGATGGGTAGTAATAATCATTTATTATGAAAAAAACATCACTTAACTCTGTGACAAATGAGTGTAATATCTAGACGTTATTAACATGTATGTCATTATACAAAGTGAAATAATCTTTATAATGAGTCTTTTCTAAAGTTTTCAAAATTAACAATAAATATGTTACAAACAAAACTACTTGCAAGGTTTTTTTTTTTTTTTCTACAGACCAATGATAACCTGAAATTGTAAACAGTGTCAATAAATTCATGTAATATAAATTTAGTAGTTTAATAATCTTTAAGTAAAGAAATTCTCGATCAACTGTGAATGAGCCATTGCACCTTGAGTGCTTTCTTCGTCAATACCGTTTACGGTAAGTGGTATATGGTTAACTGTAAGTTCCTCATTGACAGGACAGGCTATATTATGATCAATGCAAATGTTGTGTAAAACACAACAAACAGTAAAAATCTTACACACTTTCTCAGATGAATACAACAATGATCCTCCTGATTTTGATAAACACTGGAACCTGCTATTTAAAATGCCAAATGCTCTCTCAATGACACCTCTTGTGAGGATGTGTGATTTATTAAAAATTTTTTGAGGATGGTTCCTCGGGCGAGTGATTGGTGTCATTAGCCATGGTCTGCAACCATATCCTGAATCTCCTAGATAAAAGAAATTTAAAAAAAAATAATTTACCATATATATATATAGATAGATATTATGTACATACACTCACTTCATTTCACATAGTTAGATAGATACATAGTTATTTGCATTTTTTATTAATTGTAGAAACACTCACCCAACAACCATCCTTCAGGGTATTCTCCATTTTCAAATTTTGAAAAAACATTTGAGTGTCGAAGTATGTAAGAATCATGGGTTGATCCTGGGAATGTCGCAAAGACGTTGATAAATTTATACTTGAAATCACATATTGCCTGAATGTTCATGGAGTGATACAATTTACGGTTTCGACAGACCTCTTCTAGTTCGTGAGAAGGGGAGGATGAAATATGTGTACAGTCGATGGCATCAATTACTTTGGGGAAATTTGCAATATTAAAAAAAACTTTTTTCAAATTGATCCATTCAGATGTTGTTTTAGGGAAACTTATGTAATCGGATTTATGTTTTAGTATAGCATCTAAAACCTTTGTGAAAAATCGACTAAAAGCTGATTGACTTACACCTCCAACTATTGAAACAGTTGTCTGGAATGACCCTGATGACAGAAAATGGAGAGTTGACAGGAGTTTAGTCAGACCACTAATGGCACGGCTACGTTTTGTTCTGGGATTAATGTCATGCTTAATTTTTCTGTAAAGTTCATAGATAGCAACACTTGGTAAACGAAACAGTTTCAAAACCTTTTTCTCTGTAAATTGGTACAATTTTCTTCGGGTCCTAAAAACCCTCCTGCGCCTTATTCCGCCTCTATCTCTGGGTGTACTCTGTGACCTATTTGAAACATTTGCAGCTCCTGTTCTTGAAATTAAAATTGTATTTTAATTTCAAAAGTATTCTTAAAAAATTGAATGTAAAATCCATCTGGAAAAAAAAATATAAATAAAACTTGTAATTATTTAGTAAAACACTTCTACATTACATTTTATAATAAAATGAACTTAAAATCTAAAAAGTAATATTTTTTTATATATTTTTTTTAAATTTACAAGGTCCTAGTTACATAAAACTAATTTGTTTTTTTTAGATTTCTTCTCTCTGGCCAGCATTTCGGATCCTGTTAGAGGAATACAGAAAGAGCAATTGGCCTAAAATGCAGGACACTACAATAGGAGCCTGCGGCATCCTTCTGGAAAATGACTCTTTATTTAACCAAAGAAATACATTAGTTAAAATAATTTATAGGTATGCTGCATTGTACAATATTTTGACAATTTCATTATATTAAAGATTCAATTCTTTGTTCAGCTACAATAAGATCCTCCTACAGATTTTTTAGAGTGAACAGAACACTTGGGTAATCTACGGGTGAAGAGAACTGATAGGATTGAGGGATACTTAGGTGTGAGATAGTGTCTGCAGGGGCGTATCTATTCACTGGCCAAGATGGCACTAGGCAGGGGCGTCAGCAAAGGCTGGCCGCCATCTAGCCGATACCATCTGTGGCCAGAGGGTAAATTTGTCTACTAGCCATCACATGATATTGCCTGTCACAGGGCCACAAATGATGTTGTTCACCAGCAAAATAAACCTCTACTGACCACTTGGTCGCCACATCTAACCTACCCTATCTACTATAGCAATGCAGACATGACGTTAGAACACTATTAATAACGGAGAACAATTGTGGATAGTTTAACCACGGAGGAGGAGCCAAGAAGAAAGAAACAAAAAGGACAGACAATAAGGTAAGTGAACTACAGTGGTAGAGGGAAATAATGACAATAAGGGTTACAGGGAGGAGAGAGGAGCACAATATCTGATGGGGAGGAGCAAATAACAGAATGGTGGAAAGGGGGGGAGGACAATAAAAGATGGGGAAGAGGGGGAAGCTCAACAAGATACATGGGGAGGAAGGGGAAGCACGGGAGGCAACAGAGATAGAGGAGGAAATAACTATGATGACTGTTCCCCTCCCCCTCTTAATATAACTGAACCACAGCAGGGGTGGGAAGCACATTAACAAATGGGAAGGAGAAAGGAAAACAATAACAAAATAGGGGAGGGAGGAGCACAATAACATAAATGGGTAGGAGGAGGGGAAGCACAAGACAGTTGAGGAGGAGGGGTAGCAAAATAGAGATGAGGAGGAGGTGGTTGCAGAACAGAGATGGGGAATAGTGGGAAGCACAATAACAGAGACAGAGGGAGCAATTATACATATGACAGCTCCCCTCCCACTCCTGTCAGAAGTGGACCAGAGCAAAGACGGGAAATGCTACCAAAGGCCCCCTGCCCCTTCACAATGTCATTTTTCAAACATTGTGGTTGTACAAGTTGTTTATTTTGCCAGGTGCACTCACAACCCTACTTCACAGGTTCTCAAATGCTGTGTTCAGGACCACAAATAGTGCATGTTTTCAAGATCTTCATCAGAATCACTAGTGAGATAATTTTCTCCACCTGTGGAACTTAATGTGTCAGAGAATAATGAGTACACCTATGCACCTGCTGGGTCCTGAGGACTGAGCTTGAGAACCATCTAGATACACCCCTGAGCATATGTCCATGTGTGTACATATGTGTGTGCCAGTATGTATTAATAAAAAAAAAATTCTGTGTGTGTATTCTGTGTATTGCTCTTGATGTAGAACTACAGGTATCCAGCTAGCCTGTAATACCCCACATGCAGTAGTTCTCAAATTACCAGCATCCACCACTCCAATGGTGTTGGGGATAGCACCGGGTTATCAGCCTGGTCCAGAAGGGGGGGGCCCTTTTATTGGCAGGATCACCAGCTCCCTAAGGATCCCTGGCCTGGGATTACTACCTGTCAAGGAAATTGTCTCAGCTGATGGGGCCTGGTGAAATGCCTCCACTGGCTGTGGCACCCCCCCCCCCCCCTGCAAAGGGTCTGGTGCTGGTTTGGGATACTTACAGGGGATCATATGACTTGGCTCACCTATGACTAACTGCAAAGCCCCCCCAAAAGATAATTATGCTAATGATTGCCTCAAAATGGAAAATAAGGTGAAAAGACATTGGTTTGAAACTCAAATACACTCCTTCTACACAGTATGTAGATATATATCTGAAATTATTACTGCTCTCATAACTAAATTGCACATATTCTAATTTATATATCTCTAGATACATAAGATATACATATATATATATAAAAAACAATACTTTGGTATATTTATAAAACAATAGTACATATATATATATCTATATATATATAGATATATATATCAAGTACATGTATATGATACACACATCCAGATCTACTTTTATGAACTAGGCATTACCTTAATTTAACATAGATTCCAACTTGTGCACAAATGTAATTTGTCAAGTTTGAAAATCGCCAGCTAAATATGGCGAATGAGCACGCCCACATAAAAAAAGTGAGCAAAAAATTTGCCATTAGTGCATATGGCAACTGCGGAATCACCACAGAAGCCAATGGAAAATGATTTAGAACCGAAAAAAACGCGTTAATATAAACATGCGGAAACTACGTCATCTTCCGATAGTGAAACTTTATTAGTACATAGGAGATAACAAAAAATATTACGAAAAACGCCATTTGCCGCAACGATAAGGTTAGTACATCCCGGCCTTGGTGACTGTGGATTTTCGCCCCTCGTCTTGAGAGGATCAGGGAGGCACGTTGCAAATAGCCGGATGCTGCTTCTTTAGCCATGCAGGCAGCACGCTGCACGGTACTAATAGAATGCCGCTATTCCTATACAAATCAAGGCACCACTTCTTTCTTGCAGGGCTCTTCTCTCTATTGGTTCTTAAAGATGTCTTCTTACATACATGTAAGGTGCTGAAGTTGGGACAACCATTTGAAAATAAGGGGGCACGGTCATCGTACACTAGGAGCATAACTAATTCTTCTGAAGCTCTAGGCCACCCCTAAACTTCTCACTCTTACCCCCAAACACCCTTTGATTAGCAGTATTTCTCTCCCAACTGTCCTGATAGTCAAGACAAAAGTCCAAACTGATGGTATAGCCCCCTCAAAATGGCACTCTCTGGCTTACACCAAGACACATGGTAGATATGTTATGGATAAAAACTTAAGTGGCAGCCTTCATGTGTATTTTACTTGACCACATAGGTCAAACCGCAAAGTAGAGTTTACAGGTCTTCTTGTTTCACTGAGCAAGGGGTGGTTGAAGAGGGTATTAAATATACATAGGATGAATGATCAGCAGATATTGGAAGGTGGGTAGTTGGATGACAGACAGACCTAGGTTTGTAGAAAGGACAGAGGCCCAGGCAAAGGGTGGCAGTATTACAGGGGTAGCAGTCCAGTTTAATCGTAGGTCGATCCTTGGATGTGGTCTTCAAAACTCCCTATGAATATGCATGGATTTAATTTGTGTCATTTGGCCACAAAAAAAAAAAAACCCTGTGATCTAGTGAAGTTGGCCCAATATCACTAACAGTGCAGCCTCAAAACTACCGAGATGCCATATGACGAGTCTATTATGTGTAGGCATCTTCCAAAAACAGTAAGTGGTTGGAGGATGGCCCAGAGCAGTGGTTGCAATGGAGAAGTGACCCTGCTTCGAAGATACAACCAGCCAGACTTCATCCAATTTGGCCACATCCCTGGCTTGTCCAGCAATTATAATAGAAATGGCATATTTTAAAAACATGATGTAAAGTATAAGTAGTGCAAGTAATTAAAATGGTCATTAATAGGAGAAAAACAACTTAAGATCACGTGTCTAGAGGTAACCTGCCACCGCTGTTATTCTGCTCTTGATCTTGGCCTCTGGCTGACTGTATATCTTGGCCTTTGTGCCTTCCAACTCAACACCTTCCAATATGCTGATCATATACCTTTCATATCTTTAAAATACTCTTCAATCACAACTTGCTGAGAAAAAAACAAAAAATCACATAGATCTATGAACTCCACTTTGCTCTTTGACCTTTGTGTTCAAGGATGACATATGCACTAAATTGTCACATTTTTATTTACACCCATCCCCCCTTAGATCTACAGCAACTTGCCTGTAAGCCCTTGAGGCACTGACCTCCTCGTGTCTTCAAAGCTTGTCGATACTCTCTGATCTTTGCTCTGTGTTGTATATGATGATGCACGTTGTGTCCCCCTCCCAGGAACTACCACTTACACCTCCCCTCCCTCCATATTTTGATGAAAGAGCAAGCCAAAATCGCCTGTTAAAATCCTGCGCTTGTTCCCTGTGCTCTGTTATTGTAGATCTGTAAAACACGGCTTACCCAGTGGCACTGTATAAATAAACCTGTATGCCCATATCAGATCTTTTAGGAATGTTGTAAAAGCTGATTCCATCAACCTTAGTTCAATATGAAATAAATACATTATTCAATGGTCTTTTTTACATGCTTAAATAACACATCGTGTTAGGCATAACTGGTACTTTCATGGGCTTGTTTATTGCTGCTATAAAATAATTCCTTGCCCCATAAAATGTTCATTTTGCAGATTTACTGTTGAATGGAATCACACATTCCGGCCATAAAACCCAGTGTACGTTTGTTAGCACTTTTTCCAGGACACTAGGTTTTACGGTTTCTCTGTGCCGCATTACATTACACAAGTGTTGTCAGCTGTAAATAATGCAGCTCGGTGTGATTGCCATGGACAGTTACAATCACTGGAAGCCATTTCTAAAGCCTACTGTAAATTTGGATTAAATCGACAATATTTACCCAATTACTTTGAACTATGTACATAAGAGATTTTGTCGTGGATCTGTTTTCTTAGACAAATGGGGACAAATATTTTGTCGGCTGAATTAATATTTAGCTTATCGATTTACTTGGACGGAATTGTATAAATGAGGCAAGAGGCAGAACAAGAATGGATTTCGGCTGGATACAGTAAAAATTCCGAATGCAAGACCCAAGAGTGAGAGTTCCGAATCCTAGACCCCAGAACAGACAAAGTCACCATCAAGACCAGCGTTGAGAGATTTAACGCTAAACAGACCACCAGTGCACCTTCTGATAGAGCTTAGGCCGGGTACACATTAGGTGATATATTAGACAATATGTTGTTTTGAGGCAAATTTTAATGAAACTTAGTTCACATCACATAGTATTGCGTGTTCACGTTGTCATTCCTCGCATCTTCACATCTCCTGTGCTGCACGTCAGATGGGACGTCGTTGAAGAACAGTATATCGCGCTGACATTTGCGTATTTTTGCATAGTAGTTGCGTACACAGGCGAAGCTGCAATGCCATCCGCGTACTTCTTCAGCCCCTATGCACAGTGCAGGTGGCCATTTTTGGGCTTAACCAATATTCAGCCTACCCATCCCTGGGCTATGAGGCACCCTGTGTCACATAAATATTGGCAAGCCATCCAGTATAACTGCCTCCACTGTGTGTAGGTTATGGATGAACTGTTTGGTTTACTGTATGCAGATGGATCATATTTAAAAGTCGTAATCCTTGCACTTACCTTTGAAGTCACACTTCTCCTGGTACAAAAATATACATTCCCAACACTAGTAACCAGCATGGCTGACATTTCACTGCCGGTTGTGCGCCCAGACCAGTGATAAATGCATACTTGCCGACTTCTGAAGGATACTGAAAGGCTCCGGGGGTTGTGGCATGGTGAATCGCACTATTACCCCCCTCTCGCACCTGCCCCCTGCTGCTCCATATGTCTTTTTGGTCAAACCAAATTAAGGAAGTGCGGAGGGGGTACATTTTTACAAAATTCTGGTTTATAATGGGAATAGACTAGTATTATGTAACCGTGTATGTATAGTAAGAGCATATTCATAGTGACATGGTCTGGAGGAAGGAGGTGGGTTTTCGCCAGAAGAGTCACACACCAGCACAAGGACCGGAAATTACCAGGCGGTGGCCACGATCTATGGCAGGAATTCCTCGGACAGTGTTGGCCCACTGCAATGGGTGAGTGTGAGCATCATCAAGGAGGCTGACCATCTCTCGCAGAGAGGTTACCGGAGAGTAGGAAACTATGGCATAATGGTGAAAGGCACAATCCATGTATGTATGTCCATTCTTTTACTTCAACAACAAAGAAAAAAACATCCTGTGCCAGTAACACAAATCATTCCATAAAGTATTAACTGAAATGTGGAAATGTTATCTAACCAGGTGTACTGTGTGCCGCCATATTGGTAGGAGCAATACAAGGTGCCAGCATATCGGACATGGCAAAACCACTGAGGGGCATGTCTGGAACTCCCAGGGCATAGTTAGCCATTTACAAGCGCTGGGCCATCCTCCAACCCCCTCATGGATCAGGCACCACCCAAGTTACAGGACCCAGATCACCGAGCTCAAGCTTTGTGCATATATATATATAACATAAAAGCCTTTTCCTGCCCAGATTAATGATATCTATCCCACTCCCACCACAGCACACACCTGTATACCCCCCAGTTCTGGTGACTGCACATACACACATAAACACATTCTACCAATGCTCACACACTTATTACCACCTTCGTCGGCCAATACCTTACACAAAGGCTACATTGGAGACCAAAGTGCAATATGCACAAGCAACCAGACTATATATGCAATTTGTTGGGGAGGGTTCACATCGTGTGCCCAGGATGTGGCCTAGACTGCAGACCAACATTACAGATCCATGAATCCGGACAGGGGGTGTGGCCATATCAGAATGGGGCGTGGCCATTCCACAAGGGGGCGTGCTTAGCACTTTCAAGCACTATGCTGCCTCATACTTAGCTGAAATCACTGGTTCTTTGCTCTAGTGCAGAGGTTCCCAAACTTTTTTGAATCCTGGCACCCTAGAGTATCCGCATTGTTTTCACGGCACCCCTAAGCCAAAAGTTTGTTATTGAGAAATTCTGAAAAAAATGTAGTGAAGTAAATTGTGTCATCCTTAGAAGCTCAAACCTGTCCACCACCACATAACTGAGTCTGTTTGTCCACATATTTACATTACATTGACCATAAATAATTGGATTTTGGGCTGGACCACCAACCTGAGGCACCCCTGCAAGTGTCCCGAGGCACCCCAGGGAGCCACGGCAGACAGTTTGGGAACCACTGCTCTAGTGTGATGATGGGTATACCTGGAGAACGTCAGGGGACATTTGACTAAATCAGGGGCATCTCTAGAGAGGAGGGGGCATGTGTGCAGTCTCCGACACTGGCCCCCTCCTCTCTGTCCGGCGGCGCACTGAGCTGTGCACGGCCAGCGCCGGAGTTATAGACTCTGGGCACTAGAGTGCGCCCAGAGTCTATAGAGTATGCACAGGTCACCGGGAAAATGGCCGCGGCGGCCATTTTCCCCGTACTGTGCATGCGCAAACGACGGGAAAATGCCATTTTCCAGTAATTTTTAGAGTGCCGGTCCCCCGCTCCGACGTGGGACTCTGGAGAGGAAAGTATGCTATGGGTGCAGGGTGTGTGGTGCGGGGCCCCCTGGACCCATTATAGATAGACCCCTGGACTAAATCCAGCCCTGCAGCTATGCAGTGGCAGAACATATACAGACACCATGCAATAAACATATACAGACACCATGCAATAAAACAATATGTATTTATTTCATTTTCAATAAATCACATATATAGAGTCATTCTGTCTGTTTACATTAAAATGGCATAAAATAAATTATTTAGTAAAAGCTACTAAGAGTTTTTTTTTTTTTTAACCTATATACAGTATATATTTTTGCTGGCAACTTTTTCATCTAAAGCTCTGAACAAGTAAATTACAGTTTTGATGTGAAAAACATGGGGACAAAAGGTCGTGTCGAACTGACAGGAGTGTGCCCTGACTGTAAGTAAGTCACAGTGGTGCTTCTGTCATTGGCATCAGTGACACAAATATCATGTTTGATGTCTATTCCCTTCATGACACATCAACATTGGCGCAGAGGAGATGCTGGCAGTTATTGGTTACTGCGATCCAACAATGGCTGGACAGCAGTCTGTAACTGTATCTCCGAATTACACCGTGATTACTCCATATGCCTGTTTACCATATTTATTATAAACACATCCTTCTGTATTGTGCACTACAGATGGAGCGGCCTTTATTGTATCATGTCGTCTATATCGATCGCTATGGGCCTTAGTATGAGTTTCGCGTAATGCAGTCGCAATTCCGTCCACCTCCTAACATCGGAAGTCCCATGCGCTGGTATTCTGTATCAGATGCACCCATGCAACCGTAGCGCCTACAACCCTCTTGCTTGCGAGAACATCCGTCACTTGTGCCAGCCCATACCCTGCGCAGAAGATCCTACTGATCAAATATTATATCTCTCTGCATACGCACAACTCAGCCTAGCACTTAATCGTGTCTATGCACCTACAACATATTTATTTTACGAGCGAATGCCCCATTGACACCCACCCAGCCCGCGACGAATGCGCAGTTTGCTAAAAATTACTCCATCCGTACTCGGAATTGCGTGAAAACCAGAATCAGGTCCATTTAGATAATGGCAAACCTTCACCACTGAATAACAATGGTTCTAAATTCAAACATGTTGTGAAATTCCATAATAAGAGAGATAAATGAGTCCTATATTGTGCAATAGGGTCTGCTCCATCTGTATGTCTCATTAATGTTCTGGTACAATATGGTTAAATGATGGAAATCATAAGTAGCCTTAAACACAACATAAAACAAAAAGGGCACAAAACCTTTTGAATACGGTTGCAGTCTGCAATCCATTATACAAAGAAAAGGATTCAGTAGCGCCCCCTAGTGGAGCCAAGTCCTCAACCAGGTGACAGCACACAAAGAAAAAACAGTTTAAAAAACCCTAGACAGCCACACAATAGCTCATCATAAAAAGACATATAAAGCATAGTTTAACTACATAAATTCTAAGTGCACTTTTTTATAGCAATGCGGTGGTTGGTTCTTGAGGAAAGTAATAATAACACCTATCATCGCTCTGTGGCCAGTTATATTGCACTGCATGTCCCCTGATGCCTGTGTATAATACATAAGACTGTTCTGCATACTGCAGCGCGGTGCGTCTATGACATAGAGTAACGGGAGATTCACGCAGTGAAGTTCCGCCATGCAGCACAAAAAAAAATGGCTGTATAATTTAATTCTACCTCCATTTCTACACCCTATAATGATACTCAATAGTCCAAGATAGGAATGGGCTCTCATTCCATGTTAATCTAAGATTGGTGCTTTACTATAAATTTAAAGATAAATCCTATACTAATCATACCCCTTTCACACTACCAGCAATAACCCGGGATATCGGTGTAAAAGCGGGTATAACACATATAAATGTAATTGTTTACTAACAGTGCAAATAAGCAAATAACTCATCCAATTAAACATTGCCTATCATTGTCTCAGTTGCACTAAATCAATCGCAACAAAGTGGATGCCATGAATTATTGCAGTGCTTTCCAGATTCGGTCCGCAGGACGGTAAACAGTTTACTTTTTCCAGATCTTCTGTGGATCTTTAAATTGTGACAGTAGGTAATATACCTGTGCCCAGCTAGGTGACTTGGAAAATGTGAAGTGTTAAGGTGGGTACACACTTGCTGGCTGATGGTGCTGATGAACGATATATTGGGCGGTCAGTAAACACTGCATGATTCAGTGACAGCCCGATGTGTCGTTCACCGGCACCATTGACCTTGTCGGCATCGGCCGCTGGGTCGCTCCATCGTCCGTGCATGCCAGCGGGGTGCGCATAGTGGGTACACACTAGACGATGTTCCCCATATGATGGCCCGATCTGCGGGATCAGATGACATATCGTCTAGTGTATATACCCGGCTTTAGCGGTCCTGAGGACCGGGGTTGGAAAACACCAGACTAGTTAATACATTATGTAGCTGGGCACCGATGTCAACTGTCACAATTTAAAGATCCACAAGTGACCTGGAAAACATGAACTGTTAGGGGTCCTGAGGACGGAGTCTGGGAACCACTGGGTTATTGTATATCTGCACCACCCTCGACATGTTGCAAAATAATTCTACAAACTCTCAGTACTAATATTCTCCCTAAACTACTAAATTAAAACAAAATAATTTGTATTCAAATTTATAGTAATTATGGGACTAGGCTCTTTAATATTTTATATTTTGACGAATATACATATTTTTCATATAACTATTCTAAAATACAATCCATCAATTTTCATTTCAATCTAGACACAGACCTGGAGATATAATTTATATACCAATAAAATAAATACAATCTAATCTGAGAAATGTTCTATTCAAGTATAATTTCAATAATTAATTTCCCTTTTCCCTTTTCATTAGAATTAATAATAAGGCTGACCTGCATACCAGGATATAAAGTCAGTAATTACATATTTTAATGACAGAAAAAATGTCTATCCAATACCAATATAGCCTCATGATTAAACTTTATTTCATAATATATTACCAGGATTTACTTTATATCTTAATATAATTGTGGAAGTGATCTCTCTATCATAATGTAAAATCTGCAGGATTTGTTAATCTAAAAATAACCTGTGAAGTAACTGTTTCCCATTATTATTATATCACTGTAATATCACTATAAAGCATTATTACCCCCATATATAGATCTTCTATACAAGCACACTCCCAGGAATAATCTCTATATTAGAATATAGGAATCAACTATATCAATACAATATAATCTCAAGAAAAAACATTTTTTTTATAATTACATTTTTTTAATATAATTCTCTCTCTTTGGGGGTGACTCCAAGGGGGGAATTCAATTCAGCGCGATGGTGAATAGCCACGGGTAGGGGGCTTCCCACAGCTATTCAATTCAATGTGCTGTGTGCCTTGTCGGTAAATAGGTAAGTGAGAGAATGCCGGTTCTCGCGACTTAGCCTGAGTGTTAAGGCGCGGTAACCGGCAGTCTCTGACTAAAGTGCCGGGTGCGCGGCTGTTAGCGCTGCGCTAAACTGGCAAAGAGCTGTGTGCCCGGCATTTTTGTCGGATTTCTCCTCGCATCCCCAGGGGGGAGCGAGAAGAAATCCTTTGTCTGCCCAAACAGCGTGCTGAATTGAATAGCTGCGGGAGCTCCCTCCAGCGGCTATTCACCATCGCACTGAATTGAATTCCTCCCAATGTTAGGTGCAGCCACGTACAAATTTGCATCCGGTCACGATAGTCTAGACTAAGATATGTTTATTAAGATGTCTGTTTACAGTAGGTGCACATTTGTTGGCTTTAATGCGTCCCGGTCGCACACTGTTTTCGTGGGTGTCCATGCTGCATCAGTTTCTCAAAATGCGTCCGACTTACAATCACCTTCTTTATTTCATTATCATCAACTGAGATCTAAAATGGTTATTTTTAAACATACATCTTTTACATTCGCAGTAATTAGCCTATTTTCTCTCCTCGTGCTTCGTTACCCCCTAAAGTTGCTCTCTGACTACTTTGGCAGAAATACGCGCGGCACAGTGATAAAGTCATTTGGAAGTTCATCCTCGTACTACTTTAGGACAACGTCCTTCATTAAGTTAAAGGTATTTTTTATTAACAGCTGCTGATTTCATGTCTCTATAAAGTGCCAACATCTTGCCATACAGATCCATGAGTTTACTGTAAAAAGGCGCTCAATGTCACAAAACCGCCCCGAGCACGGTTTTATTTTCATAAATGACGCTTTCAATCTGAATAAAAACTCTCAATGGACTATCTTCAAATAACCTTGAATATAAGATCTCTTTTTCAATATGACATTGGCAAAACATTTTCTCTCTCTGTATAATCCCCGGAAATAAATGTTTATCTCAATACAATTTCAATATAATATTAGTAATACATTTCTATATCATTAGAATCTTGATCATAAACTCTCGTGTCCCTATTCTAAGGTTGGAAATGAATGAGCTGAGGATTTACCTGTCTGTCTCAATATAATCTCTGGAATGAATTTACTCTCTGAATCTTCTCAAAAATGAAGTCTCTATTCCAAGTCTATCATCGTTGTCACCTTACTTGTATCACATTTACATTTGTATAAATATAAACCCTTTGCCTGCCACATATGTGTAAATATATATATATATATATATATGTGTGTGTGTGCAAGCTGTGTGACTTACATCCCACATATTTTCTATTCTAATGCACCCACCTTCCATGAATAATAGGCATACAGCGTATTTTGTAGGTGTGACTCAATGGTCTATTTACTAAGCCTTGGTTGGAGATACAGTGAACGGAGATAAAGTTCCAGCCAAACAGCTCCTAACTGCCATGCCACAGGCTGTGTTTGAAAAATGACAGTTAGGAGCTGGTTGGCTGGTAGTTTATCTTTGTCCACTTTATCTCCATCCGAGGCTTAGTAAATAGACCCCCTCAGTGTCTTAAACCACATAATTACCATACTGCAGTGTCTTTCTCCAACGTTTCAGTTCATTTAGAACTTTCTTCAGTTCTCTGACTGATTTGTGATTTGTGTGGATATCATTTTTTTTTTTTCTTAAATACTTTAAGAATTGTTTTTTTTCTATGATATTTCAATCTGTGCTGCTGACATTGCTGTTCTTATGTGTCTTCCTGATTAATACGCTAGTCACACTTTACTGAAATGATTTACAACAGGAATAATATACTTCAACCATCTCATCTGTCACCTTCTCCATGGTGTATGAACAGCCAGATGTCCCACAGTTTGCATTTACCAACACAACATCATTTTAGATTAAGCCGGTTTGGTAGTACAGTTCCAAATCTAAGGGCGAACGCAAGCTTTCCGGAAACAGACTCCAGTCAGTTAGAAGAAATAAAAGATGCTATCCATCAAATATATTCTCTCTCTCTCTCTTTGGGGCAGATGTACTAAGCCTTAGAGACTGTAAAAGTGGAGAGATATAAAGTACCAACCAATCAGCATCTAACTGTCACTTTACAGGCTGTTTGAAAAATGACAGTTTGGAGCTGATTGGTTGGTATTTTATCTCTCTCCACTCCAAGACTTGGTACATTTCTCCCTTTGATTTTAAAACTTTACAGTTAATAAAATAAGATAACGGAAAAAAAAATAAATAAATAAATAAATAAATATATATATATATATATATATATATATGCTTAAATATAGCTCAACACAACGGGCGGCACTCCTCGGCTTTCTTATTCAAACATCACCAAATGTGGTTTAGTTGTTGCCCAGTGCTAATGTGTTTCAATATTTATATATATATAAAATTGACTATGGTTCTTTTAAAAATATTCACAGAACTCTATGGATTACCCACATATTGTATGGATTATCCGCTATGTAACCTAGTTAACTGCATAGAATCTAGATGTGTCTGAGAAGCCTATGCACTATCGGCATAACTAGAACAAGTATATAGACAGGCTCATCTTTGTATCAAATTTCTTAAAACACATTATAATAAAATAAATAAACTAGAACCTTGCACCAATTATAAACATGCCAGAGAGGTATAATAATAACAATAAAAATGGATTAAACATTAAAGCAACTAAATGTAGTTAGGTATGGATCTTCTAAATTATAGGTATTTATTAAACATATATTTAAAAAATATATTTTTGTCTGGGATGGTAAATTATCTTAGGCTGCACTCCCTTAACGTAAATAGTATGGGGGGACTGCCATGATATTGTCAGTGAGATGGCACCCACCGGCTTTTCTTCCGCTGCGAACATTACACATACAATAAAACTGCGCTTATTTGGTATTTTTCAAAAGTGTAATTTGTGTGTCCAACCTGTTTTTTACCAACGGAGATAGAAAAATATGTTATTATAGAGTAGACTCTCGTCATTTAGCAATTCGGCTTTAGCACCCACCCAATTAGTATTCTGGTCTAGCGTTTTGGAAAAGGAAACAAGCATTTGTGAGCTTGGAGAGTCACCACCCTTACGGGTGCAAGCAGGAGCCACGTGTGTATCACTGTTCTGTTTTCTCATTGTTACAAAGGGTAGAACTGAGATGCGGCTTCCGAGGACTGGATCTCCACCTGTGCCATCTTGAACTGGGTGCACTGCAACCATTTCCGCAGTACCCCTGAGTTGTGGCTGACCTGCGCAGATCCTTGTAGCATCCGCAGGTTCTGCTGGTTTGCATTGTTCTGTATCGCCTGTAGACGCAGTTGGAGGCCCGCCGACAAATGCTGCCGAAAGTGAAATATACATTATTTTACGTTATTTAATACATGTAATAATTTCAGGAAACTGTATTTTGAATCATTTGCCAGATATTAATGGTTATCGGGAGGGCTGTGGGTTGCTATGGGCTGTAATCTCCTGTAGCTGCGGCAGATGTGATTTTGGATAGTTAAGGGTTAAGTCATTGAGCTGATCATTGGTTAGGGACATGAGCCAATGGTCCAATGGGGAGTAAGGGGGAGGTGTTAAAAGGTGGAGAGTAGATGTTAAATAAGCATGCTTTGTGTTGAGGCTGTGCAAGGGTGGGTTGGGAGCAATGCACTGTGTTGTGCAGCTGTGTCTGGCACCTCCCTTGTGGGAGATTCAGGCACCATCCTTAAGGGGGTCCATTACTGAGCCATGGGAGGGGAGGTGGGTTCACCATGACCAGGGAGCACCCAGAGGCCTACAGCCACCCCTATCATGGGTAATACTAATTAAAGCTGTGACCTCTTTCTTCCATATTTTGCTGTTTGTAGTGTTATACTAAGGATAAGTTGGGTTTGAATTCTTAATTGACCATGGGCCGAGGGTGAACATCAACCGCTGGGCAGCTTATGAGCAAGGTGAATGGAGGCTTGTTACCCAATGATAAGTATACATGGAGGTTGTCCATTTTTCCTCTTTTAATTAAATTATCAATATAATTTCAAATAACATATTTTGAATGATGATACCAAACAAAATCTACACTCAAAACCGAGATGACCCCTAAGGATTTCCTCCGCCTCTCTATGGGGCAATTATCCAATCCCGGGCTTCAATATAAAAATAGGACGTTCCTCAAAGGGGGCATCCACTACAAGATCTGAAAACGACTGCACGATTACGACATAGTAATCGTTCAGTTGTTTGTCAGTGGTGTGATGAGCCTGCACTGAACGAGCAGACGTTCAGTGCAGGGTCATCAATCATCTGGAAACATGCTGATATCGTCAGGTTGACCAGCATGTTTGAAAGATGATAGATGTCTAAACGACCAGCGGGCACGTGCATCGCTGGTCGTTTTAGACACTTCTGCAAACGATTGAACGATCGTTATCGTTCAACTTAATCATCTAGTGGATACCCGCCTTCAGTCAATCTGTATGTAGCACCAGGAGTTGAAAATCCAAATGAAAAAAAACAGACAAAAAAAAAAACCATCAGAGAATTCCCCGGAACATAAGCTGCTAACAGGAAAAATAGTCTAATTAAAATATGATTTGTTTATTTGTTTTGTGCTGGTGGATTCTGGCCCTCATTCAGAGCCGGACGCTCTGAGCAGAGCGCTCGCTCTGAATGAGGGCCGTCCTCCATAAAAATGGAGCGTCCTCCTGGACGCTCGTATAGCTGTGGGTCACCACCCACAGCACATACGAGCGTGCAGGATGATGGTCGCGATGGTCTTGACCATCGCGACCATCGCCAGTGCGAACAGAAGCCTGTGGTCGGGGTTTTCGACCACAAGTCCTGGAGTGATTTTGGCTCTATCAGAGCCAAAATCACTCCCACTGACATCACTAGTGATGTCAGTGGGGCCGGCTTCTGACGGTAGGCGTTCCCTTGGGAACGCCTCCGTCTGGCAAGCACGCCCCCGGCACGCCCACCAAAGGGGGCATGCTGTCAATCAACATCGACAGCACGCCCCCTTTGATCAGACACAACGAGCGAAGGAAAGTCCTTCGCTCGTCGCGTCTGGCGCATGCGCACGACGGAGCTCCCTCCGTCGTGCGCATGCGCAGTGCACACCATCGACCCACTTGCGAGCGGACAGCCGCTTGCGAGTGGGTCTGAATGAGGCCCTCTGTGTGCTCATTTCAGTAACCAAATTTTACCGGGTAACCCTATCCTTTCACCATTGTAGTACTCAGGAAATGGCTTTGGATCCAATGGCAATTGTGGTGTAAGTAACTTGGACTAATAGTAGGGGCCCATAATGGCCCTCTCTTTAGAGGCTACTTTGGCATGGAGTTCCTCATTATAGGTGGCACTGTTGCTGAATATTTTCAGTTTAAGGCTGGCTACACACATAGCGGGTAACTACGGGAGGCAAAGGAAACCGAGCAATGTTTTCCTGGCTGAATAACCCGCGTAATGTTAGCATGTGAGCCTCTAACCAATGCTCGTGGCTACACATCAATAACTGTAGACATTACTCAAGGTGTGGTCTTAATAGTTTGTGGACAGAATACTGTACCCTCCCTCCTTATTCCTGCAAACACCTCTTCCCATACAACCAAGTACTACTGGCCTTTTCCACTGCTGGCTTACATATCTTCATACAATCTAAAACCATACCTCCCAAGATTTGGGAGGAAGGGGATCAAACCACACCCTCTCTGTGTGCAACTTTGGGGGTGTGGCCACACATCATGCCCTTGTTACAAATCACGCTGTGGGCGTACCCAGCACTCTCCGATCTGCTGTTCTGCCCCCAGCTGCTATCTTTATTAATTTAGATGCCAGCAGTTGAGAGATAGTACCCTCCCTCAGCCCCCCACGTGGGACACAAGCAGCATGCTAATGGGACGGAGGGACAGTCTAGCCAAAATCAGGACGATTGGAAGGTATGTAAATCTATAAGGCTGAGGTCCTTTCCCCCTGTTGATGATGACGTTACATCACCCTCCATTCTGTATTCTGCTTGCAGATTGCTGTACACCGCTGGCATTATTAAGTTAGTAAGACAATTTAATACCAACTCCACAGATGAACGATAGCTAAACACAAAATAGAAAATACCAAGGCTGCCTACATGGTCCCTCGCTATTAACATTAGGATTACTGGTAGAAGTCAAAATACAAAGGTAAATATGGCTGTATATAACTGCGACGGACATGAAGTCGCCCTTTTAGTACTTTTATCCGATTGGCAATAAAAACGTTTAAATAGTCAGAATGTTGAAGATATTACAGCTTTTCATTTGTAAGCTTTTTTAAAATGATTTATATAACAGAACATCAATACAACACAAGGGATGGGGGTAGGTAATGGAAAGTTTAAAAGGGAGAATGGGGTTAAGGCGTGCCTTATCCCAGCCACAATCTGGATGAACACATCCCCTGGATTACAACTAAAGCTATACAGAACCAGAATAACAGAGATAATACAAATAAAAGTGCAATATGTGAACAATGAAATACAGTGTAAGGGGTATATTTACTAAAGTGAGAGTTTTCAGAGGTGGAGATGTTGCCCATAGCAACCAATCAGAGTCTAGCATTATCTTCTAGAAGGTGCTAGTTAAATGTTAAGTAAAATCTGATTGGTTGTTATGGGCAACATCTCCACTTCTAAAAACTCTCACTTTAGTAAATATTCCCCTACTACTACTAAATAGAGAAACAGTAGTTGAGGGTGGGGAGAGGGACAAAAGCAAAGAGAACCTAAGATTGGACACTTACTAGTCTATGGTCAAAAGATATATCACGAAGACATTAAAATATGGCATGGGGTTAAAAGTGAGGTGGGTTCAAAGTAAGGAAATTTAGGATGAGCTCTATTTGTGCATCTAATAACAATACTGTGAATGTGTAAAAGAATTCCAGTCTGATACGCTGTTATCAAACAGCCTGTTCTCTATTATGTAGTTTATGGGTTATGTTTTCTAACATGTTGATCTCCTGAATGGTACAGAACGTGTCCTCATACATCTAGCCTCAATATGCCATGTGCAAGTGAGATCTTGTACTACTCGGTTTGCGCCATATGATTTCACCCCCAAAAAAGTGTCTTAGTGGCAATCAGATGCAGAAAACCGCTTCACCAGACTGCACTGATTCATTTGATATGCAACACTTGTATAGGTATGTGCGACTGAGCCAGTATACGAAGCACAACGGAACTTGGTGTGGATAAAAGCCATGGCCGCTGCATCATAGCACTAGGGAGGCCAATGCCGGGTCGTATCTTAAATCCCAGGATTGAGTTGGTCAATGGGGCGGGCGCAGCTGAAGGGGCGGGGCTGCACAGTGTGACCTCTGACATCACATCTCACTGCGCACCGCCACATAGCTGGGGTTCTGAGCGAGTGCTGCAGGTGCTCAGCGCTACCTGGCATAAAAATCAACAACAACCAAACAGCGCAAAAAAAAACCCTGCACTCACTAATCCCGAAATGCCATGTAAGCAAGTAGCTCTCCCAGTGCCACAGCACCAAGGGACAGTCCTATGACCTGCTACCATCCGGATGGTAAGATCTTTGCATTACATTCCTGTATATTCATACTTGCCGACATCTCGCTCCCTCCTTCCGGGAGGGAGCTGTCGGGCATTGTCGACGGGTCGCGGTAAAAGGGGGCATGGCCGGCAAATTACACAACTTTGGGGACGGAGCTTGGTGCGTGACATCGTGAACGCGTCAACGTAGCCCCGCCCCCTCTACACAATGCCTATATTAATGGGCCCCCTGCTGCCGAGGAATTACACTGTAAGGGGGGGGAGGGCGGACAGGTCGCCGGGGCCCGGGAGGCTTGCCTGCCTTTCCGGGGGGCGGGAGTGGCACCCGATTTACAGGAGACTCCCGCCCGAATCAGGAGGGTAGGCAAGTATGTGTATATTTGATGCTAAATTTAAACTTTCAGTTTATAATAATCACACTGCAACTTTGTATAACCAGACACTGATTGCTCTATCTGTAAATATAGATATTTATACTTACTTTTATGTTTGACTGGATCATTGGAAGCCACATTGGTATAAGCTGCAGAGAAGACATGGAGGTAAAGTTATAAGACCCCATAAAAAATAATATCATGTCCCTAATTCTGTAGAATGCAAAACCCAATGCAGCCTATTGATTTTTATGCAGATTGCACATTTCTTAGACGTTTCTTTACATCCGTGAAATGTATGTCAACAGGGTGGCAACTGGGCGCATGAACTTAAGTTAACCGTCCTGTGGGCGTGTAGCCAGAATGACAGCATATTGTGCGTTACACATATACCAAGTGGACACCTATTTCAGTCCTATCTCTTGTGCCCAGTAAAGATTGTTGTTCTAATGTACAGAGAGCTAACGCCTCAGAAAACGGCCGGATACTCACATTAGACTTTCATTATCGTTTGGCGTATGGAAGGTTGGCAGAATCAGGTCCTATATCTGTCTATTTATGGTTGTACAAAATGGTCCAAACAAATCAATAACTGCAGTTACAGAAAGGGAACTTCTCCGGCCAGACCCCAGGCTGACAATACGGAAAACGAGCAGAGAAATGTAGGATTGTCCTAAATCAGTGTTTCCCAAACTCATTCCTCAGGGAGCGCTAACAGTTCCATGTTTTCTAGTTGCTACACAGGTGTACTCATTACTGGCTGACACATTTTAAAAAATCCACAGGTGGAGATAATTATTTCACTTGTGATTCTGGCCGGGATGTACTAAGGTTGCGGTGACCATCCTGCCAGTCACCGCAACCTTGCTAATCGCATATGTACTAACATATGCTATTAGTATCGCAAAGGACAGCTCTTGCGATAAGAGCTGCCCTTTGCGAAGCAGCCGATGCCGTGTGAGGGGTTCTCCGTGGGACCCCGCCCCCTCCGAGACCCGGGAGTTTCCTGCTGGTCACCTGTGCAGGAAGCCCCAGGCTCCTTCTCCTCCTTCCTGCACCCGGAAGATTAGGAGGAGGCGGAGGACCCAGGAGGAGCGCGGGCCGACGACCATTGAAAGCAGGTGAGTGGGGGCCTGCGCTGGGTGACGGCGGAGCGGTGAGGCGTCGGTGAAGCATCGGGAGCGGGGTGCGGTAAGAAGCCAATAGGCTTCTATAGTGTAACGCCAGGTTTTTCTGGCGTTGCCCTCTGCACCGATAAAAGTGCAGCCGGGGCTTAGTACATAAGGAAATGCAGTAAAAACCCAGAAAACAGGGTGTTTACCGCATTTTTCCTTTAGTACATCCCAGCCTCTGCGAGGAGACCTGGAAAACATGCACTGTTAGTGCTCCCTGAGGAATGAGTTTGGGAAACACTGTCCTAGACACAGGGGTCACATGGAGTCAAATGTAATTCCAACTTAGGGAATGGTTGGATGTTGGTCCCCGTTCTGAACCAGACTACAGATTGTATGCTATGCATATTTATTGAAGTTAGGTCAAATCAGTTTTTTATTACATATTTTGTGTCAGTTGTGACTCTTTCTATGTGATAGAATTTTATGTTTTGTAACCTGGGCAACTTGATACAGTCATGTCTCTACTCTCTAGTTATAAGTTACATCATACAGGAATAACATCATTACTCTCCAAATATATCTAATGATGTAACTACTCATCAAATATACAGTAGCAATATGTTCACAATATATATTCCAATACTTTCCATATTATCATATGCATCACTGCTAGTTGTGGCATATTATAGGCTTATCACCAGCCAAGCAAGGAGAGGGTAGAGGTATGGTGCACAGCAAATGAAGCCCTCCTGTGGTCCTCCAGCTGCTGTAGAACAACAAGTCCCAGTATGATCGGCAGGGGTAGAGTTGTATAAAAACAGAAGCTCTGTAGTCTGCGGCTGAGTTTGATGTAACAACACTTAATCTAATTACGCTGAAAGCTTCTTGGATTCCATGACAAGACGTATAGGAAGCCAGGGTGCATCTCCACAGTAGAATACAAGGTGACTCATCAGATCTAGTCAATAACAATTATCCAGAGTCTAAAGATTTAGAAGTGTAATTGCAGATCTTGATAATGTTAAAAGGACATAATTGCATTCATATTCTGGATCCGAAATGCAATGGCCAAAGGCTAATTAGGCAATAGATGTTTACTGTGTGGAGCCTCAGTAGGATCTAAATGAACAGCGCACACCAGATTTAGTAGATAAAATAACCAGATATCTATCCTTTCAGATTGGTTTAGCATTGCAGCACATAAGATAACACAGAAAAATCCCTAATGCATTTTCAGGAACCACAGCCCCATAGGAATACCCAGCCTGGTATTCACCAAACTCACCGCAAGGAAAATGCGGTGACATCTACTAAAGCTGGGACTACAATAATGATGTTCAATTTTATCATGTCCCTTTATGTATCCAGATCCTGAACTACCTCTAATAAATGTGCCCCTGTCCCCTCTATATGTATACAGTATATATATATATACAGTCAGGTCCATAAATATTGGGACATTGACAGAATTTTCATACTTTGGCCTCTATTTACCACCACAATGGCTTTGAAATGAAACAAACAAGATGTGCTTTACCTGCAGACTTTCAGATTTAATTTGAGGGTAATTACATCCAAATCGGGTGAACGGTGTAGGAATTACAACGGTTTCTATATGTGCCTCCCACTTTTTAAGGGGCCAAAAGTAATGGGACTATCAACTCAAAAGCTATTTCATGGACAGGTGTGGGCTATTCCCTCGTTATTTCATTATCAATTAAGCAGGTAAAAGGTCTGGAGTTGATTCTAGGTGTGACATTTGCATTTGGAATCAGTTGCTGTCGACTCTCAATATGAGATCCAAAGAGCTGTCACTATCAGTGAAGCAAGCCATCATTAGGCTGAAAAATCTAAACAAACCCATCAGAGAGATAGCAAAAACATTAGGTGTGGCCAAATCAACTGTTTGGAACATTCTTAAAAAGAAAGAACGCACCGGAGAGCTCAGCAACACCAAAAGACCCAGAAGACCACGGAAAACAACTGTGGTGGATGACAGAAGAATTATTGCCCTGGTGAAGAAAAACCCCTTCACAACAGTTGGCCAAATCAAGAACACTCTCCAGGAGGTAGATGTATATGTGTCAAAGTCAACAATGAAGAGAAGAGTTCACAAGAGTGAATATAGAGGGTTCACCACAAGATGCAAACCATTGGTGAGCCACAAAAACAGGAAGACCAGATTAGAGTTTGCCAAACAACATCTAAAAAAGCCATTACAGTTCTGGAACAACATCCTATGGAAAGATGAGACAAAGATCCACTTGTACCAGAGTGATGGGAAGAGAAGAGTAGGGAGAAGGAAAGGAACTACTCATGATCCAAAACATACCACCTCATCAGTGAAGCATGGTGGTGGTAATGTCATGGCGTGGGCATGTATGGCTGCCAATGGAACTGGTTCCCTTGTATTTATTGATGATGTGACTTCAGAATTCATTCTGCTGCTTTTGTCAGCAGTGTTTCGGGCAATATAGTATGCACATATTCGGTCAAATTCTTCAGAACTCATTGGACGGCGCTTCACAGTGCAGATGGACAATGACCCCGAAGCATACTGCAAAAGCAACCAAAGACTTTTTTAAGGCTAAAAAGTGGAATGCTATGCAATGGCCAAGTCAATCCCCTGACCTGAATCCGATTGAGCATGCATTTCACTTGATGAAGACAAAACTGAAGGGAAAAGGTCCCAAGAACAAGCAGGAACTGAGGACATTTGCAGTAGAGGCCTGACAGAGGATCACCAGGGATGAAACCCAGCGTCTGGTGATATATGTGCGTTCCAGACTTCAGGCTGTAATTGCCTGCAAAGGATTTGCAACAAAGTATTAAAAAGTGAAAGTTAGATTTAGAATTGTTTAGTTTGTCCCATTACCTTTGGCCCCTTAAAAAGTGGGAGGCACATATAGAAACCGTTGTAATTCCTACACCGTTCACCTGATTTGGATGTAATTACCCTCAAATTAAATCTGAAAGTCTGCAGCTAAATCACATCTTGTTTGTTTCATTTCAATGCCATTGTGGTGGTGAATAGAGGCCAAAATATGAAAATTCTGTCAATGTCCCAATATTTATGGACCTGACTGTATATATATATATATATATATATATATATATATACACAGTACTGTGCAAAAGTTTTAGGCAGGTGTGGGAGAAAAAGCTGCAAAGTAAGAATGCTTTCAAAAATAGAAGTGTTAATAGTTTATTTTTATCAACTAACAAAATGCAAATTGAATGAACATAAGAGAAATCTAAATCAAATCAATACTTGGTGTGACCACTCTTTGCCTTCAAAACAGCATCAATTCTTCTAGGTACACTTGCACACAGTTTTTGAAGGAACACGACAGAGAGGTTCTTGAAGAACTAACCACAGATCTTCTGTGGATGTAGGCTTGCTCAAATCCTTCTGTCTCTTCATGTAATCCCAGACAAACTGGAGACAGGTACAAAAATGAGTGTCTGCAGGGCAACAATGAAGCATGGTGGAGGTTCCTTGCAAATTTGGGGCTGCATTCCAGCAAATGGAGTTGGGGATTTGGTCAGGATTAATGGTGTCCTCAATGCTGAGACAGTTTGCAATACCATCAGGGAGGCATCTGATTGGCTCCAAATTTATTCTGCAGCAGGACAATGACCCCAAACATACAGCCAATGTCATTAAGAACTATCTTCAGCGTAAAAAAGAACAAGGAGTCCTGGAAGTGATGACATGGCCCCCACAGAGCCCTGATCGGGTCTGTCTGGGATTACATGAAGAGACAGAAGGATGTGAGCAAGCTACATCCACAGAAGATCTGTGGTTACTTCTCCAAGATGTTTGGAACAACCTCCCTGCCGAGTTCCTTCAAAGACTGTGTGCAAGTGTACCGAGAAGAACTGATGCTGTTTTGAAGGCAAAGGGTGGTCACACCAAATATTGATTTGATTAGATGTGTCTTCTATTCATTCACTTTGCATTTTGTTAATTGATAAAAATAAACTACTAACACTTCTACCTTCGAAAGCATTCTTACTTTGCATTTTTTTCACACAAAGGGCTCAATCCAATTAGGTACGAATGGCGAGTAGCGAGTTTGTCTCTTGAAACTTGCACACTCCACAGCAAAGCGCGCTCCCGGTAATTCTCCACTCCAATTAAAAATGGTTATTCGCACTACTCGCAGCGGAGGGGTGCAAATTGACTGTCAAATGAGATTTGCGATAAATGCATGAAAATGTGGGGAGACCATCCTGGAGCCCCCAAAATGGATAATTTCGTTAGCAGGACCGTATAGAAGGCTGTTTGTGGGGATTAGGAAGGTACAGTGTGAAATGGCTGATTTCTGTGGTTTTATTTTAAATGCAAGAAAATGATAAAAAAACAAACTTTTTTCGTTTACTCTCAAACTAATTAAATGAAAAATGCGAAAAAAAAGAAGGTAAAAGGGTGATTTTGGGGTACTGTGAGGGCACCTTGAAAAATTAAAAAACAAAATATATAAAAACAATTATTTTTCAACTAAAAAATTATTGTAATTAACTTTGGGGTGCCTAAACTAAAGAAAAAGTTGATTTGGGGATTTGAGGAAAGTTTTGTAATTATTGGACTAATTAAGCTAATTTGAAACTTCCAGATGCCTAATTAGTCATTAGGGGGGGGTGTCCAAGGGGTTCAGCATGGTGTCCCCACATTTTAACCTTATAATAAAGATTTTCCTTTCCCTCTCTTACCCTCAGGGAGGTGAGAATGGAAAGTTGCGAATTCAGGACCTCATTCAGAGCCGCTCGCAAAATGCGAGCGCTCGCTCTGAATGAGGGCGGCCACATCTAAAAAATGATTCGGCCTCCTGGCCGCTCGCTAGGCTGTGGGTTACCACCCACAGCCTTAACGAGCGACCAGGATGATGGTCGCGATGGTCAAGACCATTGCGACCATCGGGACCCTTGTGGTAGGGTCTCGTCTGTCGCAAGCCCCAGAGAGCTTTTGCCTCTAATAGAGCCAGAAGCTCTCACACTTACATCACTGGTGATGTCAGTGGGGCCGCCCACAAACGGCAAGCGTTCGCTTGGGAACGCCTCCGTTTGTGAAACCACCCCCCCGCCATGCCTACAAAATGGGGGGAGCTGTCAATCAACATCGACAGCCGCCCCTTTTGTAGTGAGCCCCGCAGCGAGAGAATTTCTCTCTCGCTCCGGGGCTTACGCACCCGCAGTGCTGCCTCTGCGCGTGCGCACAACCAAACATTGACTCGCTTGCGAGCACTCAGGCGCTTGTGAGCAGGTCTGAATGAGACCCTCAGTCTGACTGATTCAGTGCGAGTTGCTAATTGGATTGCAAAATGAATTCACTATGTGAATTCGAAGTGAAAATAGCAACTCGCACCTTGCCATTCGTACCTAATTGGATTGACCTTATAATGTCTGTCATTGGGGAATGGCATCTTCTACACAGGGCCCTTCTCTCATTCATGGAAAAAAAAATATATAAAAACAACATTTATTTGTATCATTATAATATACTCTGGAAGGAAGCCACCCTCATCAATTTGGGATGTACCATTTGTGAACATCGGATTGTGGGCCTGATTCAGAGCGTCCTCCTGGACGCTCGCATAGCTGTGGGTGACCACCCACAGCTTATGCGAGCGTCCATGATGATGGTCGCGATGGTCAAGACCATCGCAACCATGGGACTTGCGATGAGACCCTGCGGTAGGGTCTCGTTGCCGCAAGCCCTGGAGTGATTTTGGCTCTATCAGAGCCAAAATCACTCCCACTGACATCACTAGTGATGTCAGTGGGGCCGGCTTCAGACGGTAGGCGTTCCCATGGGAACGCCTCCGTCTGGCAGCCACGCCCCCGGCACACCCACCAAAGGGGGTGTGCTGTCAGTCACCATCGACAGCACGCCCCCTTTGGTGCGAGACCCGGAGCGACGGAGACCCCGTCGCTATCCGGGTCTCGCGCATGCGCACGACGGAGCTCCCTCCGTCGTGCGCATGCGCAGTGGGGCAACATCGACCCGGTTGCGAGCGTCCTTTGCGAGCGAACGGGTCTGAATAACCCCCTATGTGCTCAGTTTGGCAAGTGCTATCTCTATATTGTGCTATTTTATACAGATGTGCTCTCCCATGTCCACCAACTGCAATAAATAATGTATAGAGCATAACTTACTTTCACAAAGACTGTGGAATTGCACTCCTGCAGTGCCTCCATCAAACTGATCAGATGTAAACAGACCATCTCCACCATCTAGAAGAGAACAGTTCCCATAGGTAATTATAGAGTGAATTTGGAGCCATTGTAGAGACAGGTGACTTGTGAAGACACTTTGGGCCTGATTCACACCTGGACGCTAAGCCGCGAATACACGCTATGAGCGATTGTCGCCCATCTGTGCATGCGTATGCGTCAAAATACGCATTCGCTAACCAGTCACTGCGTCCGGGAATTGTGCGCTCGTAGTACACAGACTGGACGCTACTTTTAAGTGACAGCGCCATTTGTGGGTGGTAACAGGGGAAGGTGCTTGCGAACGGGGGAGCGGTGCTGCGAACGCAGGCATTTCTGGGCGTCAAAACGGAGTTTAATGGGCGTCCATAATTAGCATGGAAGCGTCATTGCACACGTCACGTTGTTGCATTTCAGCCTGCAGTGATCGCAGTGCTTGCGGCGGGGTAGGGTCTACCTCAAGCGCTGCGTGCAGCTCTGATGGCTCTCGATGTTACTGATTAATCATACACTTCCTGGAGATGACGTGCGCTAAGAGAGAAATGTGGGCGTCTTTATACCGGCGTGCGCTCACTCTGCCATCGCTCTCTAAAACATAGAGGGCGTCATTAAGCCAGACCGTGCGATCGCGGAATTTGTATACCCGGCCCCTGACAGCAGCGAGAGAGCGCAGCTTAGCGTCCAGGTCTGAATCGCCCCCTTTGTGTTTTCATATATTTCCCTTTGTTTCATATTTCATATTTGTCTCACCCCTATCTTGCAGTGTTAGCTAGCTCCTCATCTTCTCTGGTAAACCAACTTGACTCCCTAAAGGGCTCAGCTAGCTCCTCTATGTCTCTGGATCAGCTAGCTCTACTTTCTAATGCGATTAGCTATCTCCTCTATTGTTCTGGATCAGCTAGCTTCACCATCTATGCGATTAGCTATCTCCTCTATTGTTCTGGATCCGTCTATGCGATTAGCTATCTCCTCTATTGTTCTGGATCAGCTAGCTTCACCGTCTATGTGATTAGCTATCTCCTCTATTGTTCTGGATCAGCTAGCTTCACCGTCTATGTGATTAGCTATCTCCTCTATTGTTCTGGATCAGCTAGCTTCACCGTCTATGTGATTAGCTATCTCCTCTATTGTTCTGGATCAGCTAGCTTCACCGTCTATGCGATTAGCTAGCTCATCTAGGTCTCTGGATCAGCTAGCTCCACCTTCAAACTTGCTTAGCTAGCTCCTTTATGTCTCTGGATCAACTAGCACATCTACCTAATGGACTCAGGAGCTCATTCAGACCCACTCGCTAAGATGCATACTCTCGCTGCTATCGATGTTATGCAGTGTGTATGTATTGTGCGCATGCCCATACTTTAGCAAAAGTTCACAATGCATTCGCTCGCTGCACATGGACAGCCCATCAGGGTGAGTGACAGGGGAAGCTGTTTGTAGATGGTAACAGGGGCTGGCCATTAAAAAAGGGGGAGTGGAGGTGCAAACGCAGGCGTGCCTGAGCGTCTCAGAGGCGTGTTAGAGGTGTGCATAATTATAAGATAGCATCATAGTACATGTCACCTGGCTGGTTTTTACACTGAAGTGCTCGCAGTGCTTGCAGCAGGGTTTGGTCAACCTCAAGCGCTGCGATAGTATACGCTGTTACCCGATGTACCGATGGTTGCATACACTTCCTGGACATGACGTGCACCACTGGGCGTCTTAAAACAGGCTGGTGGGTGTCTGCATACTCTATGTGATCGCTCTCTAAGAAATACTGGGCGTGCTAATGCATTGCTGTGCGGCAGCACTGCCTACGGAATTTGCATACACATCGTGCGAGCGATCGCATCTAGCGAGCGGCTCTGAATAAGGCCTTCAGTTAGCTCCCCTAATTCTCTGGAACAGATAGCTCTTCTGTTTCTGTGAATTAGCTAACTTCACCTTCTGACGTGCTCATCTAAATCCTGTTTCTCTGGGTCACTTACAGTAGCTCCAATATCTAGAGGGTTTAGCTAGCTCCTCTATTACTCTGGATCAGCTAGCTCCTCTATTACTCTGGAACAGATAGCTCCTCTATCTAATGAGCTCAGCTAGCTCCTCTATTACTGTGGAACAGCTAGCTCCTCTATCTAAAGGGCTCAGCTAGCTCCACTATTACTCTGGAACAGCTAGCTCCTCTATCTAAAGGGCTCAGCTAGCTCCTCTATTACTCTGGACCAGCTAGCTCCTCTATCTAAAGGGCTCAGCTAGCTCCTCTATTACTCTGGAATCTAAATCCTGTTTCTCTGGGTCACTTACAGTAGCTCCAATATCTAGAGGGTTTAGCTAGCTCCTCTATTACTCTGGATCAGCTAGCTCATCTATTACTCTGGAACAGCTAGCTCTATCTAATGAGCTCAGCTAGCTCCTCTATTACTGTGGAACAGCTAGCTCCTCTATCTAAAGGGCTCAGCTAGCTCCTCTATTACTCTGGAACAGCTAGCTCCTCTATCTAAAGGGCTCAGCTAGCTCCTCTGTTACTCAGGAACAGCTAGCTCCTCTATCTAAAGGGCTCAGCTAGCTCCTCTATTGCTCTGGAACAGCTAGCTCCTCTATCTAATGGGCTCAGCTAGCTCCTCTATTACTCTGGAACAGCTAGCTCCTCTATCTAAAGGGCTCAACTAGCTCCTCTGTTACTCGGGAACAGCTAGCTCCTCTATCTAAAGGGCTCAGTTAGCTCCTCTATTACTCTGGAATCTAAATCCTGTTTCTCTGGGTCACTTACAGTAGCTCCAATATCTTGAGGGTTTAGCTAGCTCCTCTATTACTCTGGATCAGCTAGCTCCTCTATTACTCTGGAACAGCTAGCTCCTCTATCTAATGAGCTCAGCTAGCTCCTCTATTACTGTGGAACAGCTAGCTCCGCTATCTAAAGGGCTCAGCTAGCTCCTCTATTACTCTGGAACAGCTAGCTCCTCTATCTAATGAGCTCAGCTAGCTCCTCTATTACTGTGGAACAGCTAGCTCCTCTATCTAAAGGGCTCAGCTAGCTCCACTATTACTCTGGAACAACTAGCTCCTCTATCTAAATGGCTCAGCTAGCTCCTCTATTACTCTGGTACAGCTAGCTCCTCTATCTAAAGGGCTCAGCTAGCTCCTCTGTTACTCGGGAACAGCTAGCTCCTCTATCTAATGGGCTCAACTAGCTCCTCTGTTACTCGGGAACAGCTAGCTCCTCTATCTAAAGGGCTCAGTTAGCTCCTCTATTACTCTGGAATCTAAATCCTGTTTCTCTGGGTCACTTACAGTAGCTCCAATATCTTGAGGGTTTAGCTAGCTCCTCTATTACTCTGGATCAGCTAGCTCCTCTATTACTCTGGAACAGCTAGCTCCTCTATCTAATGAGCTCAGCTAGCTCCTCTATTACTGTGGAACAGCTAGCTCCGCTATCTAAAGGGCTCAGCTAGCTCCTTTATTACTCTGGAACAGCTAGCTCCTCTATCTAATGAGCTCAGCTAGCTCCTCTATTACTGTGGAACAGCTAGCTCCTCTATCTAAAGGGCTCAGCTAGCTCCACTATTACTCTGGAACAACTAGCTCCTCTATCTAAAGGGCTCAGCTAGCTCCTCTATTACTCTGGTACAGCTAGCTCCTCTATCTAAAGGGCTCAGCTAGCTCCTCTGTTACTCGGGAACAGCTAGCTCCTCTATCTAATGGGCTCAGCTAGCTCCTCTGTTACTCGGAAACAGCTAGCTCCTCTATCTAATGGGCTCAGCTAGCTCCTCTATTATTTATCTGGATTAGTTAGCTTGCCTATCTAATGGACTCAGCTGCTGTAACTCCTTTATATCTAACAGCATTAGCTAGCTCCCTGATCTAATTTGATTAGCTAGCTCCTGTATTTCTCTGGATCAGCTGACACCTCTACCTACTGGGCTCAGCTAGTTCTCCTATTTCTCTGGAACAGCTAGCTCTTCTGTTCCTCTAAATTAGCTAACTTCACCTTTATAACGTGCTCAGCTAAAACCTCCAGTGCCTAATGGGGACAATATTCTCCTCTATTTCTCTGGTTCAGCTAGCTCCTCTGTTTTGCTACATCATTTAACGATTTTGCTAGCTCATCTGTCTAAAGAAATTCAGGTAACTCCACAATATCACAGAATCAGCTAGCTCCTCGACATCAATGGGTCAGCAAATGAACTTATTTTGCAGTGTAAAGGAATGGCATTCGGTAGCGATTGCCCTCGCCATTTAGAAGAGTTCCCAGCCCATACTCACCACAGTATTATGAGCCATTAGCTGCAAGATGCTAGGAGTGACCCGACTCCAGAACTCTAGAGCTGTAAGGATGGCGGTGAAGCAGAACTCATTCTGGTTCTGCATAGTGGGCGCGATGGCTGCCTGCTCACAGTACACAGTCCACAGCTGGGCAAAAATGAAGGCGTGGAAGAGGGAACACATATGAAGCACCGAGGTCTGTGGGACATAATTTAGGAGTTCAGACAGTGACAATTCAACAGGCAATATATGACGCTGTATATATAAATAAGCCATAAAAACAACATTTACAGGAATATTATATTTAATGACAAACCTTAATCATTACTATTGGCAATGCCATGCTTGGGCAACTTATTATATAGGCAGCTATAACAGTATTATTGTATGACTTTTTTTTTTTTTGCATTTGAAATTGCATATGTTACCTTTGATTGTTCGGGGAAACCAATAAGGATTACAATGAGGTGATCGGCCACATGTGAGCCAGCGTCTAGAGGAATTGGCATACATGGGGAGGGGGAGTTTAAGCAGATCACGCCATGAGTGAGGGACCCCAGCAGAAGCCATGACAGCAGGCGGATGTGAGTCACACATTCGATAAACTCTTTAGGGCTGATAAAAAATAAGCAGAGAATACAAAATAAAAAAATAATCCTTAAATAATCAATTGGCATATTTACTGTGAAATCCCAATTTTCCATCCCGTTTTTCCATTTTCCATGGAGTTTACACTTGTTTGAGTGCAGCTGTCCAGCATTGCAGTTCTCATTTACTACTGCAAAAGTTCCAAAATACTGTACATACCTCATACACATCTGTATATGTTTATTCTGATTAGGATGAATTACATTTTTTCAAGTAAATTAATTTATTTCACTG
The DNA here is from genome assembly GCA_031769625.1 of Taudactylus pleione. Taxonomy (NCBI): domain Eukaryota; kingdom Metazoa; phylum Chordata; class Amphibia; order Anura; family Myobatrachidae; genus Taudactylus; species Taudactylus pleione. Next base: position 4,200,520 of record JAUIMM010001655.1, read on the forward strand.
TACAGATGATGGATATTTTTTTTATCATGGAATTTCCAACAAGTGTAGACATTTGAGATACTTGGTAAAATTAAGCCCAGATTCAGAGGTGGACGCAGTTTAGATTCAGTCGCAACTATACAATGTATTGTGGTCAGCCATGCGCCTAACCTGCACTGCACACGTGCCACGATAGTCTTGCGTTGGAGCGCAGCATTTGCTTGACTGACTACAGGTGTTTGGGGGGCAGTGACGGGCTGAGCGTATAAAACGCTGGTGTGTCGCCGGCTTTTTGGGGGTGTGCCATAGCCAACGACTGCGTCTTCGGACGCAGATTCACTGGCCTTGTCAGCTTGGTTGTGAGGGACATTCTGAGCAACTGTAGGGTTGCCAGATGTCTGATGGTCTAAGTGATGTTTGCTATGTTCAACCAACGTTGCATTTTTGGACGCATGCAGAGGATCTGAGAAGCCGGCAGTGGGCATCTCATTAAAGACGGCATCTGCAGAATTTGCATGTGTTCTCAGACCTGCAGCGACAGAAGACGCAGCACAGACCTGGACTGCATCCACCTCTGAAATATGCCCACTGTTCCAACACAATATACCACTATGGTATTTAGGCATTTCCTTAGTTTTATATGCTCCCGGGTTTTTACACCAATTTTTCCTGGTTCCTTTAGCAAAATGGTAGTTTGACTGTATTGCAGTGTTCAATTTATATTTGGCCAATAATTGTTTTGGGTTATAGATGAAATACTATTAATGGTTTAAGTTCTGCCCAATGTCATGGACTGCTATGACAACTACAGTCATGTGACACACACTGTAGTGAGCAGCGGGACTTTGGAACACCCCTCTGACTCTGTGTACTGTAAAATATGTAAAATATATATATATTCAATCCATTATGTGTTATCTATCTAGGCAGTGTTGTGGTCTGGTTTCTAATCTGGTGGTTAAGAGAACACTGGAACAGTGTCTTAATATACAGTACACTTGTACATTAAGCACAATTCTTGAAAAACCAATTAAACACTAGTGCCAACACTTAGGGATGATGGACTTTGGCCCTCATTCAGAGGCGGTCGCAAGAAGCTATCGCTCTCTCTGAATGAGGGCGGTCGCTTCTTTTTTTTAGTGCGGCCTCCTGGTCGCTAGCTAAGCTATGGTTGATGGTCGCGATGGTCAAGACCATTGCGACCATCGAGGCTTGCGACGAAACCCTAAGGTTGGGTCTCGGCAACCGCAAGCCCCATGGAGCTTCCTGCTCTGATCGAGCAGGAAGCTCCCCACTGACATCACTGTTGATGTCAATGCGGCCGCCCACAAAACGACAGGCGTTCGCTTGGGAACACCTCCGTTTGTGTAGCCACCCCCCCCACCACGCCTACAAAACGGGCCGAGCTGTCGATCAACATCGACAGCCCGCCCTTTTGTAGTGAGCTCCGGAGCGAGAGAGTTTCTGCGCATGCACAGTGCGGCCGCTGCGCGTGCGCAGGGCCTTAACATCGACCCGGTTGCGAGCGCTCAGCGCTTGCGACTGGGTCTGAATGAGGTCCTTTGTGCCTCATGCCTCAGTCATAAGTTCTTGTGAATTCATATACAAAATGTCTGCCTCCGTTGTGGTTGGTACATTGCATTGCTTACATGAGGATGCAGAGACGTTGACTGAGGTGAAATACTTTGTGCTGCTGTTAACATTCAAAAGTTCTGATTGGCTACCATTTGCTATGCTATATAATTCTGCAGGAGTCCTTAACCTAGTCTAGGTTCAGGAATCCTGCAGAATTCACTTTTCTAAAATAGGACACAAATCCATAAAAAACTTGAAATTTCAGCATATTCTGGAACACTTTTAAGCTGCCACATTTGGGGAGGGGTTTGGTTTTGGAAGATCTCTCACAATACACATTGTCTATAATATTTTAGTTTGGGATATGAAGGGCAGGGTGAGAAATTCCATAGTCCATCATAAGAACTAACAGTTAAAGGTTGACCTCTGTATTGGGTCATAGATACATTTGGTGGACATCATTCCATCTTATTTTTGTGCCCTTACCCCTGTTGCATGGCTGAAGGTGGGTGGTACAGCCACGGTAGATATCGAATGACAGCTTTATTGTCTCTGTGGTTCCCTCGTGTTATCTCCATAGAAGCAATCTGAGCGAGACCAACTTTAAGGTGGCCACCGAACGTGTCCTCATGCAAGGGTTGGGAGCAGGTCTTCATGTGGCTCTACAGGAGAAGGGAAACAGACCCATCACACACAAAGTGGAGATACCAGCTACTTAATGGGCTACCTATGGGCTGGTGTTTTCTGTAGTACTTACCTTCAACTTGGTTAATGTATGCATATCAGCAATGAAGTCCAAGAGTTCCCCAATATATTGTCGGGTACACTCCATAGCTGCTGTACCACACTAGGAAACAGCAAACACACCATAGGTCATCCCTGTTCTAAAATATTATAGCAACTGGCATACATCTGTATTGTTTTTATTAACATTTAATGTAGAGCTTATACTTTAAAGAACTTTTAAAGATCATTCACATATCTTGGACATTGCAGTTGAACTAAATGAGACTTATTACAATTATTATCCTTTATTTATATGGCGACAAAAGGGGACTGCAGCGTCATACAAAGTACAAAAACACAAACAGTATGGACAGAAAACACAAGACGAAAGTGACATACAATACAGGACATTGCAGAATATGGACATTTTGTATAAACATTGTTGCAACAGCAGTTAGAAAACTCAAATAGGAAGCAGGGTGGCAGAACCCAAAGGTTGGGTACCAGGGTAGGCTGTGGGGAGGGTGTGGTGGTAGAAGCATATGAGGATAAGAGGACCCTGCTCGTTAGAGCTTACAGACTAAAGGAGGGGCAGACAGACAGTGGAGAGACAGTGAGCAAGGGGCAGTGAGCTAGGATGAGATCTGGAAGGCTTTGATGATGTAGTGGGTCTTGAGAGCACATTTGAAATTTTGTAGAGAGGTGGAGAGTCTGATAGGGAAAGGGAGAGAGTTCCAGAGGTGAGGAGTAGCACAATGTAAATGAAGGTGAGGGGAGGTGACAGGCAGATACAGGAGGGAATATGGCTTGGTAGTGGGGTAGAATATTTTCCATTCATGTTGTAGTGGACTGTATTGCCCACTGCTGCCCACTGACATGACTAATACCCATCAAAGCCTAAAATAAGTGAACAGATTGTAGACACTTTGTGATGTGGAGCATAAACGTGACATTTGCAGAGGAGCCTCCAAAAACATGACTTTAATAAGGCACCTGTGCGCACCACTTACTCACTGACACTGTAACCCACTACCCAGTAAAGTAGAGGATTAGTATAAAAATAATCTTTTGATTATCTCTGGCTACATGCCCAGACAAACCCACGAAGCATACATTCATGAACATACACCAGTTAGGAGGTGTATCTTTTGAACCCAGGGCAGGTACAAGTATTCAAGGATGATGCGACTTTTTACAAACCAGGCACACATGTGACACACGTAGATGTGGTGCAAGTCGTGCTGCATACAGCTCTATGCAATGGCTAATATATGCACTTTTTCAAGGCATGGTTCTTTGGGGCAAAGTTCACCTGACTTGGTTCCAACTCTTTATCAGTCAAATAGTCTATTAGAAGTGCTGGGGCAACCACAGGTTCAAATCATTTTGAAATGTGTTGTGTTTAGAGTAAGAAATTTTGCGCGGACCACTTAAGTGGCGAAACGCGTAAAATTCATCACCTGAAAGCGGATTGAAGCAAATATTCCACAGAATAATTTTGATTTCTCTTGCCAAGTTATAGCTGGCAATTTGAAAAAAGTGGCTCCTTTTTTTTGGGTCGTTTGTGTGCCTAGCAACAGAACCCTCACTACTGCTTAGTGTTAGCGGTGGGTAAAGACTAAAGGAAGCCCTATTGATAAGAGCCGGTGAATCATTGTGGGCCATCTCTCCCAGTCACAAATGAAAACTGGTGTCCATTATACCTATGTATGTTCCAGAATATTGCTTTCCACCCACACAAAGTCCATACCTAACCACAATACATGATGACTGCTCAGGTGACTGGCAGTGTGAGAGATGTAGTTGCCCTTCATTCAAAGACATCTATTTTAAATTTGTCATTTTAAAAAGTCATTACAATGAAAGCTAAGGGCTAGGGCTTGTTTTGCACCAAAATTAAAATCCTATTATAGCCTTAACAACAAACCCTAAGTCGACCCTCAATGGACAGAAGATACTCATTTTTTAAAAAGCACTGCAATGCTATCCTGGTTTAAACCCCTAACCCTCAATCTAAACTTGATCAGCTGATTCTGAGTCACATGCAAAATGTCTGTAGTATCTGTCCAACTAATGTGGGTGCTCGCGCCTGTGCAAGAAGAAACCCGCACAGTCCATTGACTCAGAATTGCACAGAGCTTTTTTTATACACACCCACAACACTCCGACAAATTTCGGGTGGTAACGTGTTATCACATTGTCACCACCCAGTTCCTGGTCACAACACCATATTTCACAGAGAGACAGATCTGGCCAAGTTAGAGTGAAAACAAAAAAAATAAAATGATAGAATTCCAGGAATAAAATTTAGGACTGCAATGGGAACAAATAACCTCTAGTTATGCAACACCTATTATTTTTGAAAACATCATAGAAGCTTTCAGAACAAAATGAATGGTAGTCCGCCTGTAACTTTGTATTACAAATTTAAACCTATTTAACCACTTAACGGACTATTTGTTCTGGCAAAACCGTTCAGAAAACGCCAGATCCCCAGGAGAGTCCGGGGAGTCAGAGGAGATCATTCTGCACGTGTGTATAATGGATTTCCTCTTCAAAAACACAGTGGGGTAGAGCAGTCGCACATTGTCAGCTAAAGCACAGTTGGCTGCGTTGGCTTCCCATGCGACCACGTCAGTTAAGTGGTTAAAGTATCGATGCAAGTCTACAACAAGGACTTTCAATATTACATGTTTCCAGATTCTCCCATTATTTTGCTTTCATGAAATGATCCTGAGTATACTGTATCGAGACTATCGTCCATACCTGAATATACACTGTTAGTCCTACGTGACACGAGCTTTTGTTCTAGAATCTAACTGACGATTACATAATAATGCCGGTTACGTAATGAGTTAATAAAGATTCCGTATTTATGTTTCCAATGAGTGAAGATGACTTGTGACAGCATTCCCCCTCCCCTGCCTTCCCCGCTAATAAATCTGCAGCAGCTATTTCTCGTTTTGATAAGCAGCGTCAGGCTCATAAATTCTAAGAGCGCACTGGCACCAGCTAGTCTCAGTGTACAGGCATCCAGCTTTTTTTTTTTTTAAGAGAGATTAAATATGTCAAGCATTTGTCATGGGTTAGGAACATGAGCATAATAAATTGAGAGATTATCCTTTTAGTGTAACAAAGAATGTTACTGGCACGGCTAATATGGTTTCTCATTTTTCCAGAGAAACATCACACCTAACTTATTAAATTCATGAGAAAATTCACACAGATAGAGGGAAATGGTAGGAATAATAGGAATAAAACATACAAGTGATGCTAATATCTTCTGTCTGTGTGTCTGCCACTCCCCTTTAGACTGTAAGCTCTCACGAGCAGGCCCCTCTTCCCTCATGTGTATTTCCGTCTTTCACTTATACAATCATCTTCTCCCCACTGCCTAAAACAACACCAAACCTTTGGTATTGGCTGTTCTCTGCTTATTTGGGTCTTATGGCTATTGCTGTGCCAATGTTTATAAACCTTCTCCATGTTCTGTATTGTTTTGTGTTGTACAGCACTTTTTTCTTGTTTTGTTTATACTGTTTCTCTTTATGTACTTTGTAAAGCGATGCATACCCCTTGCGGCGCCATATAAATAAAGAATAATAATATGTAGGCACAATTCCACTATTTTCTTCCATATTTGCATACTTTCAGTATATTTGCCAGATGAATTGGTATGGCACTATGGAACATATGCATTCTATTTAGATTAATTATAGCATGTGGACTGTACACTGCTCTCCCCTCCCCACTGTATGCACATACTGGGACAGGTTTCGAGGTATACATTAAAATATGACCTTTGCATACACACAAAAAACACTTACAATATGTCTCAGAAACTGTATATTTAAATCTAGCTTTTAGAGACTGTAGACTATAGTGCAAAAGGTGTCCGAAGCTGTTATCAAATCAAAAACGTATACCAGTCCTGTGGGATGCACAAATGCCCTATATAATAATGTTACTATTAAATGTGTATTGATATCCCTTTAAACACAGACATGTAATGTGAATTTGTAGTCACTTTTAAGGTCTTGCTCTCCATTTAGAATTTTAAGGCCCATCCTAAACTGCACAAATTACAGTGAACAAAGAATTTTGCGTCCAATAGAATTTGTTTTTCTTTCCACTTAGCATTCGTTCCTAATGCCTGTGGCTCCAGTATGCAAATGAGAAGGAAGAGACAGACTCAGAGGTTTTCTAGTAGAGTAAAAATGACTCCTGTCACTATGCATTGAGGAGTCACTAGTAAAGGCTACAACACGGGGATATATTTCCAAAAGTGCCGGTTTTTAGAAGTGGAGATGTTGCCCTTAGCAACCAATCAGATTCTATTTAACATCTATCTAGCACCTTCTAGAAGATAATAGCTAAACTTAGATTAGTTTCTATGGACAACATGTCCACTTCTAACATGTCACTTTAGTAAATGTACCTCTATGCCTCATTTGCTTTTAGCACCTCTTTTTCTACAAAAAAAAAATCTTTATATGATTTTATTTTTAAAAAGAAATATGGTTTTATATGCAAATGGCAAAAGCATCCTGGCATTATAATAAATGCAATTTAGTTGAGTAATTATTTAATCAAGTATTATGCAAGTACGGTTCACTTTATTGACTTTCTTAAGAATAACATAAATGTAATTAATTGCACAGACATATATCATCTGTCCAATGAAAGCATTAGGGTTTTACTTGTCATGCTGAATAATAGATCACTGGCAATGAAACAGTTAAGCCGTTTTGGCAGGACTTAAATCCCAGTCTCATATGCAGACTTCTATTTTGTCTTATGTTAATGCAAATCTTCATTGTGCTGAACTGTACCTTGCTGTCTCTCAGATTGCTATGCCTGTCATTTTCCTGACAGCAACACAAACCGCAGAGTGAGGTGGCTGGCAGAGGAGTCCAGGGCTTTCTGCCTTGTTGCCAGCAATGGAATCATAGAACGTAGTGATATCTGTAATCCTCTAGATGTGTACCCGGCTGCTTATACAAAATAATTGCTCCTGGCATAAAGACTACTGAGCTGGGTGTACTACTGAGTCGTGTAAGCCGAGGTTGGATGATTTCTCTTTCACAAATTGTCCTCCTTTATCTGTATATTATATTTATTGGGCAGAACTGCCTCCATCATTTCTAAGGCAGGGAAAACATCAATCAGCCCGATCCAAAGTCTATCAGTGGATCAGACCCATGATTGCATTGTGTATGGCCGCCACCGGTCAGTGATGAGACATCGGGCGTGAAAGATCTTCCAGCACACCCGAGTGTCCGATAATTGGTCGGCCACATCTAGCAGCCAACTACTCGACATTTCCCCTGCTCCATCACAGGGGAGGAATGGGGAAACATTTCATCCCCAAGGGAGAACGCATATATATCGTGGCCATACACCGAGTAATATCCAGGGCCGTAACCAGGGAACTGCGACCGGTGCCGTCTCTCAGAGGGCAGGGCCCTGTGGGCGGCATCATCGCTGGCTCACTGCTCTTGCTTCTTGCAGGATCTTCAAATGGCACCCTGCAGCCAGGATCACTGCTGCAATGCTGCCAGAGTGTCCTTTAGATGCTCCATACAGGGTGTGCAGCAAATCAGGAAGCGTGCTCATGCTCTTGTCGGTGACGTCAGTCTGACAGACATTTTATCTGCTGACAATGTATGCCCAGCTGATAATTACAGATAATCTGATTATTATATATTATTACTTTCAAAGATCTGATGTGTAGTGTTCTGTTCTAGTGGCTTGACAGACATATTATCCTATAGGGCTTCCCATATTTATATGCTAGCAATATCGCTTGAACATAAATATGGCATCTAGGTGCAACATTTGCACTAAATTATAACATCCAATCAGAAAACTGCTTTCATTAGAGGTCATTTCTCATAAGAAGCAAATTTTTGCACCTCTGAAAAACCCTGCCACCTAGGTCCAGAGATGCACTTCCCCATAAATAGGTGTATTTGTGCAAACGTAACGTCACAAAACAGCACTGTCATTGCACTTTTCCACAAAAATGACTAATGAAACTTCTTATAATTGTCTTGACATGTTAACTATGTCTTAGTGACACTGTTTTGGAGTAATGATGCATATACACGGGATGATTGTCAACGATAACGATATCGTTGAACGGTCTCCCGGGTGTGCTGGATGATCGATATCGATCATCCAGCACACCACTAACCCACCAAGGATGGCTAACAATTGCAGGTCCCTATAGTAACCTGGTCGATATCGACCAAGTTGTCCTGCATGCTCGGGCGATATCTTTATCGTCCATACATGCCAGTGCATCGCAGGCTTTTGGTGGGTTTGAGGCACCGAAAAATGCACGATATGACTGATAACGATATGATCGATATCATTATCGTTCATATCGTGCATTTTAATAGTACCGTGTGTACGCACCTTAAATGTTGCTTCCAGTAAAGTAAAAAAAATTGAAAAAATATTCTAGTTCATTTATATTTTCAACTATTATGTAGATCAAAGCAAAAAAAAATAAAAAATTGAAAGAATTGTAAACTTCATTAGGAGTAGCACACAGCACATTGATGAAGTCCATCCATCTTGGAAAGTAACAGCGTTAACGAAGGAAATAATTAATTTTGCATGTAAAAAAAATATTTTGTCAATTAATTCCCCCAAACATTTTTTAGTTAAATATCTTAGTAATTTGGCCATGACTATTATTAATGTCATTATTATAGCTTTTGAAGGTGCAACAGTACTCCACAGCACAGTAGGTGAGAACAGGACATACATGAACAAAATAATTGGAGATGTGAAAACAAAAGGTACTGGAGCATAGGCAAACGCAGGGAGGGGGGGGGGGTTCTGTCTGCCTGGAAACCCCCTCCCGAGCCCACACCATGACCACAATAGAAATAGTAATATAATAGATTGTTACTAGTGCTGCATGTTATTCTCAGTATCACAAATGAAATAATTAGCACCACCTGTGGATCTTTTAAAATGTATCAGCCACTAATAAATAACCTGTGCACCAACTAGGAGATCTGGAAAACATGCACTGTTAGGGATGTGCTGCTATAGAGCCCAATATGTATATATATGTCCAGGGCAGTGCTAAGTTATACTGCTGCTCCTCTAGGCTCCCGGACTTGCTCCAATAGTCTGGAATGGTGCCCACATCTAGAATAAATACATTCAGCTCAGGCAGTAGCAGATTTACCGCTATGCAACATAGGCACCCGCTTAGGGCCCTGCAGGTCTGTATTATTGAGGTCATTTTTGCTTTTGTTGGGCTTGTTGGATATTTTCAAGCCCCGGTAGGCTGTCAGCGCATTGAGATAGCTGCGGGGTGCCATCTCCAATGTATGTCGCTCTGTCTCCTCTCCTACTGCTGTCTCCAGTTCTCTCTACTGCTGGCAGCATGTCACCCATCACGTCACACGCACAGAGAGAGGAGCTGAGAGGCTCTCAGCTCCTCTCTCTGTGCGTGTGACGTGACAGGTCACATGCAGGAGAGGAGACAGAGCGGTATTTGCTGGAGCAGGCACCCGGCAGCTGTAGAAGAAGGTGAGGTGAGCTGCCGCTGACCAGAGAGGATAGAAGATTTGAAGGTGAGGTGCACCTGCCACTGTATTTACTGTTCACACTCACCAACAATAATCTGCTAAAATCGGGGTGGAGGTCAGTGGACTTGAGGACTGCGGAGGGATGAGGGATCTCACCCTGACTGGACTCGAGGACTACCTGCCTGCTGCAATCGGGGAGTGTATGGGGTGCTGTTAAATTAAGAAGACCACCATCATAGTGGGGGTTATGTGCATCCTGTTTTCAGCTGCACTCTACCATTAGTGCAAACACAAGGAGAGGTTCTGTAGTGAGGACCCGTAATCATATGTGACCCGAGGCTACATTATAATCAACAAACTATACTGAGCTGCTGTATACTCTGACTTTTAGATCAAATATAACTATGTTGATGCATATACTTCTCTCATCCACTCCTAACTAACATGATCTAATACACAGCAGTACTGAGCATACAGTAGGTGACTATGGGCTCTATTTATTAACATTTTGACTAAAATAAAGTGAAAAAAGGTGTTTTCACACCCTTTTCACATTATTTTAGTGTCACCTATAGTTATTACAGGGCAATTGGAGTAGAATTCGTAAAATTCTACTCCAACCCCTTTTAGTAATCAGATCGCATTTCCCATAATTGTAATGGGAAATGTGATCTGTCTGGTAGTTACTAAAAATAAATTGTGAAAAAAATACCTAGGGAGGCCCTGTGATAATAACGCCAGCTGGTGGCGCATGCGCTGGGTTAACGAATGTAACAGCGCATGCGCAGCACGGATTCCAGCTGCGGTAAGGTAGGTATAGGCAGGGAAAACTAGCTATTTCCTGAAAAACTGTCTTCGCAAAAATGACAGGTACCGGAATAGATAGTTATAGGGAGGAGGAATGATGAATTCCTCTGGCAATTAGGTATAACTCCATGCCAGTTCTAAACCTAATTACCTCCAGGGAAAGTTTAGTAATGATGAATAGGCCCCTCAGAGTGTTAACTCTGTGATACAGATTGCTATCAACACATACTTAGCACATATTTCTGATCTTCTGCCATCATCTATGCAGTTTCTTGATGGGGTGGGGGCAGGAGGTAAAACAATTATGTAAGGGGAATAAATCAGGAACAAAAAATAGTGTTATGGATTGTTTGAGGAAGGGGGGCCCCAAATCGGTGTTTGCTTAGGGCCCCATGAGGTCTAAATCCGCCTCTGAGCTCAGGCAGGAAAGCCCTACTGCTGCATTTAATGGCTAACTGTGATCGCTGGCTAATTCTACCCTCTTCATGGACTGGCCACACTCACTCTAAAATCAAGCATTTGGAAACCCCCCTCTAGATATATTGCGTTTGCCACTGCTGTAGGGAGGTTTTTACTAATTGGAAGAGGGTACATCTGACACCGGGCTGTGAAGGAGGAAGGGGGAGGAAGTGCATTGGACAGAGAAGCAGGTTGACGGTAGTATAGAGGCGACAGGAGTTAGAAGACTGGGAGGATATTAGAGTATGTCGCTTGGGAAATAAAACATCAGTACCACAAAGTGAGCACTTTTTTAGGTAGTGGGTCTGTTTGGTGAACCATGGTTGAGGTTTGGTTTGTCAAAGACTATGGGGGAAATGTATCAAACCTCGGAGAGAGATAAAGTACCAACCAATCAGCTCCTGTAATTTTTAAACACAGGCTGTAAAAATTACAGGTAGAAGGTGACTAGTTGGCAGGGCCATCTTAATGTATGGGCACTATGGGCAGATACCCAGGGCCCCACAATTCCAGGGGCCTTTAAGCAGGGTCGGGCTGGGGGGCATGTACATAGAGTGAGTGGCCGCTCACTCCATGCATAGGGAAGCCGGCTGAGAGGCAGGCAGAGAAAGATCCTCCTCGGCAGGTCTTCTTGTGCATTACACACAATCCAGAATCCTCACTCCCCGGCCGTCCTCCCCAGCCGCAGCGTCAGGCGGTGGGTTCAGGGCAGGCCGCCTGCTTTGTCACAGAAGAAGTAGTGGACGTTCGTCAGGCGTCAGCGATGTGGTCACTGCCACTGACATAATGTGCCACCCGGCCGCAGTCAGAGCCGGATTAAGATGGGGGCACAGGGGGTGAGTGCCCCCGGGCCCCCCTCTCTCAGCAGCTCAGACCCAGCTCTGGCGCAAGCAACAACTCTCCCAGCAGATGAGCAGCAGAATTGGCCCCTGCGCTGCCGGAGTCTGCCCCCTCTGCAGGCGCGGCAGGGACAGGATGGACACCTGGCCGGGGGACTGGGCAGATACCTGACCGGGCTGGCACTGGGTGCACACCTCTACGGGAGGGCAGAATGTGCGCCCAGGCAGCGATTTGTGGGTTCAACTGGCAGGTAAGGCTGCTGTGCAGGCTTGGGACCCTGTCAATGTGTGGGGCACACTGCATATAAAGAATATGTATACAGAGGGCGAGAGGCTGCAGCAGGAACTTCCAATATATGTTGTTGTTGTGTAGTGTATGTGTGTCAGTAAGTGTAATGGTGCTGTAGACAGTATATTATATACTGTCTACATCAACATTACACTTACTGACACACAACACAACAACATACACTGCTTGTGTTAATATATATTTATAATAAACTGTATAGTATATATATTAACAACATGGATGTTGAGGCACAGTGTTTCTTTTACATAGTTGTTATGGGAGGGGGCATTTCTCTATGTGAGAGTGGAGTGGGACGGTAGGCAGAAGATTTGCATAGGGTGCCACGACACCTTGCACCGGCCCATCTCTGGGGCCCCCAATACATTGATCATAGCTCCAGTGCAGAGCAGGAACTGCACTGCGAGCTGGAGAAGAGAAGAGGGAGGTGGAGCCCATAATCCTTGCTTTACATCATGTTTTTTATGTTTAAACATTGATTTTGTTGAACGTGCCAATAAATGTAAATGTTTAATGTTACTGACAGTATACATTTTTATTCCCGTGAATGGGTGGGTATGGGCCCCAGTGCATTGCTTTGCCCAGGGTCTACAATGCTGTTAAGGCGGCCCTGCTAGTTGGTACTTTATCTTTTTCCATTTTATCTCTCTCCAAGCTTTGATAAATCTCCCTCTATATGTGTTTGTTGGAGCTTCACTGTCTTGAGGTGAAGTGAATGTTTTGTTGTAGAAAGCGGCAGTCAGATCACAACAGGACAAAGGTCCTCATTTATCAACCAGTTTTATCATTCACAACGAGTGCTAAAACTGGTAGCGTAGGATAAATGGTGCTCCAGCCAATCAGCTCCCAACTGTCATATTTCAAACAGATGACAGTTGGGAGCTGATTGGCTGAAGCACCATTATCATACGCAACGAGTTTTATCACTCGTTGTGAATGATAAAATGTGTTGATAAATGAGGCTCTAAAGTCTGTTGTAAGACAAAGGGGTCTATTCACTAAGCCTTGGAGAGAGATAAAGTGGAGAAAGATAAGTACCAACCAGTCAGCTCCTAACTGTCATGTTACAGGCTGTGTTTGAAAAATGACAGTTAGGAGCTGATTGGTTGGTACTTATCTTTCTCCTCTTTATCTCTCTCCAAGGCTTAGTGAATAGACCCCAAAAGAAGTTGCTTTAGTGAAAAGGACAAGTGGTTTGGGTTAAGAGTATTTAGGTGGGGCAAGCAGATGGGCGTGGAGGCATGGCCTGGCAGGTGATCGCTCCAGTTTCACTGGGATTAGATGTCACAATGAGGTATTGCGATCCCCCACATCTGTGACCTCCCATGGTGCCATGGTGTCCTGGATTTGTGAGGAGAAGCATCTGGAGCGGCGGACGCTTTCACAGTGAGGGTGGATGAGGCCATGCAGGAGCGTAGGATGCTCCTGCATGGTCAGATGACGATCCCTTAGTCCCCTGCGTCCCACGCATACCGTCAATAGCGGCTGGCTGCCTTTTACTTCTCACCAGCCACGGCGCACCGGCATTCTGTTGGTAGTTGGTAGGAGTCAGACCCCACAGAGACTTCACTTCAATGAGTGACACTGTGACTGAAGGCCTGATTCCCTACCATACACAACTGTGATTGTTTCATTCTGCGCATGCATCGCAGTGCACGTCCGCGAACTGGCCACTGTGATCGGGACAGCGATCACAGTGACTACGCAGATCCATTGCAGAGTGATCGACAGGAAGTGCCATTTGTGGGAGGTGACGGGGGAGGGGGGGTGTTGCAAAATGCAGGCGTCCCAGTGCGTTTGAACGCCGTTGCACGGAGTACATATATTAGCCACTGCGATGCTGTACCCAGTCTGAGGCCTCTTACCGTGCGATGAGGTTAGCAATTCCTGAGTAAGGTCAGAGCTTGTGCAAGTGTGTGTGAGGCTGCGATGGTACTCGATTGTACCGATTGTTTAGCAGTCTTGCTAAACATTACGGATGTGTGCTAAGTAAAGTGGGCTTCCTATTGTAATGCTGCGACGGGATAGCGATCACAATGAATTAGCAATGCATACTATCGCAGTTGCGATTCGTAGTGAATCAGGCCCTGTGTCTGAGAGAAAGTCACTCACTGAGACTGCTGCTGAGGTAGGGATGGCCATCGACCATCGATAGTTAACTATCGACCATCGATGGACACCCCACCGATGGCCATCCCTATGCTGAGGCGCTGACTGTGTGTGAAGGAAACTGTGACAGTTACTACAAAGTTAAATGTATATATACTTTGATTGCTGGAGGGTGCCCATGAGGTCCGGCCAGTCCCATTATTTTAAAATTAATTAAGTTGGACTTGCTGGCTCTGAGTCTAAATGAATACTAAACAGAACTCTGCTTCTGGAAATTAATAAATATAAACTAGACTATTCTTACCGGGATACCGGCGGTTAGAATATCGACACCTGTCAGAATCCCGGCGCTGTCATCCTGACCGCCGTCATCCCGAAGGTAAGCAGTGGGGTTGGGGGATGGATAGGTTCAGGCATCGGAGAGGGAGGGTTAGGGGTTGGGAGTGGGGGAGGGTTAGGATACCTACCAATAGGTGTCGGTATCCTAACCCTGTTTCGATGCCAGTGTCGGGATTTTGTTCACAATAGCTAAAATATGCTAATGTCTTCCTAAGCTTACCCAAGCATAGGGTCACCCGCCACTGCCTTCTCATATCCGTTCGATGAAGTGTACCAGCGTAAACATCGGGGACATCGACACAGATCGGGCAGCCATGCTGCTCAGACCTGTCTCAAACACTGCGTCTCTCATGGAGAACTCTCTTGCTGCGAAGGAGCGCTCATGCTGCAAAGACACTACTATATAGGGTGCAGGCACCTGGCTCTTCCCCGGGATCCGCTACTGACAGCAGGGAACCCTGCAGCATGTTTGGGAGACCTGGAGGCAGCCAGAGGAGCAGACAGCATGCACAGCACTTGGTTACTAGAGTTGCAGGAGAAAACAAGGGAATATAGAGACTTTACCACCCGTAGAGTTGATAGATGAGAGCCTCGCACCCTACAGACAGAGCCATCGGTCTCACAGAGACTAGCAGACAAGAGCTCCAACACTAGCAGACAAGACAGTAAGTTCAGTGAAGTTGCCAGTTTGTCAGACAGGGCTGCAAGATTATTAGATCCAGCTGTCAGACTAATGGAGGGGAGTACCAACCCCATAGCGTAACCAAAGACTAGCCTGCCCAGGTTACTGTACATGCAAAAGGCATTCATATCCAGGTCAGTAAGAGACACGGAGCTAGGTACAAGGCTAGAGGAAGAAATACATCAAGACACCAGAACAAAGAAAAGGAGATATTCCCAGAGATCCAGGAGTAAGCCACTTGTCATCTGTTTGTCCTGTCTCCTTACGGTTAATCCAAGTTCCTGCTACTGATATTGCTACATTACCCTTCAAGTGTTTGTGTTTGAAACAATTAACCTTTGAGGCTTCACGGTTATACCACTCTGCACATATTGGACATTATTTAGAAAAACTGCACATTATAGGTTGTGTGAAAGGACTTAGTTTTCCAGGTACGTATCCTAATAAATATGACAAGTGGCTTATCCGCTGTGCCTGTGCGTGCATCCCTGCTCTAGGGGTGAGGTGGCGGTTTCCTGAGTCAGCCCCTGGTGGACCCTACAGTAAGTATAACCCGAAGAGTGAAACCTTGAAAGGTGTTGCAAGTCTTATACCCCTATTACACCTAAATTCTGGGTCTGACCCGGAGTTGGAACAGGGTTCCAATCCGGTTCAGATCCGTAATTTAGCCGGCGTCAATCCAGCACATTCCCGAGTCGGCGCCGTTCACACCGGAGCCCGGTCTGCATAGACCCGGCTTTTCCGGCGTTGAAATGGACGTTTGGAGATGACGTAATCTCCGAGTGCCACTGAAACCGGACCAATCGGCAGGCATGCGGTGTGCTCCAGGTCATCGTGACCCGGAGCGCACCATTCACACTGCAGGGTTTCATGGGTTACTCCCGTATTAAACCCTGCAAGTTACCTGGGTTGGATTTCCGGGTCACTCGACCTGGCGATCCAACCCTCACCCCTTTTACACCAAGGTGCTACCAGGGTTAATCCTGCAATAACCCGGGTTTTAGCTCTGGTGTAAAAGGGGTATAAATGTGAGGGAGGTTTAATCAATGGCCCCTCCAGGTACAGGATGGCACTCAGAGGTGCAGGGGTTACAATTAATAAAGGTAAAATGGTTCCCTCCCTTCTATTCCCTAATGGCCCTGTCTACTCAGCATTGGGCGTGGTCCTCTTTGGGGGTTATATTTATTAACATTATTTTTACTAAAATAATGTCAAAACAGGAGTTTTCACACACTGTTCATATTATTTTAATATCACATACATTTATTAAAGGGCAATTGCAGTAGTTTTCGTGAATACTCCAATCCTTTCAATTCCCATATTTGTAGTAAGCAGATCGCATTTCCCATACTTGGGAAGGTGGCACCAAAGATCACTATTGTGAAACGGTTTCCTAGTCACAAGCAGGTTGGCTCTCTCAGAGGGGCCTTCAGACCAGCTCTACGTCATGCCTTCATATGTTCCCCGCCTCCAGCGCTCCTCCTCCCCTGCTTCCATTGGCCAGACTTTGACAATACACTGCACAACCCCTGAAGGAGGCTCAGTTGCAGAGCACAGTAATAGAGGTTATATAGACGTTCCTCTGCAGCGTCTCTGGGGCACTTTCCCCAGCTGTTCTTCTGCCACCTTCACATCCTCAGGGCCGAAACTAGGATATCTGTCACCCGGTGCAAGGCAGCAATTTTGTGCCCCCTCCCTTCCCGTACCTGGATTTTTTCCTTGCTCCTCCATAAGGCAGTGCACTACTCAGACATCCCTGGTATAGTGACTTACATTACTCCACACACCATAATGCCAATTACACATTATGCCACACACTGTAATGCCTATTCCCAAAGTGCCACTTACATATTTGCCCGACACCATTTTATATCCCACAGTAAGGCTTCTAATTACTTTAAAATTACCTGCTCTTTGTCAGGGGTTTTATGCTCATTACCATTTCCATGCTCGTTGCCATGGAGTTACATGCTCATTGCCATGGGGTTACATGCTCGTTGCCATGGGGTTACATGCTCGTTGCCATGGGGTTTCATGCTCCTTGCCATGGGGTTTATGCTCTTTGCCATGGGGTATTTTGCTTGTTGCCATGGGGTTTATTGCTTGTTGCCAGGGGGGTTTATGTTCGTTGCCAGGGGGGTTTATGCTCATTTCCAGGGCGGTTTATGCTCGTCGCCAGGGGGTTTCACGGGAGAAGATGCAGCCTTCAGCATCTTCTCCCGACAGCGCCAGCGTTCCCGGTGCCGGGAGCGCTGTGTGCATTGTGCTGGCCTAACAGACACTAGAGGTCCAGTAGGACCTCTAGCATCTGTCTCCTCCTTGTCGGCGGCCATTTTTGGATGGCCGTTTTCAGCAGAGTCCATGCGGATGACTAGTCCGCATGGAATCTGCTGAAAGCGGCCATCCAAAAATGGCCATCGCCAAGGAGGAGACAAACACTAGAGGTCCAGTAAGGACCTCTAGCATTTCTCTCCTCTTTGGCAGCGGACATTTTTGGATGGCCGTTTCCTGAATCTACAGCCCCCAAGCCACAGCGAGTCAGCTTTTTTTCACCCCCTGCAATCCGGCACCCGGTGCACGCGCACCTCTAGCCCCCCCCCTTGTTGCGACCCTGACATCCTATGCCACTGAGCCCTTCCCCATCTGTGCCTCTGCCCCCTCCTCATCTGCGCCTCTGCCCCTCATCTGCGCCTACTCTCCATGGAAAGTGGCTGCTAACCTGTGGATGGATGGAGGCACAACCATATTCAATGTTACACCTAAGGTAAGCACAATTTATTTATATAAAATATTTTTTTAATATTTAAAGATTTTTTATATATATATATAAATATATATATATATATATATATTTGCACTCGCCACTCCTAGATTTGGGGTGCAAACTTGCACTCACCATTCCCAGGCCTGATGTGCGTAGTGGCGTGTGACCATGTTGCTTAAATAAATAAAAACACAAAACTCAGCACTTGCCATCATCAAATCAGCACCTTAGTACAGTACATAAATAATGGGGTTTTGGTTCATGGATTGATCAATGCATTTAAACCAGCAGCCCACATCACGGGAGACCCCCTTCTCTGCAGGTCCTACACTATCCGTCATACTTATGGGAACCTGGTAGCTGCTGTCACAGAGTTTAAACTGAAGACATGTTACCTGGTTTAAAGCTCACTGCCAACTAACTTATGGCTTTTAAAGTTGAGACAATCAAACATAGCTGCTATCATACTAACAAAAAAAAGCAGCTGACACAGGTTAAAATAAAGTTTAAACAGGGGTGCACGAGAGAGTCGTGATCACAAAAATGTTAATTAAAAATAAAATAAAAAGTATGGCCTTTCCTTTCTGAATGGTTTGTTTCTCAATAAAATATATATTTCAGTATAATGTAAAAATAAAATACGAACATCACAGCGACTTATTTCACAAAGATAACACCACCAGGGGGCGATGCAGTACTCACCCCAGGTAACGATGCTATCATCTGCTTGTGGATTATTGTAGATTCAGCTAACTTGGTTCCAACATCTGTGCAAATAAACTAATAATACAACCATCATTAATACAGGGGGAAATAATTACACTATTTACTTATTGCTTCTACCATAAAATGAGCGGTGTTTGCAGAATTATCTACTAAAAGCATTGACAAGCCAACAGAACAGTGGCTAAATTATTCTGAAAATAATGTAACATTTGCAAGTAGAGCATAAAATAAAAATTATTTTTTTTTCCCATTTGAAGACAGAACTATCCATTTTAGGGGAATGTTTCCAAAGAAAAAGAAAAGTAAAAAAGAATAATTATGTTTGATATTGTATTCTGGAAAAACTTAGGGGGCTGACCTTGAGTTGGGAGCAAAGCAAAAAAACAAGTAATGCTGGATACACACTGAGCAATGTGTACCCAGCGGGTCGTCATATCGGATCCTGGGTACACATCAGAACTATGTAATGAATGACGGAACGATCTCTCGTTTCCTCCTTCACTAACATGCATTGAGCCGCAAGTTATATCCTCAAGTTTGATGTGCAGCACATTAAGCCTGACGACGTCGTATGCGACTGCGGGAATGCGCATATCGTGCACGCACAATGCACGATATGTTGTTACGATTTGGCCAGTTCAGCCAAATAGTAACGGCATTGTCTTAGTGTGTAACCAGCTTAACTTTACACCTGAACTAACTATGATGCAATACAAGAGTACTGCAAACATATTTGTTTGTTTTTGCATGCAGGGTACATACTGGCTGGTTTTGCATGCAGGATACATACTGGCTGGTTTGCATGCAGGGTACATACTGGCTGGTTTTGCATGCAGGGTACATACTGGCTGGTTTTGCATGCAGGGTACACACTGGCTGGTTTTGCATGCAGGGTAAATACTAGCTGGTTTTGCTTGCAGGGTACATACTGTCTGGTTTTGCATGCAGGGTAAATACTGTCTGGTTTTGCATGCAGGGTAAATACTGGCTAATTTTGCATGCAGGCAGGGGCGTATCTAGACATAGGGGGCCCCATAGTAAATTTTCATGGACCCCCATAGGTCCACACCCCCCCCCCCCCCCTCCGCACCCTCCTCACTCCCCTCCTTGACTTACCGGCTCCATGGTCGCTGGGCAGGGCAGGCACACCTCCTCTTCTAGTAGCCTCAATCTCTCCTTACTGACTGAAGCTTGGAGGAGGGTGCGGGGGAAGGGAAGTGTGGAGGGGGGCCACGGACCGAGGCCTGGCACCATAGGTAATACTTGCCTACTTTTTTTTTCTACTCCGCGGGAGAAGCCCGGAGAGGAGAAGCAGGTGGGTTGCGACGGAGATGGGGCCTGACGGTTTGTGTCATTAAGACCCGTCCCCTTTGCAGTAAATTGCAGTAAATTTAAATACGGAGTGGGGCTAAATTATGCGATTCTTGAAGAATCGCATCATTAAGTCCCACCCCCTACATGGGGATCTGCAACACGCGATCGCCGCGGAAATTCACCCCATGAAGTGGGCAGAATGCAGGAGAAATGCCTACTCTACCTGGCTGGTTTTGCATGAAGGGTAAATACTGGCTGGTTTTGCATGAAGGGTATATACTGGCTGGTTTTGCATGAAGGGTAAATACTGGCTGCTGTTGTATGCAACCCACAAATGCTGGACAACTTTAATTTTACACTGTAGCTTAGAGGTCAGCTAGGACATGCTCTTCCTACAGTTACTCTAACTCTGTCCCACCTGCTGTGAAACATGGCTTTGCCAAGGTACCAACTTCTCCTTTGTTTTGCTTTGCCCCCAACTCAGAATCAGCTGGATAGCTCCTAAAATAAAACTCCAGGTAAAATGCAACCTTTGATTGAGAGCAACAAATGGGTAACAAACACAACCATTTCTTACTGGGAATTAGTGGCTTACCATAATACCGACAATCGGCATACTCATGAATATTAGTTTAGCCACATAATGGCTGACTGTGCAAAGTTGGCAATTATAACTAATTTTGTGACCACAGGTTACTCAAGTAGCTGATTGGGCCATCTCTTACCATTGGTCAGTTATATGTCAATTAAAGCTTGTTTCTGACTGTTACACTCTTATACTGCATCTGTCTGTCACTCTCATACACTGCATCTCTCCGACTGTCATGTTCTCTCTCACACTGCATCTCTCCGACTGTCATGTTCTCTCTCACACTGCATCTCTCCGACTGTCATGTTCTCTCTCACACTGCATCTCTCCGACTGTCATGTTCACTCTCACACTGCATCTCTCCGACTGTCATGTTCTCTCTCACACTGCATCTCTCCGACTGTCATGTTCTCTCTCACACTGCATCTCTGACTGTCATGTTCTCTCTCACACTGTATCTCTCTGACTGTCATGTCCTCTCTCACACTGCATCTCTCCGACTGTCATGTTCTCTCTCACACTGCATCTCTCTGACTGTCATGTTCTCTCTCACACTGCATCTCTCCGACTGTCATGTTCTCTCTCACACTGCATCTCTCTGACTGTCATGTTCTCTCTCACACTGCATCTCTCCGACTGTCATGTTCTCTCTCACACTGAATCTCTCTGACTGTCATGTTCTCTCTCACACTGTATCTCTCTGACTCACATGTTCTCTCTCACACTACATCTCTCCAACTGTCATGTTCTCTCTCACACTGCATCTCTCCGACTGTCATGTTCTCTCTCACACTGCATCTCTCCGACTGTCATGTTCTCTCTCACACTGCATCTCTCTGACTGTCATGTTCTCTCTCACACTGCATCTCTCTGACTCACATGTTCTCTCTCACACTGCATCTCTCTGGCTGTCATGTTCTCTCTCACACTGCATCTCTCCGACTGTCATGTTCTCTCTCACACTGCATCTCTCCGACTGTCATGTTCTCTCTCACACTGCATCTCTCCGTCATGTTCTCTCTCACACTGCATCTCTGACTGTCATGATCTCTCTCACACTGCATCTCTCCGACTGTCATGTTCTCTCTCACACTGCATCTCTCTGACTGTCATGTTCTCTCTCACACTGAATCTCTCTGACTGTCATGTCCTCTCTCACACTGCATCTCTCCGACTGTCATGTTCTCTCTCACACTGCATCTCTCTGACTGTCATGTTCTCTCTCACACTGCATCTCTCTGACTGTTATGTTCTCTCTCACACTGCATCTCTCTGACTGTCATGTTCTCTCTCACACTGCATCTCTCTGACTCACATGTTCTCTCACACTGCATCTCTCCGACTGTCATGTTCTCTCTCACACTGCATCTCTCCGACTGTCATGTTCTCTCTCACACTGCATCTCTCCGACTGTCATGTTCTCTCTCACACTGCATCTCTCCGACTGTCATGTTCTCTCTCACACTGCATCTCTGACTGTCATGTTCTCTCTCACACTGCATCTCTCCGACTGTCATGTTCTCTCTCACACTGCATCTCTCTGACTGTCATGTTCTCTCTCACACTGTATCTCTCTAACTGTCATGTTCTCTCTCACACTGCATCTCTCCGACTGTCATGTTCTCTCTCACACTGCATCTCTCCGACTGTCATGTTCTCTCTCACACTGCATCTCTGACTGTCATGTTCTCTCTCACACTGCATCTCTCCGACTGTCATGTTCTCTCTCACACTGCATCTCTCTGACTGTCATGTTTTCTCTCACACTGCATCTCTCTGACTGTCATGTTCTCTCTCACACTGCATCTCTCCGACTGTCATTTCCTCTCTCACACTACATCTCTACGAGAGTCATGTCCTCTCTCACACTGTATCTCTCTGACTCACATGTTCTCTCTCACACTGCATCTCTCCGACTGTCATGTTCTCTCTCACACTGCATCTCTCTGACTGTCATGTTCTCTCTCACACTGCATCTCTCTGACTGTTATGTTCTCTCTCACACTGCATCTCTCTGACTGTCATGTTCTCTCTCACACTGCATCTCTCTGACTCACATGTTCTCTCTCACACTGCATCTCTCTGGCTGTCATGTTCTCTCTCACACTGCATCTCTCCGACTGTCATGTTCTCTCTCACACTGCATCTCTCCGACTGTCATGTTCTCTCTCACACTGCATCTCTGACTATCATGTTCTCTCTCACACTGCATCTCTCCGACTGTCATGTTCTCTCTCACACTGCATCTCTCCGACTGTCATGTTCTCTCTCACACTGCATCTCTCCGACTGTCATGTTCTCTCTCACACTGCATCTCTCTGACTGTCATGTTCTCTCTCACACTGCATCTCTCCGACTGTCATGTTCTCTCTCACACTGCATCTCTCCGACTGTCATGTTCTCTCTCACACTGCATCTCTGACTGTCATGTTCTCTCTCACACTGCATCTCTCCGACTGTCATGTTCTCTCTCACACTGCATCTCTCTGACTGTCATGTTCTCTCTCACACTGCATCTCTCCGACTGTCATGTTCTCTCTCACACTGCATCTCTCCGACTGTCATGTTCTCTCTCACACTGCATCTCTGACTGTCATGTTCTCTCTCACACTGAATCTCTCCGACTGTCATGTTCTCTCTCACACTGCATCTCTCTGATTGTCATGTTCTCTCTCACACTGCATCTCTCCGACTGTCATGTTCTCTCTCACACTGCATCTCTCTGACTGTCATGTTCTCTCTCACACTGCATCTCTCCGACTGTCATGTTCTCTCTCACACTGCATCTCTCTGACTGTCATGTTCTCTCTCACACTGTATCTCTCTGACTCACATATTCTCTCTCACACTACATCTCTACAACTGTCATGTTCTCACTCACACTGCATCTCTCCGACTGTCATGTTCTCTCTCACACTGCATCTCTCCGACTGTCATGTTCTCTCTCACACTGCATCTCTCTGACTGTCATGTTCTCTCTCACACTGCATCTCTCTGACTCACATGTTCTCTCTCACACTGCATCTCTCTGGCTGTCATGTTCTCTCTCACACTGCATCTCTCCGACTGTCATGTTCTCTCTCACACTGCATCTCTCCGACTGTCATGTTCTCTCTCACACTGCATCTCTCCGTCATGACCTCTCTCTCACACTGCATCTCTGACTGTCATGATCTCTCTCACACTGCATCTCTCCGACTGTCATGTTCTCTCTCACACTGCATCTCTCTGACTGTCATGTTCTCTCTCACACTGCATCTCTCCGACTGTCATGTTCTCTCTCACACTGCATCTCTCTGACTGTCATGTTCTCTCTCACACTGCATCTCTCTGACTGTTATGTTCTCTCTCACACTGCATCTCTCTGACTGTCATGTTCTCTCTCACACTGCATCTCTCTGACTCACATGTTATCTCACACTGCATCTCTCCGACTGTCATGTTCTCTCTCACACTGCATCTCTCCGACTGTCATGTTCTCTCTCACACTGCATCTCTCCGACTGTCATGTTCTCTCTCACACTGCATCTCTGACTGTCATGTTCTCTCTCACACTGCATCTCTCCGACTGTCATGTTCTCTCACACTGCATCTCTCTGACTGTCATGTTCTCTCTCACACTGCATCTCTCTGACTGTCATGTTCTCTCTCACACTGCATCTCTCCGACTGTCATGTTCTCTCTCACACTGCATCTCTCCGACTGTCATGTTCTCTCTCACACTGCATCTCTGACTGTCATGTTCTCTCTCACACTGCATCTCTCAGACTGTCATGTTCTCTCTCACACTGCATCTCTCTGACTGTCATGTTCTCTCTCACACTGCATCTCTCTGACTGTCATGTTCTCTCTCACACTGCATCTCTCCGACTCACATGTTATCTCACACTGCATCTCTCCGACTGTCATGTTCTCTCTCACACTGCATCTCTCCGACTGTCATGTTCTCTCTCACACTGCATCTCTCCGACTGTCATGTTCTCTCTCACACTGCATCTCTCCGACTGTCATGTTCTCTCTCACACTGCATCTCTGACTGTCATGTTCTCTCTCACACTGCATCTCTCCGACTGTCATGTTCTCTCACACTGCATCTCTCTGACTGTCATTTTCTCTCTCACACTGCATCTCTCTGACTGTCATGTTCTCTCTCACACTGCATCTCTCCGACTGTCATGTTCTCTCTCACACTGCATCTCTCCGACTGTCATGTTCTCTCTCACACTGCATCTCTGACTGTCATGTTCTCTCTCACACTGCATCTCTCAGACTGTCATGTTCTCTCTCACACTGCATCTCTCTGACTGTCATGTTCTCTCTCACACTGCATCTCTCTGACTGTCATGTTCTCTCTCACACTGCATCTCTCCGACTGTCATTTCCTCTCTAACACTGCATCTCTCCGACTGTCATGTCCTCTCTCACACTGTATCTCTCTGACTCACATGTTCTCTCTCACACTGCATCTCTCCGACTGTCATGTTCTCTCTCACACTGCATCTCTCTGACTGTCATGTTCTCTCTCACACTGCATCTCTCTGACTGTCATGTTCTCTCTCACATTGCATCTCTCCGACTGTCATGTTCTCTCTCACACTGCATCTCTCCGACTGTCATGTTCTCTCTCACACTGCATCTCTCCGACTGTCAAGTCCTCTCTCACACTGCATCTCTGACTGTCATGTTCTCTCTCACACTGCATCTCTCCGACTGTCATGTTCTCTCTCACTCTGCATCTCTCTGACTGTCATGTTCTCTCTCACACTGCATCTCTCTGACTGTCATGTTCTCTCTCACACTGCATCTCTCTATCATGTTCTCTCTCACACTGCATCTCTCTGACTGTCATGTTCTCTCTCACACTGCATCTCTCCGACCTGTCATGTTCTCTCTCACACTGCATCTCTCCGACTGTCATGTTCTCTCTCACACTGCATCTCTCCGACTGTCATGTTCTCTCTCACACTGCATCTCTGACTGTCATGTTCTCTCTCACACTGCATCTCTCCGACTGTCATGTTCTCTCTCACACTGCATCTCTCTGACTGTCATGTTCTCTCTCACACTGTATCTCTCTGACTCACATGTTCTCTCTCACACTGGACCTCTCCGACTGTCATGTTCTCTCTCACACTGCATCTCTCTGACTGTCATGTTCTCTCTCACACTGCATCTCTCTGACTGTTATGTTCTCTCTCACACTGCATCTCTCTGACTGTCATGTTCTCTCTCACACTGCATCTCTCTGACTCACATGTTCTCTCTCACACTGCATCTCTCTGGCTGTCATGTTCTCTCTCACACTGCATCTCTCCGACTGTCATGTTCTCTCTCACACTGCATCTCTCCGACTGTCATGTTCTCTCTCACACTGCATCTCTGACTGTCATGTTCTCTCTCACACTGCATCTCTCCGACTGTCATGTTCTCTCTCACACTGCATCTCTCCGACTGTCATGTTCTCTCTCACACTGCATCTCTCCGACTGTCATGTTCTCTCTCACACTGCATCTCTCCGACTGTCATGTTCTCTCTCACACTGCATTTCTCCGACTGTCAAGTCCTCTCTCACACTGCATCTCTCCGACTGTCATGTTCTCTCTCACACTGCATCTCTCTGACTGTCATGTTCTCTCTCACACTGTATCTCTCTGACTCACATGTTCTCTCTCACACTGGACCTCTCCGACTGTCATGTTCTCTCTCACACTGCATCTCTCTGACTGTCATGTTCTCTCTCACACTGCATCTCTCTGACTGTTATGTTCTCTCTCACACTGCATCTCTCTGACTGTCATGTTCTCTCTCACACTGCATCTCTCTGACTCACATGTTCTCTCTCACACTGCATCTCTCTGGCTGTCATGTTCTCTCTCACACTGCATCTCTCCGACTGTCATGTTCTCTCTCACACTGCATCTCTCCGACTGTCATGTTCTCTCTCACACTGCATCTCTGACTGTCATGTTCTCTCTCACACTGCATCTCTCCGACTGTCATGTTCTCTCTCACACTGCATCTCTCCGACTGTCATGTTCTCTCTCACACTGAATCTCTCCGACTGTCATGTTCTCTCTCACACTGCATCTCTCCGACTGTCATGTTCTCTCTCACACTGCATCTCTCCGACTGTTATGTTCTCTCTCACACTACATCTCTCTATCATGTTCTCTCTCACACACTGCATCTCTCTATCATGTTCTCTCTCACACTGCATCTCTCCGAATGTCATTATTCTCTCTCACACTGCATCTCTCCGACTGTCATGTTCTCTCTCACACTGCATCTCTCCGACTGTCATGTTCTCTCTCACACTGCATCACTCCGACTGTCATGTTCTCTCTCACACTGCATCTCTGACTGTCATGATCTCTCTCACACTGCATCTCTCTGACTGTCATGTTCTCTCTCACACTGCATCTCTCTGACTGTCATGTTCTCTCTCACACTGCATCTCTCCGACTGTCATGTTCTCTCTCACACTGCATCTCTCCGACTGTCATGTTCTCTCTCACACTGCATCTCTGACTGTCATGTTCTCTCTCACACTGCATCTCTCCGACTGTCATGTTCTCTCTCACACTGCATCTCTCCGACTGTCATGTTCTCTCTCACACTGCATCTCTCCGACTGTCATGTTCTCTCTCACACTGCATCTCTCCGACTGTCATGTTCTCTCTCACACTGCATCTCTCCGACTGTTATGTTCTCTCTCACACTACATCTCTCTATCATGTTCTCTCTCACACACTGCATCTCTCTATCATGTTCTCTCTCACACTGCATCTCTCCGAATGTCATTATTCTCTCTCACACTGCATCTCTCCGACTGTCATGTTCTCTCTCACACTGCATCTCTCCGACTGTCATGTTCTGTCTCACACTGCATCTCTCCGACTGTCATGTCCTCTCTCACACTGCATCTCTGACTGTCATGTTCTCTCTCACACTGCATCTCTCTGACTGTCATGTTCTCTCTCACACTGCATCTCTCTGACTGTCATGTTCTCTCTCACACTGCATCTCTCCGACTGTCATGTTCTCTCTCACACTACATCTCGCTATCATGTTCTCTCTCACACACTGCATCTCTCTATCATGTTCTCTCTCACACTGCATCTCTCCGACTGTCATTATTCTCTCTCACACTGCATCTCTCCGACTGTCAAGTTCTCTCTCTAACTGCATCTCTCCGACTGTCATGTTCTCTCTCACACTGCATCTCTGACTGTCATGATCTCTCTCACACTGCATCTCTCCGACTGTCATGTTCTCTCTCACACTGCATCTCTCCGACTGTCATGTTCTCTCTCACACTGCATCTCTCCGACTGTCATGTTCTCTCTCACACTGCATCTCTCCGACTGTCATGTTCTCTCTCACACTGCATCTCTGACTGTCATGTTCTCTCTCACACTGCATCTCTCCGACTGTCATGTTCTCTCTCACACTGCATCTCTCCGACTGTCATGTTCTCTCTCACACTGCATCTCTCCGACTGTCATGTTCTCTCTCACACTGCATCTCTCCGACTGTCATGTTCTCTCTCACACTGCATCTCTCCGACTGTCATGTTCTCTCTCACACTACATCTCTCTATCATGTTCTCTCTCACACTGCATCTCTCCGAATGTCATTATTCTCTCTCACACTGCATCTCTCCGACTGTCATGTTCTCTCTCACACTGCATCTCTCCGACTGTCATGTTCTCTCTCACACTGCATCTCTCCGACTGTCATGTCCTCTCTCACACTGCATCTCTGACTGTCGTGTTCTCTCTCACACTGCATCTCTCCGACTGTCAAGTTCTCTCTCACACTGCATCTTTCTGACTATCATGTTCTCTCTCACACTGCATCTCTCTGACTGTCATGTTCTCTCTCACACTGCATCTCTCCGACTGTCATGTTCTCTCTCACACTACATCTCTCTATCATGTTCTCTCTCACACACTGCATCTCTCTATCATGTTCTCTCTCACACTGCGTCTCTCCGACTGTCATTATTCTCTCTCACACTGCATCTCTCCGACTGTCATGTTCTCTTTCACACTGCATCTCTCCGACTGTCATGTTCTCTCTCACACTGCATCTCTCCGACTGTCATGTCCTCTCTCACACTGTATCTCTCTGACTCACATGTTCTCTCTCACACTGCATCTCTCTGACTGTCATGTTCTCTCTCACACTGCATCTCTCCGACTGTCATGTTCTCTCTCACACTGCATCTCTCTGACACATGTTCTCTCTCACACTGCATCTCTCCGACTGGCATGTTCTCTCTCACACTGTATCTCTCTGACTCACATGTTCTCTCTCACACTGTATCTCTCTATCATGTTCTCTCTCACTGCATCTCTCTGACTGTCATGTTCTCTCTCACACTGCATCTCTCTGACTCACATGTTCTCTCTCACACTGCATCTCTCCGACTGTCATGTTCTCTCTCACACTGTATCTCTCTGACTCACATGTTCTCTCTCACACTGTATCTCTCTATCATGTTCTCTCTCACTGCATCTCTCCGACTGTCATGTTCTCTCTCACACTGTACCTCTCTGACTGTCATGTTCTCTCTCACACTGTATCTCTTTGACTGTTATGTTCTCTCTCACACTGCATCTCTCTGACTGTCATGTTATCTCTCACACTGCATCTCTGACTGTCATGTTCTCTCTCACACTGCATCTCTCCGACTGTCATGTTCTCTCTCACACTGCATCTCTCCGACTGTCATGTTCTCTCACACACTGCATCTCTCTGACTGTCATGTTCTCTCTCACACTGCATCTCTCCGACTGTCATGTTCTCTCTCACACTGTATCTCTCCAACTGTCATGTTCTCTCTCAGACTGCATCTCTCCGACTGTCATGTTCTCTCTCACACTGCATCTCTCCGACTGTCATGTTCTCTCTCACACTGCATCTCTGACTGTCATGTTCTCTCTCACACTGCCTCTCTCTGACTCTCATGTTCTCTCTCTCACTGCATCTCTCTGACTCACATGTTCTCTCTCACACTGCATCTCTCCGACTGTCATGTTCTCTCTCACACTGTATCTCTCTGACTCACATGTTCTCTCTCACACTGCATCTCTCCGACTGTCATGTTCTCTCTCACACTGTTTCTCTCTGACTGTCATGTTCTCTCTCACACTGCATCTCTCTGACTCACATGTTCTCTCTCACACTGTATCTCTCTGACTGTCATGTTCTCTCTCACACTGCATCTCTCTGACTGTCATATTCTCTCTCACACTGCATCTCTCTGACTGTCATGTTCTCTCTCACACTGCATATCTCCGACTGTCATGTTCTCTCTCACTCTGCATCTCTGACTGTCATGATCTCTCTCACACTGCATCTCTCCGACTGTCATGTTCTCTCTCACACTGCATCTCTCTGACTGTCATGTTCTCTCTCACACTGCATCTCTCCGACTGTCATGTTCTATCTCACACTGCATCTCTCCGACTGTCATGTTCTCTCTCACACTGCATCTCTGACTGTCATGTTCTCTCTCACACTGCATCTCTCCGACTGTCATGTTCTATCTCACACTGCATCTCTCTGACTGTCATGTTCTCTCTCACACTGCATCTCTCCGACTGTCATGTTCTATCTCACACTGCATCTCTCCGACTGTCATGTTCTCTCTCACACTGCATCTCTGACTGTCATGTTCTCTCTCACACTGCATCTCTCCGACTGTCATGTTCTCTCTCACACTGCATCTCTCCGACTGTCATGTTCTCTCTCACACTGCATCTCTCCGACTGTCATGTTCTCTCTCACACTGCATCTCTCCGACTGTCATGCTCTCTCTCACACTGCATCTCTCCGACTGTCATGTTCTCTCTCACACTGCATCTCTCCGACTGTCATGTTCTCTCTCACACTGCATCTCTCCGACTGTCATGTTCTCTCTCACACTGCATCTCTCCGACTGTCATGTTCTCTCTCACACTGCATCTCTCCGACTGTCATCTTCTCTCTCACACTGCATCTCTCCGACTGTCGTGTTCTCTCTCACACTGCATCTCTCTGACTGTCATGTTCTCTCTCACACTGCATCTCTCCGACTGTCATGTTCTCTCTCACACTAAATCTCTCTATCATGTTCTCTCTCACACACTGCATCTCTCTATCATGTTCTCTCTCACACTGCATCTCTCCGACTGTCATTATTCTCTCTCACACTGCATCTCTCCGACTGTCATGTTCTCTCTCACACTGCATCTCTCCGACTGTCATGTCCTCTCTCACACTGTATCTCTCTGACTCACATGTTCTCTCTCACACTGCATCTCTCTGACTGTCATGTTCTCTCTCACACTGCATCTCTCCGACTGTCATGTTCTCTCTCACACTGCATCTCTCTGACTCACATGTTCTCTCTCACACTGCATCTCTCCGACTGTCATGTTCTCTCTCACACTGTATCTCTCTGACTCACATGTTCTCTCTCACACTGTATCTCTCTATCATGTTCTCTCTCACTGCATCTCTCTGACTGTCATGTTCTCTCTCACACTGCATCTCTCTGACTCACATGTTCTCTCTCACACTGCATCTCTCCTACTGTCATGTTCTCTCTCACACTGTATCTCTCTGACTCACATGTTCTCTCTCACACTGTATCTCTCTATCATGTTCTCTCTCACTGCATCTCTCCGACTGTCATGTTCTCTCTCACACTGTACCTCTCTGACTGTCATGTTCTCTCTCACACTGTATCTCTCTGACTCACATGTTCTCTCTCACACTGTATCTCTCTGACTGTCATGTTCTCTCTCACACTGCATCTCTCAGACTGTTATGTTCTCTCTCACAGTGCATCTCTCTGACTGTCATGTTCTCTCTCACACTGCATCTCTGACTGTCACGTTCTCTCTCACACGGCATCTCTCCGACTGTCATGTTCTCTCTCACACTGCATCTCTCCGACTGTCATGTTCTCTCACACACTGCATCTCTCCGACTGTCATGTTCTCTCTCACACTGCATCTCTCCGACTGTCATGTTCTCTCTCACACTGTATCTCTCCGACTGTCATGTTCTCTCTCAGACTGCATCTCTCCGACTGTCATGTTCTCTCTCACACTGCATCTCTCCGACTGTCATGTTCTCTCTCACACTGCATCTCTCTGACTGTCATGTTCTCTCTCACACTGCATCTCTGACTGTCATGTTCTCTCTCACACTGCATCTCTCCGACTGTCATGTTCTCTCTCACACTGCATCTCTCCGACTGTCATGTTCTCTCTCACACTGCATCTCTCTTACTGTCATGTTCTCTCTCACACTGCATCTCTCCGACTGTCATGTTCTCTCTCACACTGCATCTCTCCGACTGTCAAGTTCTCTCTCACACTGCATCTCTGACTGTCATGTCCTCTCTCACACTGTATCTCTCTGACTCTCATGTTCTCTCTCTCTCTGCATCTCAGACTGTCATGTTCTCTCTCACACTGCCTCTCTCTGACTCTCATGTTCTCTCTCTCACTGCATCTCTCTGACTCACATGTTCTCTCTCACACTGCATCTCTCCGACTGTCATGTTCTCTCTCACACTGTATCTCTCTGACTCACATGTTCTCTCTCACACTGCATCTCTCCGACTGTCAAGTTCTCTCTCACACTGTTTCTCTCTGACTGTCATGTTCTCTCTCACACTGCATCTCTCTGACTCACATGTTCTCTCTCACACTGCATCTCTCTGACTGTCATGTTGTCTCTCACACTGCATATCTCCGACTGTCATGTTCTCTCTCACTCTGCATCTCTCCGACTGTCATGTTCACTCTCACACTGCATCTCTGACTGTCATGTTCTCTCTCACACTGCATCTCTCTGACTGTCATGTTTTCTCTCTCACTGCATCTCTCTGACTGTCATGTTCTCTCTCTCACTGCATCTCTCTGACTGTCATGTTCTCTCTCTCACTGCATCTCTCTGACTCATGTTCCTCTCTCACACTGTATCTCTCTGACTGTCATGTTCTCTCTCACACTGCATCTCTGTGGCTGTCATGTTCTCTCTCTCACTACATCTCTCTGACTGTCATGTTCTCACTCACACTGCATCTCTCCGGCTGTCATGTTCTCTCTCTCACTGCATCTCTCCGACTGTCATGTTCTCTCTCACACTGTATCTCTCTGACTGTCATGTTCTCTCTCACACAGCATCTCTCTGACTGTCATGTTCTCTCTCTAACTGCATCTCTCTGACTGTCATGTTCTTTCTCTCACTGCATCTCTCTGACTGTCATGTTCTCTTTCACACTGCATCTCTCTATCATGTTCTCTCTCACACTGCATCTCTCTGACTGTCATGTTCTCTCTCTAACTGCATCTCTCCGACTGTCAAGTTATCTCTCTCACACTGCCTCTCTCTGACTGTCATGTTCTCTCTCACACTGCATCTCTCTGACTGTCATGTTCTCTCTCACACTGTATCTCTCTGACTGTCATGTTCTCTCTCACACTGTATCTCTCTGACTGTCATGTTCTCTCTCACACTGCATCTCTCTGACTGTCATGTTCTCTCTCTAACTGCATCTCTCGACTGTCATGTTCTTTCTCTCACTACATCTCTCTGACTATCATGTTCTCTCTCTCACTGCATCTCTGACTGTCATGTTCTCTCTCACACTGCATCTCTCTGACTGTCATGTTCTCTCTCACACTGTATCTCTCTGACTGTCGTGTTCTCTCTCACACTGCATCTCTCTGACTGTCATGTTCTCTCTCTAACTGCATCTCTCCGACTGTCATGTTTTCTCTCTCACACTGCCTCTCTCTGACTGTCATGTTCTCTCTCACACTGTATCTTTCTGACTGTCATGTTCTCTCTCACACTGCATCTCTCTGGCTGTCATGTTCTCTCTCACACTGCATCTCTGACTGTCACGTTCTCTCTCACACTGCATCTCTCCGACTGTCATGTTCTCTCTCACACTGTATCTCTCCGACTGTCATGTTTTCTCTCTCACACTGCATCTCTCTGACTGTCATGTTCTCTCTCTAACTGCATCTCTCTGACTGTCATGTTCTTTCTCTCACTGCATCTCTCTGACTGTCATGTTCTCTCTCACACTGTATCTCTCTGACTGTCATGTTCTCTCTCACACTGCATCTCTCTATCATGTTCTCTCTCACACTGCATCTCTCTGACTGTCATGTTCTCTCTCTATCTGCAACTCTCCGACTGTCATGTTTTCTCTCTCACACTGCCTCTCTCTGACTGTCATGTTCTCTCTCATACTGCATCTCTCTGACTGTCATGTTCTCTCTCATACTGCATCTCTCTGACTGTCATGTTCACTCTCACACTGTATCTCTCTGACTGTCATGTTCACTCTCACACTGTATCTCTCTGACTGTCATGTTCTCTCTCACTGTATCTCTCTAACTGTCATGTTCTCTCTCTCACTGCATCTCTCTGACTGTCATGTTCTCTCTCACACTGTATCTCTCTGACTGTCATGTTTTCTCTCTCACTGCATCTCTCTCACTCATGTTCTCTCTCACACACTGCATCTCTCTGACTGTCATGTTCTCTCTCTCACTGAATCTCTCTGACTGTCATGTTCTCTCTCTCACTGCATCTCTCTGACTCATGTTCCTCTCTCACACTGCATCTCTCTGACTGTCATGTTCTCTCTCTCACTGCATCTCTCTGACTGTCATGTTCTCTCTCACTGCATCTCTCTGACTCATGTTCCTCTCTCACACAGCATCTCTCTGGCTGTCATGTTCTCTCTCTCACTACATCTCTCTGACTGTCATGTTCTCTCTCACACTGCATCTCTGGCTGTCATGTTCTCTCTCTCACTGCATCTCTCTGGCTGTCATGTTCTCTCTCACTGTATCTCTCTAACTGTCATGTTCTCTCTCTCACTGCATCGCTCTGACTGTCATTTCCTCTCTCACACTGTATCTCTCTGACTGTCATGTTCTCTCACACACTGTATGTCTGACTGTCATGTTCTCTCTCACACTGCATCTCTCTGTCATGTCCTCTCTCACACTGTATCTCTCTGACTGTCATGTTCTCTCTCACACTGTATCTCTCTGACTGTCATGTTCTCTCTCACACTGTATCTCTCTGACTGTCATGTTCTCTCTCACACTGCATCTCTCTGACTGTCATGTTCTCTCTCTAACTGCATCTCTCGACTGTCATGTTCTTTCTCTCACTACATCTCTCTGACTGTCATGTTCTCTCTCACACTGTATCTCTCCGACTGTCATGTTTTCTCTCTCACACTGCCTCTCTCTGACTGTCATGTTCTCTCTCATACTGCATCTCTCTGACTGTCATGTTCTCTCTCACTGTATCTCTCTAACTGTCATGTTCTCTCTCTCACTGCATCTCTCTGACTGTCATGTTCTTTCTCTCACTACATCTCTCTGACTGTCATGTTCTCTCACACACTGTATGTCTCTGACTGTCATGTTCTCTCTCACACTGCATCTCTCCGACTGTCATGTTCTCTCTCACACTGTATCTCTCTGACTGTCATGTTCTCTATCACACTGTGGGCTCTATTTACTACAATCCGCATATTGAATGCGGATTGTAGTGTGATATTACCGAGTGAATTCGCATTGCGAATTCAGGTAATATCACAGGGATTTACTATAAATCCCTTGCAGGGACAGAGCTTGCGATAAAGCTCTGTCCTTGCGGATCCCATCCGCAATCTAGTCGCGGTATTTTCGGAAAAAATACCGCGACTAAGAGCACGCGCATGCGCCGACCGACCACCGCTACTACCCCCCACCGACGCGAAGCCCCGCCCCCCGGCGCTAAGCCCCGCCCCCCGCGATCGCGGACCCCCGCGACCCCCCCTCCCTTCATTACACTTACCTGCATCCTCCTGGCCTCCGGTGGTCTTCTCCCGGCTTCCCGATCAGGTGATCTCCCATACTGCACTGGGGCCCGATCACCTGATGACCGGGCCCCAGTGCACTGTGGGAGACCAGCTGACCGGAGAGGAGCCATCACCGGAGGCCCGATCACCGGTCCCTGGATTCAGGTAAGTGAAAAAAAAAATGTTTAATTTTTTTTTTCTTTTTTTTACAGCAATCAGCTTGCGGTCTCTTTAGACCACATAGCTGATTACTGGTACCGGCTCCCGCCTCTGCTCTCCCCGTTAGAGCAGAGTGGGAGCCCGGTAACCGGGGGAGACCCTGGATAACGCCACCTCCAGGTGGTGTTATTATCACACGGCTTCCCCTGCACACTGCATCTGTGGCTGTCACACGCTCTCACACTGCATCTCTGACTGTCATGTTCTCTCTCACACTGCATCTCTCTGACTGTCATGTTCTCTCTCACACTGCATCTGTGGCTGTCACACGCTCTCACACTATCCAATCAGTTGTAATAAAAATGAGGCACAAGTTCCTAGTGAACTGGTAAATAGCTGCTTATACTGTCAGTAAGTGATGCGTCCACTTTAAGTCAGTAACTTGTTTAAGTAGATCACATTGCTAAAAATAGTCTCATGATCTCACCCGCAAATACAGATTCTTAACGCAGGTCCTTTAATTTAATGAAAAGGTTTAGCACATAAAGTGCAGGCACTGGGGAGATTCATTGATTAAATGGGCCATTTACTTCTATTTGCAATTATCTCCCTTCATTCCTCCCAGTGTAAATCTTCAGAGCATTGTATACCTGGACTAGCAGCAAGAGGTTTGTGTCCGGCAGAGGAGATTTCAATTTCAAAGCTTGTAGAAGATCTAATATAACACTGCGGGTCAGATAGAACTTATCTCTTTCCTGCAAAATAACATTAGAAAAAGAGCGTCAATCATCAATCCACATATTACTATTAATGTCTGTAGGGCTCCCCTCCACATCAGATCTTTGAGCCCGAAGCAGGAAAATCTATAACCCTCTGTAATGCAACAGCCATTGGCTGAAAGAATACTTAAAGGTGAAGTATGTTTATTGTGTGTATATGCATATATATATATATATATATATATATATATAAATAATAAATCGGTTAGTTCCATCCCCTCAGTGCACACGCAGTGGGACGTGGGACAGACCTAGAAGAGGTCCAGCCTCCAAGAATAGGAGCCAGGGGGTGGACAGAGCGATGCGGGTGGATGGGGTGGGGGTTTTACTGGGGCATCGGACAGAGCAGAGAGTAGGATGGGGCGGAGACTTAGGTGACCCAGGTAAGTTTATATATATATATATATATATATATATATATATATAAACACCTTAAAGCCACATGTCCATGCTAAAAACATATATATGTACACAAACAAACACACTAGCAGAAACGTTGAAATAATTGACACTACATATTTCATAATGATGTACAAGGTAGAAATTGCATTAAGACACACCAGTCACCGCCCTAGTGAAGATAACTATTTAATATGTCCGCTACAGGTGAACATAAACTCTAGGGCCGACTCTAGGGCCAAATAGTTTTCAGTTAGTCATCCCTAGTCAAGGGCGTAACTATAGTGGGGTCAGGGGTCTTCCATTCATTCAGCTTACATCAGCATGGTAAGAACAGGTGACACTGTACTGAATCCAAAAATGGCCAGTCTACAACCTACTCACCATGATACTAGTGTATTTAATACAGTATATTCAATACACTAGGTTGTGGTGAGTATTTGTAGACTGGCCATTTCTACCAGTAAATCGCGTGGAGCAGATTTGGCGCACAGGGGACAGCAATTGTAGTAAACCCACACAATCATGTGGAGATCATACAGGCTTCACAATTGGTCTGAAATCAAGGCCCCAGCACTGCAAGACAGCCATGCTAACCACTCTGGTGCCTGGTGTCAGTGACTCCTGTATTAAGTGCAAGTGCATATTTATCTACAAAAATCCATAGCTGTAAACAATGGAAGCTGCCATGTTGTGAATATGCATGAGGATTATTAGAAACCAAAGTCATGGTGACCAATATTCATTAGGCATGACCAACATTCATTAGGCATGACCAATAGTCATGAGGTATGACCAATATTCATTAGGCATGACCAATAGTCATGAGGTATGACCAATATTCATGAGGTATGACCAACATTCATGAGACATGACCAATATTCATGAAGTATGACCAATATTCATGAGGTATGACCAACATTCATGAGGCATGACCAATATTCATGAGGTATGACCAACATTCATGAGGCATGACCAATATTCATGAGGTATGACCATTATTCATGAGGCATGACCAATATTCATGAAGTATGACCAATATTCATGAGGCATGACCAAAATTCATGAGGCATGACCAATATTCATGAGGTATGACCAATATTCATGAGGTATGACCAATAGTCATGAGATATGACCAATATTCCTTAGGCATGACCAATAGTCATGAGGTATGACCAACATTCATGAGGTATGACCAACATTCATGAGACATGACCAATATTCATGAAGTATGACCAACATTCATGAGGCATGACCAATATTCATGAAGTATGACCAATATTCATGAGGCATGACCAATATTCATGAGGTATGACCAATATTCATGAGGCATGACCAATATTTATGAGGTATAACCAATAAATATAGGTTGAGCCAAAAATAAATGGTTGCTTCCTGTATGTGTAAGCACAGTTTAATTCCGAGGAAGCACCCAGTCACCTCCTGCAAATCATAAGATTGGTTTGTGTTTCCCTACAAGTTGCAAGAAGTGGTTGAATACTCCATTAAATGAATTGTATAGGGTTGCATAAAAATCGAATTTAAAAAAAAAATCAAAAATGGATTTATTTGATTTAAATCATTTTTTGGGGATTTAAATAGGATTTTTTATTAAGAATTTTTTTATGTAAACGTTTTACATTTTTAAACGTTTATTTAAAAAAAAATTATAAAATAATCCTATTTAAATCAAATAAATCTGTTTTTGATTTATTTTTATTTTTTTTAAATCCGATTTTATGCAATTTGTTAATATGAGAAAGAAATACCAATCCCTCTGGTATAATTAATTTACCAGGATCCTTGCCATTGCTGGATGGAGTTAAAATTAAGCTTTAAACATATGTTGTAGCAGCAAAGCTCTGAAAAGCCAGGATTCGCAGCAGCTAGCACAGCCATCTATCAGTCCCAGAAATGTTCATTAATTACAAAGAATGGGTGACAGTCAGCAGACAACATCCATCTCGTTTAATAACAGACAAACAAGAATTTTTGTTCTATTAAGCCTTGCAGAGCTGTGAGAG
Organism: Taudactylus pleione; assembly: GCA_031769625.1. Taxonomy (NCBI): domain Eukaryota; kingdom Metazoa; phylum Chordata; class Amphibia; order Anura; family Myobatrachidae; genus Taudactylus; species Taudactylus pleione. Next base: position 4,239,527 of record JAUIMM010001655.1, read on the forward strand.
ATTGTACAGCTTTGGCGAGGAAGAATCCTTTCAACTTAATATCCAGGCAATGAGCACTAGCCTGGGAATTCAGTATTTCTGCAGATTACAGGGTTGACAAACATTTGAGCTTTATTATAGGTGATGCACACATTGGTGACTATAAAAGTGTTGTCTTTATGCAATAACGTAAGCTTAGATACCATTGGCATCGACATTTATATTAGAGAAGAACATAGATACATCCTCTAACATTAGAGGGTTCTGTGCAAAACTCCCAACCTGACTCTTCAAAGTGAGATAATACTCTGCACACAAAAAATCAGTGTGAAAACCAGAAGCAATCACAGAGGTTGATATTAAAAAAAATTCTTGAACTCAAGATCATTAGTTCAGCCCAGTGGGAAGGAGTTGAAAGAACAAGTGTGAAAAACAGAAGTAGAACACTGAGTAAAGTTATCAGTTATGGACTGTAGCAAGTTATGACCTAGAGACTCTACTCAGAAGTTGGAGAGTATACAAAGGTCTCTCATTTCATCTGGGAAACGACTGGGGGCCTGTTTCAGGACCTCATTCAGAGGCGATTGCACGGATCGATTGGTCGCAGCGAGCGAGGTTTTTTAAACTGCGCATGCATGTACATGGCAGTGCGCGTGCGCAAGCCTGTCTTTCCGACCGCAATCCCCTTGCTCGTTAGTCACTACGAGGTCGCAGCTGTGATTGACATTTCGTGCCGTTTGTGGGTGGTTACAGGGGAAGGTGCTTGTGAACGGGGGTGCGGTGGTGCGGACGCAGGCGTGGTTGACCTTAAAAAGGGCGTTTTAAGGGCGTGCATATATTACTGAGTGAGTTATCACACACGTCATCTCGTTGCAATAACGATGCTACTGCTCGTAGTGCTAAAGGTTGCCCAGGGTCTACCTTAAGCATTGCGAGTGCAGGCGATGGTTTCTGCCTCAACCGATGTCTGTAGGCAATTAACACTGTAACAGGTCTTAATCGTGCTGACGTAGGTTGCCGCCTGCGACCGACTCTGAATTAGGCCGTAGAGATAGGTGTGCTTTCATTGTTGTGGGTGTATCCGCGCTTACGATGTGCGTTGCGACTGAGCGCTTGTTTTGCATATTCTTGATCACTTTGGGTGCTACCGATCGCTCCCGAGCGACCGACTCTGAATGACGTCCTCAGTCTCAAATGGAACAAGTCATCCACAGATCAGAGTTGGAGACAGACAGACAAGCATGAGGATGAGACAGACAGACATGAGGATGAGAGAGATAGACATGAGGATGAGAGAGACAGACAGACAGCCAGACAGACATGAGAATGAGACAGACAGACAGACATGAGGAAGATAGATAGATATGAGATAGATACATATGAGACAGAAAGATAGACACACAGATAGATGCCATCAGCCTGCAGTTTGGTACTTTTCTGTGATATCAAAACTTGCCCAAATCTGATATCCTTCTAAAGCCCCGTACACACTGGACAATTTTTATGGACAATATGAACGACAGAGACAATATCATTTAACGATATATCGCTCAAATCGTCCAGTGTGTATGAACTTAACGACGAACGATGCACGCTCCTGCGGGTCATTAACGATATCCCCAGTCGTCTGTATATGCACCTTGTTCTGGGGATATTGTTAACGATGCCATTCTGCCGAATGCAGAATGTCCCCGCCCCCCGTCCCGCTTGGTCGTTCGTCGTTGCCGGCATCGGCAAATGTCTATGCACTTACTGATGCCGGCACCCCTGCCAGGCCCGCAGCGGCCGATATCGCTCATACAGCATATCGTCCAGTGTGTAGTGCCTTACGTGTGATGCTAGGGAGCATATCATGTGTGGGAAAATGCGCCCGTACTGTAAGTCACTGAATAATAATATTAAAAGTCAATGAAGAGTTCCGTTATCTTGTAAAGGCAATAAGTCTAACCTTTTTTTCCACAAAAAAATAAAATGATTGTAAAGGTTTAAAATACCCCAAACTGAGTAAACTTACGTAACACTCGGGTCTTAAAACAATACTGACTAAAAAGAGAACTGGTCTTCTAGACAGACAGCTTGTCATCCACTATGCTCCTGAGCAACACAAGCAGGTAGAGTATCAGCGGGCGGACGCAATATTTGGGAAGGTTAGCCTGAATAGCATACCCCAGGAAAGTAAGCATTTGGGTCCTGGTTTTACTTATGATATGATGTGGTCATTTAATCCTTCAATAGCAGTATTCACAAACAATGTCCTGATTCAGGGAAATAAAACCAATTTATCCCCCACTGACGGTCTCAGACGTAGATCAATAGTATTGACCAGCTTCTACATTAACATAATTTCCAATTAGTCAGGACACTCTAAACTTGCTGACGTACCTCGGATTACACATTGATTTCCACTTTTAGAAAAAAAACCTTGCAAATGAACACTTTTATTTTATTTTTTTAATTAGCGTTAAAGAAGCTGTGATGGGGAGCTGTCATCTATATATTTATAAAGCTGGGTGCACATCACACGATCAGCAAACCATGCGATGGTTGTTCAGATTTCCCTTGAATTCCGACGATATAGTGCATACACACTGCAATCTTCCAATTGACCGACCGATATATTTTGCATCGTTTGGTGGTTAGATCGTTAACTATATAATGTTAACATAATGCCTGGTTGTCCGCTAGTGTGTACACACTGCACGATTTGTGAGAACTCGTTAACGAGATTGTCCGATTGAGCTGCATGTAGGAGAGACTTGAAGATGCAACGGCCGCTGCCGCAGGAGCGCACATAGGGGTCGATTCAGACCTGGACGATAAGCTGAGCTCTCTCGCAGCCAAAAGGAGCCGGGTATGCAAAATCCGTGATCGCACTGTCTGGTGTAAGGACGCCCTCTGTGTCTTAGAGAGCTACGGAAGAGCGAAAGCACGCCAGTCTAAAGACGCCCACCTATCTTTGTTAGCACACGTCATCTCCAGGAAGTGTATGATTAATCAGAACCATCGAGAGCCATCGGAGCTGCACGCAGCGCTTGAGGTAGACTGCAGGCAGATATACAACCAAGTGACGCCTCCATGCTAATTATGCACACCCATAAAACTCTGTTTTGATGCCCAGACACGCCTGCGTTCCCAGCACCACTCCCCCGTTCACAAGCACCTTCCCCTGTTACCACCCACAAACGGCGCTGTCACTCAAATTAGCGTAATTCCCGGACGCAGTGACTGGTTCGCCCATAGCATGCATCCGCGGCTTAGAAAACGGGTCGGAATCGGGCCCATAGTGCATACACACTGACAATTTGAACGAACTGTCATTCCAATCCATCGGAATCGTTAAAAAAAATTGTCAATGTGTACCCAGCTTAACAGTACAGATTTATGGAGGGGGCGGGGGGGACTACATAATGGGTTTTGATTTTGCTCTATATATATTTTTGATATGGAGACTATGTGGTTCCTTTATTGGATTGTCTTTGCTAGCTACATGCTAGCAATGTAATACGATTACCTAATATCTTTTGAGAAGTGATGTACTGTGCTTTTGCTGGGAGGAATAAAGAGATGTATACAGTATGGTGATATGAAATGAATGATCCCTTTTTCATGTTATCTGCTCTTTTAGGTAGTATACAGTGATCCAAAGAGAAAACACAGCGGTAGTAATTAGTGTAATTAATATTATTAGTGCCACCTTTGGTTCAGATCTAACTAGGACACTATTTATGCTGCGTTTCTCTATATCCTCATTGTGGGATTCCTCCGAGTTCTCTGGTTTCCTGGCAATCCAAAAATATACTTTGAGGTTTATTGACTTCTGACTAAATTAGTCCATGTTCAGAAAAATATGCTGGGTACACACGGGCAGATATATTTGTTCAGCCAATATAACAATTGATCGGCCAATATATCGGGTGCCCGTTGGCCAGTGTGTACCAGCGATATGTCTGTGAACGACGTTGTTCACAGACATATCACGTCGGCTGTGCTGCATAGGTGTTGCTCAATATATCTGCAGATATATGGGGGCATCGCGCTGTGTGTACGGGCGGTCAGCAGACACTTGCAGCAGAGGCCGCAAGGACGGGAGGCGCGGACACACCCCTCGGCCAGCGGGACTCGCAGCCAGATGATGGTTTTTCTGTGTGTGTGAACAACCGTCATCTGCAGATATATCTGTTAGGTGGGGTCCCAGCTTTAGCCGGTAAACATTAGATCAACATTGTCTGATTGTACAGCGCAGTGTAATACCGCAGCGCTACAAAAACCATAATAAAAAAATATTAAAATCAATGATACTGGATTTTTTTTAATCGGTAGTAAGTGAAACAGTGGCTTGTAAAACAAATGTTAATAAAAATCATCCTAAGAATGACTAATATGTTTGATACAGATGCATTTCAGGTGGATGATACAGACTTGTTTAGTAGCAGAGCTGACGCCGATGTCGCTAGTCACAGTTAACCACAACCCCACCGCTCTTCACTTCATTCTCGGAATTTCACGCCATACATTTATGGCTACAGATTTACGTCAATTAAAAGAGAATCTCGTTTATGCCAAACTCCACAAACTTCTAAGAGCGAGAAGCTGGGAGCCCAATAGAACCAAAAACTTCCAGTAACTGTGCAAGGGTTACGTTAATCAGGCTTGGCCAAATGAATACAGATTATCTTCGTGAGACAGTTTTCCTCTCAGGATAAAATAGGGATGTAAGAATAATTGTTAAGGAAGGGTGAGATTTAATAGAGCTTGGAGGGAGATAAATATCACCAACCAATCAGCTCCTGTCACTTTTCAAACAGCCTGTAAAGTAACAGTTAGGAGCTGATTGGTTAGTACTATTTATCTCCAATTTTATCTCTCTCCAAGCTTTATTAATCTCCCCCTTAAACTCTATAGAATAGATAAACTGAGACCTATTGATATATTTACTAAATCGTGGGTTTATAGAAGTGGAGTTGTTGCCCATAGCAACTGATCAGATTCTACTTATCAGTTATCTAGCACCTTCTAGAAGATAATAGCTGATTGGTTGCTCCACTTCTAAAAACCTGCACTTAAGTAAATTTACCCCTTAGTGGGGCGGATACAGATTTGGTAGCAAAATAGACTTGCTGAAAAGTGCATGGAGAAATAGTTTCCTCCCACACTCTAGAGGATGACAAAATTTATCCCAGTGTGTATGTGTTTCTATGTGTTTGTGTGTCTGCGATTGTATGTTAGGGGAGTGTGGCATAACAAGTCGACATTATAATGTCGACATGGGCAGGAGATTGACATGTCACATTGTTGACATTGACATAATGGACATTCTGGTATTACTGACATTATGGCAATGTCAACAGGTGGCATGTCGACCTTGCAGGTTTCCATAGGGGTCTTAACTAACCCTAACCCCAGCCTAACCCTAAAATCAGCAAAAATCGGCATGTCAACATTATGTCCGTGTTGACCTCCCACCCATGTTGACATTCAGACCATGTCGACATTATGGTGTTGACATTATGGATGCCGAGCATTCTGAACCTGTACCTGTTAGTGGATATACCATACAACAAGTCATCGTCCAGTGTGTATGGTATTTGCGACTGCCCTGTAGCGGGGGCAAGAAATACTTCTCTTACCAGGTGTATCTGTGCCGACATGATAGTTTGTATTGGCCATATTTGCGTGAACGACCCTTTCCACCGACATTCTGGTCGTAGGGTTTGGGAAGTAAAAAATGTGTGCATGTCTGCCTAGGTGCAATATGTATTTTCAGCTTCTGTGCACACACAGGGCCTGATTCAGCAAGGATCGTAATTGCAAAGCTGCATACAGGCTATAGATACAGTATATGATGTATGCACGCAGGCTATAGGCTATAGATATGATGTATACACGCAGGCTATAGATATAGGATGTAAGCGCGCAGGCTATAGATATGATGTATGCACGCAGGCTATAGATATATGATGTATGCACGCAGGCTATAGATATGATGTATGCACACAGGCTATAGATATATGATGTATGCACGCAAGCAATAGATACAGTATATGATATATGCACGCAGGCTATAGATATGATGTATGCACGCAGGCAGCTTGCCTCTTGCAGATATGGTAATGCAGCAGTAGGCATCACGCCTCCTGTGCATTACTTATCCGAGCTGCGTTGTGAAATGCAGCATCGGATAATATGCGTAACAACAGCCGGTTGCGGTGACCCATGGGGTCACGCAGCCGGCCGCCGCAGTTTAGAGGCAGAGGCCAGGAAATTGCCGTCAGCCAATGGCGATCCTGGCTTCTTCCCTCCCCCGAAATGGCAGCAACACGCCTTCGTTTCGGGAAACGAAGGGCATCGCCGCCCCCACCCCACCACCAAACGTCAGCAGACTGCCAATCACTGACAGTCTGCTGCCAGTCTGCGAGTGAGTTAGCAGGACCTTTTCCGTACAATCGCGGAATTGGACCTGCGCCTGCGGCATTGTCTTGAGGAAAGGAGAGGCTACTCCCGAAACGCGTAGGTGAAGTGTGACAGGACTACTTTATACTTGACAACAACAACAAAAATCTGGCGCTGCACCTATTAGGACAGATGTGATGGAAAGTAATTTCTACAATAAATATTAGACGTTTAGACTGCAGCCCATTTGACAATAGGTGGTAATATATAACACCAAAAAATAGAAAAAAAAGGAGAAAGTAAATAGGCGCAGTCTTATGTCCAATAATTTATTACCAAAAAATTATTTGTATTTAAATGAATCACATATATAATATACACATGTCACATATAATCTACAACATATACAATATACCAATTGGTCAATAAAATATTTAATATATATGAAGACACAGAAATAAAGAATGAAAACAATAACAAAACAATAAAAAAACACAGGTGGGTATTCCGTTCAGTATAAACTGTCTGTTCCAAAGGTATTTTGCAATATGATACTTTTGTATCTATTTAATGATGACACTGTTATAAATTTGTATCCTTTTGTATATATATATATATATACACACAGAACTTCCACCACTGAATTGTTTATACTAAGGAACAGTCTCTATCCCACTAGGAGAGGCACTAAAAAGTATAGATATATATCTATATGTGGGTATTAATTGTCCTTTGGAAAAATTACCACACATAGATGAGACATTAAAAAATAGTGTCTTAATGTATATCGGGCTCCTGTTAGAGTTAATACGGCAATAAATGGCTCCAAAATACTTTTTTTTGCAATTTGCTCATAAATATCTAAAAAATTTTAGTAACACAGGAGTGTGGCCTATTGGGCTCGCGGATACTTGAAAGGATCCTGGTGTCACTTATCCACAGCAGTGTTTAAAACTGCTGATATACAGAAGAAAAAAAGTTGATCTCACCGCTGTTGTTTTTTTCTTCTTTTCCTTTATTGTCTCCTGAGGAAATTGCAAAAAAAAGTATTTTGGAGCCATTTATTGCTACAGGAGCCTGATATACAGCCGTCTCTACAAAAGGGGCGGCTGTCGATGTTGATCGACAGCTCACCCCGTTTTGTAGGCGGGCCGGGGGGGTGGTTTCCAAAACGGAGGCGTTCCTTAACAAACGCCTAACGTTTTGTGGGCGGCCGAACTGACATCAGTGATATCAGTGGGGAGTTTCCTGCTCTTTCAGAGCAGGAAGCTCCCTGGGGCTTGCAGCTGCCGAGACCCAACCTTAGGGTCTCGTCGCAAGCCCCGATACCATCGCGACCATCAACCTGGTCAGTCGTTAAGCTGTGGGTGGTAACCCACAACTTACCTAACGACCAGGAGGCCGCACTTCAAAAATGAAGCTGCCGCCCTCATTCAGAACGAGCGCTCGCTTCTTCCGAGCGCCTCTGAATGAGGGCCTCTGTCTTTTCCCTTTGGTATCCAGATTTGCGACTTTACTGGACACAAAAGTACATGTAACGCCAGCCCCAGTAGTGTCCTGTTGCGTTGTACCATTGTTGCGTTGTATCATTGTTGCGTTGTACCATTGTGCGCCAAACAGGGCTAAATGGCACGATTTCAGCAAAGGTGAATATGGACACATCTGTAGAATCAGAATTAACATAAAAATGGTTCTATGCTGCCTCTAGGAATACTCATACAGGGCCGTAGCCAGGGTAGTGCGGCCGGTGCCATCGCACAGGGCACCACAGGTCAGGGGGCGCTGTTTGGGGCTGTCTATATTCTGTTTATTATCATTCTTGCTTGTAGCTTCCTCTTATTTCATCCCCAGCATCTCCTGGCCTCCCCTATCTCTTCCCTGGCCCTTCCCCATGAGGCTATGACCCTTTTTTGGGTGCATTATGGACCTCACTCAGAGTCGGTCGTAAGCGGCCGCTCGGACGTACGCATCTGATGTTTCCAAACCACGCATGCGCACAGTTAGTTGTGCGCATGTGCGTACGAGGCTTTGCGAACCAAAATGCTGTAGATCGTACGGCTTACTAGCAGGAAGTGGCTTCCGGGAGTTGATTGACATGAAAGGCCGTTTGTGGGTGTTGACGGGGGTGGTGGTCTGAAAACGCAGGCGTCCCTCAGCGTTTTGAGGGCGTTTTAGGGGCGTACATAAATTACCTGCTATGACCGACATAGAAGGCCGGAAGTAGTAGAACGTCACTCTGCGAGCAGGTTAGAGGCCTGGCTGATCGTACAGCTTGAGGTTGGGTAGGAGCTCCCGCAAGCCACACAGTACAATCGATAGTATCAAGCGTAACTGATGTTAGGATTGATGTTTCTATTTTGAGCCACACAATGCAAGCAGCTAATAATCGATGTTGAAGCTAATAACACTGCTAATTGGCTTGTAATTGATTCAGCTGCGTTTGCATTAGCGAATAATAAGAATAAATAAATTTCATGGGGACGGCTTTTTCTTTGCGTTTTTTGTTTTTATTTTTGTGGGCATCAACACAACACAAGCGGCCGCAACCATCAGAAGAAATTAACATACAGCGACTGACAACGATTGACTCGATCGCTAGCTGCTATCACTCGTTAGCTAGGGGAGGTGCATTGTTCACGTATGGGCGTCACTTTGGTTGCGACCGACCGGCCATGCGATTGCTTCCCTTTTCAGTTTCTCGGTCGTTAGGCGTACGACTGAGCGGCCACTTACAACCGCCTCTGAATGTGGTCCTAGGTCCCTTTGAAAAATGAGGGGGGCGCCAATGCTCTTTTTGTCACAGGGCACTAAAAAGTCTGGTTACGGCTCTGTACTCATAAGCATGAAAGTTGGTGAGAAGACCTATAAGCAATTCAGAAGTAGTCTAGAAAGTGCTGTCAGTGTGACCTACCTTGGTGAATGCCCGGTAACACAGCCCACAGAGCTCAACAAGATATGCCAGTGTGAAGACCCCGTTCTGTATGACAAAACTCAGGAGCTTGGAGAATGGTTCTAGTAAACTCTGTAATTAGAGAAATAACCATCAGTGCCTTCATATTTCTGGAAAACAGTGTTAAGCTCAGCCATTTTATCACTCAGCCATTTTATCATGGTAGATAAAGAGTGTGACTATTACTGTCTCGTATATACATGAAGTAGCAGATCTAAAAGTCCATGCACCCATGGCAAAGTTAGGGACTTGCTCAGCTGCGTTGTGCTGTCATGATGTCGCGCAGTCTGCAGTTCTGGGCTACAACATCATGGAGACTCCGTGACACACCCCAGTGCCAGGAGCTCAGACCAAAAAGCAAGGCTGTGGTAATTTGCGTTGTGCCTTCAATTGTGTTGGGGCGGTTGCGGGCCCCCAAGGGGTTAAAATTTACATGTGACTGAGCAGGACGATGACCCCCTTGTCCAACGCGTTATCCGAAAAAAGGTAGATATGAGCCCTAACAACTTTTATTCAAACTACCATATACGTCATCATACTAGCAATATACACTATTAAATACTATTAGTGCCACGCCAGTAGTTTATTTATTTAGTGCACTTTTCAGCTCCACAATCTGCACTGGCTGCAAAAGCTGCCTTCAATTATTAAGCCATAGGCAGAAAAATATCTGAACAGCATATCACAGTCATGGAAAAATATCAATCCAACATCGGTTCCACTTAGGAAGTAAGTTCAGCTGGTCGTCTCCACTTACCCGGGTGGCGTTAGAGGTTGGGATCTTCAAAAGACAAATCATTATCCGCAGGCTGGAGTCTAAGGTGCACTGTGGATGAGAACAGGAACGCATGGTTGTGTCTCTAAAATGACTTTAATCATTTGCCACAACAGGGATTTGTAGGGAGGGTTTGTAAATGTCAAGGTAAAGCACTGAGGGAATCAGAAGACTAATCTACCTTTTTTGTCACAATATAACAATTTATTATAGCATAGAATACTCATGTTACACACACACGCCTGATTCAGAGCTGCTCGTAAGCGGCCGCTCGTTCGCTCCGAGCGATGTTTGCCCAACTGCGCATGCGTACGGATCGTAATACGCATGCGCGAACCAGTCAGTGCGGCCGAAAATCGTTTGTTCGCTAAATAGCGAATGCCTGCTAATATGAGTGACAGGAGGAGGCGTATGTGGGTGGTAACAGGGGAAGGTGCTTGAAAACGGGGAGTGGAGATCAGAACGCAGGCGTGCCAAACGGTCAAAACGGGCGTTTTATGGGTGTGCATAATTAAAACAGCAGCGTCATTGACCACGTCACTGGGTTGTTTTATAGCCAGAACTGCTCGCAAATTTGTGGTAGCAAAAACCAACCACAAGAATAGCGAGCAGTTCATACGCTGGTCGATGTACTCGATTAATCTAATAAATAGCAGACATGACGTAGGATGCGAGCGGCCAGGGGGTTGTATTTTTCCAAAAAACGACCGCAAGTTTGGTTCGCTCGTTCAGACATAGAGGCGTGAACAGACCGCAAAGAGCGAACGGTTCATTTGAATAGCCACCCCTATTTTCTGGAAGAGCGAGCGCTAATTGCGTCCGGCTCTGAATCAGGCCCTAATTGCATAGTGTAATAACTGGATAAAATGGAAAGGCTTTTCACCGCCACCTGGAGGCTGCAACTGGTACTGCAGTTGAAGTATTCTTCCTTTTCTCAGCATGTTTGTAACAAGAAACACTTAATGGGTCTGATTCAGACGTGGGCGTTGCTACGACTGTTTTTGCGTGTTCCTGTAGTCGCAGTTGCAACTTTTAACAAATGCTAGTATCAGTCCATCCCCTGGTGTACAATCGGGCGTCTGACTGAGACTCCCAATTTCAGCCTTGGGAGACACAGTAATACAGATTGGTGCGTCAACTATCGGTTGCACCAACGAAGCTTCCAATGACACGCCTGCGAAACTCCCATAACATGTCAATGAAACTGACCATTTCTACGTGCACTACTAGCCGCCTCCCAGTCATCACCCTGATACGCCCTGAACGCTCCACAACAGTTCTGACAACGTGCGGATTGATCGCAACTGTGCCTTCCTGGGCACGCACCATGGGACGCCAACACCGTAGGAGTTTTAGGAATTTTCGCTTATGCGCAGTAGCAAAAAAAAATCGCTCGACTCTGCATCGTGACCACCTCTGAATAAGGCCCATTGTGCTTCCCTATACAGCCAGTGCTGACGGACATGCATCATACGCAATGGATGGACAGAGCTCTCTACCTTGAGTGGAAGAACGGAAGGCAGTTTTGTGAAGAACGTTTGGAACTGGTTGCAGATGGTGGTCCACAGGTTACTGGGGGAGTCCATGGGTAAGGCTTCCATGAATGTAGCAATGTTTTCCAAGCAGCGCAACATTGTGCCACCAGCTGGCAAGTTCTTCTTGTTATTCATACCCTGAGAAACAGCACAAGTCAACTTGATCTCCATGCAGAAGGAATGCCCTCACTCCATTTAATGCAACACTCTTAAAGAATGACTTTATTCCATTCTGCTGCGGCTTGGCAACCTACCTCTAGCAGTTGACTCAGGGCGGCAAAAGAACTGAGCTCGCTGAAATCCATTAGAGATGTGGCTAGGGTACGTAAAAAGCTGCTGTCTGTAAAACGGGAAGTGAACATGCAGAGCGGTGAGTGACGATCCGGTCAGAGACAGTTCACCCAGGACAGGCTGGCTATCAGCACCCTACCTTTGATGTTGCTTTGGAACAGCTGTGAGAAAATGCCATTGGGCGCCAGCTGGTGGAAAACACAGCGTAGAAATTGCTTTGCCACCCCGGCCACATTCCCCGGAATCATCATGCTGAGGAGGAGTCAGAAATAGACGTCAATATTCATGGAAGCAGAGCATTTATTACAGTGTGTATAAGGGGTAATAGCAGTAAATGTATAACTGTTTACAATTCCACCCATTGGGCTCTATTTACTACAATCCACATTGGTAATGCAGATTGTAGTGTGATATTACCGACTGAATTCGCATTGTGAATTCAGGCAATATCACAGGGATTTACTACAAATCCCTTGCAGGGACAGAGCTTGCGATAAAGCTCTGTCCCTGCGAAACCCCCTTGGAGCCTTATCACGGTATTTTCGCAAAACATACCGTGATTAAGTGCCCGCGCATGCGCCGACCGGTCGCCGCTGCTACCCCCCCCTCCGGCGCTAAGCCCCGCCCCTGGCGCTAAGCCCCGCCCCCGTAATCGCGGACCCCCCGCAACCCCCCCTTCCCCCAACCCACGACCCCCCTCCCTTACTAACACTTACCTGCATGCTCCAGGCCTCCGGTGATGGTTTCCATTCCTCCGGTCAGGTGATCTCCCATACTGCACTGGGGCCCGATCACCTGATGACCGGGCCGCAGTGCACTGTGGGAGACCAGCTGACCGGAGGGGAGACATCACCGGAGGTCCGATCACCGGTCCCTGGAGTCAGGTAAGTAATTTTTTTTTTTAACTATTTTTTTTTCTTTTTTTTAAAGTAATCAGCTTGCAGTCTGTTTAGACCACACAGCTGATTACTGGGACCGACTCCCGGCTCTGCTCTGCCCGTTAGAGCAGGCCAGGAGTCCGGTAACCGGGGGAGACCCTGGATAACGCCACCTCCAGGTGACGTTATTATCACACGGCTTTCCACGATATTTTTTTGGAGTAGAATTTTACGAATTCTACGAATTTAACTCCCTCCTTCCGGGAGGGAGCTGTCGGGCAATCACAGGAGAAAGTCTCACGGCAAAAAGGGGGCGTGCCGTGGGAGAAAAGGGGCGTGGTTAGGAGGGTGACAAGCCATTGGGGGCGGGGCATGGGGAGCGACAGCACGATTGCGTCGTCGAAGCCCTGCCCCCTCTTCACAATGCCGATATTAATGACATTGTGATGCAGGGGGCGGGACTACGATGACGTGATTCAGCGCAAATCGCGTCATCGCCCCCCCCCGCTGCCGGGGTTTATGCAGGTGGGTCGCTGGAGACTTGCCTACCTTTCCGGGGGGCCGGGAGCGACACACGATTTTCGGGAGGCTCCCGGCCGAATAGGGAGGGTAGGCAAGTATGCTATTATCATAAGGCAATACTTTTACCATGACATTTTTTAAATTGTGCATATTTACTATGATCATGTACAGTGGTCAGATCATGTTGGGGGGTGTAGTGTCCTATGTCTGTATACAGTGTAATAGATGTGTATTATGATCATGTACAGTGGTGAGGTCATGTTGGGGGTGTAGTGTCCTATGTCTGTATATGGTGTAATAGATGTGTATTATGATCATGTACAGTGGTCAGGTCATATTGGGGGTGTAGTGTCCTATGTCTGTATATGGTGTAATAGAAGTGTATTATGATCATGTACAGTGGTGAGGTCATGTTGGGGGTGTAGTGTCCTATGTCTGTATACAGTGTAATAGATGTGTATTATGATCATGTACAGCGGTCAGGACATGTTGGGGGTGTAATGTCCTATGTCTGTATATGGTGTAATAGATGTGTATTATGATCATGTACAGTGGTCAGGTCATGTTGGGGGTGTAGTGTCCTATGTCTGTATATGGTGTAAAAGATGTGTATTATGATCATGTACAGTGGTCAGGTCATGTTGGGGGTGTAGTGTCCTATGTCTGTATACAGTGTTATAGATGTGTACTATGATCATGTACAGTGGTCAGGTCATGTTGGGGGTGTAGTGTCCTATGTCTGTATACAGTGTAATAGATGTGTAATATGGTCATGTACAGTGGTCAGGACATGTTGGGGGTGTAGTGTCCTATGTCTGTATACAGTGTAATAGATGTGTATTATGATCATGTACAGTGGTCAGGACAAGTTGGGGGTGTAGGGTCCTATGTCTGTATACGGTGTAATAGATGTGTATTATGATCATGTACAGTGGTCAGGACATGTTGGGGGTGTAGTGTCTTATGTCTGTATACGGTGTAATAGATGTGTATTATGATCATGTACAGTGGTCAGGACATGTTGGGGTTGTAGTGTCCTATGTCTGTATAGAGTGTAATAGATGTGTATTATGGTCATGTACAGTGGTCAGGACATGTTGGGGGTGTAGTGTCCTATGTCTGTATACGGTGTAATAGATGTGTATTATGATCATGTACAGTGGTCAGGACATGTTGGGGGTGTAGTGTCCTATGTCTGTATACAGTGTAATAGATGTGTATTATGATCATGTACAGTGGTCAGGACATGTTGGGGGTGTAGTGTCCTATGTCTGTATACGGTGTAATAGATGTGTAGTATGATCATGTACAGCGGTCAGGACATGTTGGGGGTGTAGTGTCCTATGTCTGTATACGGTGTAATAGATGTGTATTATGATCATGTACAGTGGTCAGGACATGTTGGGGGTGTAGTGTCCTATGTCTGTATAGAGTGTAATAGATGTGTATTATGATCATGTACAGCGGTCAGGTCATGTTGGGGGTGTAATGTTCTATGTCTGTATACAGTGTAATAGATGTGTATTATGATCATGTACAGTGGTTAGATTATGTTGGGGGTGTAGTGTCCTATGTCTGTATAGATGGTAATAGAAGTGTATTATGGTCATGGCAAGTGGTCAGATTATGTTGGGTGTGTAGTGTCCTATGTCTGTATACAGTGTAATAGATGTGTATTATGATCATGTACAGTGGTCAGGACATGTTGGGGGTGTAGGGTCCTATGTCTGTATACGGTGTAATAGATTGGTATTATGATCATGTACAGTGGTCAGGACATGTTGGGGGTGTAGTGTCCTATGTCTGTATACAGTGTAATAGATGTGTATTATGATCATGTACAGTGGTCAGGACATGTTGGGGGTGTAGTGTCCTATGTCTGTATACGGTGTAATAGATGTGTATTATGATCATGTACAGTGGTCAGGACATGTTGGGGGTGTAGTGTCCTATGTCTGTATACGGTGTAATAGATGTGTATTATGATCATGTACAGTGGTCAGGACATGTTGGGGGTGTAGTGTCCTATGTCTGTATAGAGTGTAATAGATGTGTATTATGGTCATGTACAGTGGTCAGGACATGTTGGGGGTGTAGTGTCCTATGTCTGTATACGGTGTAATAGATGTGTATTATGATCATATACAGTGGGCAGGACATGTTGGGGGTGTAGTGTCCTATGTCTGTATAGAGTGTAATAGATGTGTATTATGATCATGTACAGTGGTCAGTACATGTTGGGGGTGTAGTGTCCTATGTCTGTATACAGTGTAATAGATGTGTATTATGATCATGTACAGTGGTCAGGACATGTTGGGGGTGTAGTGTCCTATGTCTGTATAGAGTGTAATAGATGTGTATTATGATCATGTACAGCGGTCAGGTCATGTTGGGGGTGTAATGTCCTATGTCTGTATACAGTGTAATAGATGTGTATTATGATCATGTATAGTGGTCAGGTCATGTTGGGGGTGTAGTGTCCTATGTCTGTATACAGTGTAATAGATGTGTATTATGATCATGTACAGCGGTCAGGACATGTTGGGGGTGTAGTGTCCTATGTCTGTATACAATGTAATAGATGTGTATTATGATCATGTACAGCGGTCAGGACATGTTGGGAGTGTAGTGTCCTATGTCTGTATACAGTGTAATAGATGTGTATTATGATCATGTACAGTGGTCAGGACATGTTGGGGGTGTAGTGTCCTATGTCTGTATACAGTGTAATAGATGTGTATTATGATCATGTACAGTGGTCAGGACATGTTGGGGGTGTAGTGTCCTATGTCTGTATACAGTGTAATAGATGTGTATTGTGGTCATGTACAGGGGTCAGGTCATGTTGGGGGTGTAGTGTCCTATGTCTGTATATAGGGTAATAGATGTGTATTATGATCATGTACAGTGGTCAGGTCATGTTGGGGGTGTAGTGTCCTATGTCTGTATACAGTGTAATAGATGTGTATTATGCTCATGTACAGTGGTCAGGTCATGTTGGAGGTGTAGTGTACTATGTCTGTATACAGTGTAACAGATGTGTATTATGATCATGTACAGTGGTCAGGTCATGTTGGAGGTGTAGTGTTCTATGTCTGTATACAGTGTAATAGATGTGTATTATGATCATGTACAGTGGTCAGGTCATGTTGGGGGTGTAGGGTCCTATGTCTGTATACAGTGTAATAGATGTGTAGTATGATCATGTACAGCGGTCAGGTCATGTTGGGGGTGTAGTGTCCTATGTCTGTATACAGTGTAATAGATGTGTATTATGATCATGTACAGTGGTCAGGTCATGTTGGGGGTGTAGGGTCCTATGTCTGTATACAGTGTAATAGATGTGTATTATGATCATGTACAGTGGTTAGATTATGTTGGGGGTGTAGTGTCCTATGTCTGTATAGAGTGTAATATATGTGTATTATGGTCATGGCCAGTGGTCAGATTATGTTGGGTGTGTAGTGTCCTATGTCTGTATACAGTGTAATAGGATTGTATTATGGTCATGTACAGCGGTCAGGACATGTTGGGGGTGTAGTGTCCTATGTCTGTATACAGTGTAATAGATGTGTAGTATGATCATGTACAGCGGTCAGGTCATGTTGGGGGTGTAGTGTCCTATGTCTGTATAGAGTGTAATATATGTGTATTATGGTCATGGCCAGTGGTCAGATTATGTTGGGTGTGTAGTGTCCTATGTCTGTATACAGTGTAATAGGATTGTATTATGGTCATGTACAGCGGTCAGGACATGTTGGGGGTGTAGTGTCCTATGTCTGTATACAGTGTAATAGATGTGTAGTATGATCATGTACAGCGGTCAGGACATGTTGGGGGTGTAGTGTCCTATGTCTGTATACAGTGTAATAGATGTGTACTATGATCATGTACAGTGGTCAGGACATGTTGGGGGTGTAGTGTCCCATGTCTGTATACAGTGTAATAGATGTGTATTATGATCATGTACAGCGGTCAGGACATGTTGGGGGTGTAGTGTCCTATGTCTGTATACAGTGTAATAGATGTGTATTATGATCATGTACAGTGGTCAGATCATGTTGGGGGTGTAGTGTCCTATGTCTGTATACAGTGTAATAGATGTGTAGTATGATCATGTATAGCGGTCAGGACATGTTGGGGGTGTAGTGTCCTATGTCTGTATACAGTGTAATAGAATTGTATTATGATCATGTACAGTGGTCAGGTCATGTTGGGGGTGTAGTGTCCTATGTCTGTATACAGTGTAATAGATGTGTAGTATGATCATGTACAGCGGTCAGGACATGTTGGGGGTGTAGTGTCCTATGTCTGTATACAGTGTAATAGATGTGTATTATGATCATGTACAGTGGTCAGGACATGTTGGGGGTGTAGTGTCCTATGTCTGTATACAGTGTAATAGATGTGTATTATGATCATGTACAGCGGTCAGGACATGTTGGGGGTGTAGTGTCCTATGTCTGTATATAGTGTAATAGATGTGTATTATGGTCATGTACAGTGGTCAGATTATGTTGGGTGTGTAGTGTCCTATGTCTGTATACAGTGTAATAGATGTGTATTATGATCATGTACAGTGGCCAGGACATGTTGGGGGTGTAGTGTCCTATGTCTGTATACAGTGTAATAGATGTGTATTATGGTCATGTACAGTGGTCAGGTCATGTTGGAGGTGTAGTGTCCTATGTCTGTATACAGAGAAATAGATGTGTATTATGGTCATGTACAGTGGTCAGGACATGTTGGGGTGTAGTGTCCTATGTCTGTATACAGTGTAAAAGATGTGTATTATGATCATGTACAGCGGTCAGGACATGTTGGGGGTGTAGTGTCCTATGTCTGTATACAGTGTAATAGATGTGTATTATGGTCATGTACAGTGTTCAGGACATGTTGGGGGTGTAGTGTCCTATGTCTGTATACAGTGTAATAGATGTGTATTATGGTCATGTACAGTGGTCAGGTCATGTTGGGGGTGTAGTGTCCTATGTCTGTATACAGTGTAATAGATGTGTATTATGATCATGTACAGTGGTCAGGTCATGTTGGGGGTGTAGTGTCCTATGTCTGTATACAGTGTAATAGATGTGTATTATGGTCATGTACAGTGGTCAGGACATGTTGGGGGTGTAGTGTCCTATGTCTGTATACAGTGTAATAGATGTGTATTATGGTCATGTACAGTGGTCAGGACATGTTGGGGGTGTAGTGTCCTATGTCTGTATACAGTGTTATAGATGTGTACTATGATCATGTACAGTGGTCAGGACATGTTGGGGGTGTAGTGTCCTATGTCTGTATACAGTGTAATAGATGTGTATTATGATCATGTACAGCGGTCAGGTCATGTTGGGGGTGTAGTGTCCTATGTCTGTATACAGTGTAATAGATGTGTATTATGGTCATGTACAGCGGTCAGGACATGTTGGGGGTGTAGTGTCCTATGTCTGTATACAGTGTAATAGATGTATATTATGATCATGTATAGTGGTCAGGACATGTTGGGGGTGTAGTGTCCTATGTCTGTATAGAGTGTAATAGATGTGTATTATGGTCATGTACAGCGGTCAGGACATGTTGGGGGTGTAGTGTCCTATGTCTGTATACAGTGTAATAGATGTATATTATGATCATGTATAGTGGTCAGGACATGTTGGGGGTGTAGTGTCCTATGTCTGTATAGAGTGTAATAGATGTGTATTATGGTCATGTACAGTGGTCAGGTCATGTTGGGGGTGTAGTGTCCTATGTCTGTATACAGTGTAATAGATGTGTATTATGATCATGTACAGTGCTCAGGTCATGTTGGGGGTGTAGTGTCCTATGTCTGTATACAGTGTAATAGATGTGTATTATGGTCATGTACAGTGGTCAGGACATGTTGGGGGTGTAGTGTCCTATGTCTGTATACAGTGTAATAGATGTGTATTATGGTCATGTACAGCGGTCAGGACATGTTGGGGGTGTAGTGTCCTATGTCTGTATACAGTGTAATATATGTGTATTATGGTCATGTACAGTGCTCAGATTATGTTGGGAGTGTAGTGTGCTATGTCTGTAAAGAGAGCCTGATTCACTACTGTACGCAACTGCAATTACGCACGCAATCGGAAGATTATTTTGCACTGCGCATGCGTACGCATCGAGGCTATGCAGACCCATCGCAGAATGATTAACAGGAAGTGCCGTTTGTAGGTGGTTGCGGAGGGGCTGGTCGGGGAAAAGCAGGCGTTCCAGTGCGTTCACACGCCGTTGCAGGGGCGTGCATAAATTAGCCAATTTCTGAGTAAGGGCAGCGCTTGTGCAAGTGTGCGCGAGACTGCGATTGTAACGATGGTTTCGTAGTTTTGCTAAACAGTAGGTATGTGTGCTGAGTAAAATGGACGGCCTTGTGCAGTGTGCTGCAAGGGCATTGCGATCGCAATCTGCATACTATCACAGTTGAACTGCGTGTGTAATCGCTATTGCATATGCAGTTGCGTACTGTAGTGATTCAGGCCTAGAGTGTAATGGAATTGTATTATGATCATGGCCAGTGGTCAGGTCATTTTGGGGGTGTATAGAGTGTAATAAAAGCTTTTATTTAACCAGACACTGTCAAAATAATTAATAACAGTTAATAGGAAATGAGTCTGATATCTTATTTACCTTTGACTCTTTCAGATATTCAGTTCTTAATTACATGCTCTGCTTATCAATAAATCATATTATTCTCACGCTAAGGGCTCTCACTGCATTATGACGCTATACATGTAATATTGATTCAAGAGAAAGATTACAGTCATTGCATCTTTTATATAAAATAATTAAATGATACATTGATTTCTCTAATTTATCTAACATATACAACCTCGAAGGCTGCATTGCAAGATGTCATTACAAATGGTGACACAATGAGAAATGTTTTATAGTATAAGCTGAGTGCAGACAGCACTTCCTGTAACTGTGGGGTCTATTTACTAAGCTTTGTTAGGAGATTAAGTGAACGGTGATAAGGTACCAGCCAATCAGCTCCTAACTACCATGTCACAGGCTGTGTTTGAAAAATGGCAGTTAGGAGCTGATTGACTGGTACCTTATTACATAATGGACCCCCGAGCTATGGAAGTCTTTGATCTCCCCTAGTGGTAGCATTATGCATTTGCAGGAGCCTGCAGTAACAGTTAAAGTATACCTAGCGACTCTTTCTACAGCTATATAGGTGATAGAAAAGCACTTAGAAGGTGGTCTTGCAGAGACGGCGATACGAGGTATCAAAATGTTAATTCTGAACTTATAAAAAGTGAAGTGGGCAGGCTGGTGTAAGGAGAGTATGTGCAGGACTCAGAACGGTCACCATAGTCTGCAGGTGCATCTTATATAAAATATAAAATTCATTCGTCGGATTGTTTGTCTGTCTGGTGATGCATTCGGATACCCCTGCACCGACTGGGATGAAACCAATGCAAGGTGGATCCTGGCCAGGTTTTAGGGTGGTTGAGGTCCCAGTCGGACCTCCCGTTGGTGTATGCTGGGCAGAACTTTGACTCGTGGAGCCTGTACTGGGCTTTCCACTGGGTGGATTTGGATGCAAACTTCACAGAGGGGTGACTATTGGTCTGGGATGCCTAATGGAGTGGTTGGGGTCCTGGTCGGACCTCACAGCGGAGTGTGCCAGGCAGAGCTTATGTAATAACTTGAAGATGTAAATCCGGGCAACGCCGGGCACTTCAGCTAGTATATTATATATAAACATAAGTGTCTGCAGACCTAGCACCTCCTACTACCACAGTGGTGTCTGCTTTGTCTATATTACCTTTCTGCTTGGCTTGAGAAACTTGTACTGCACGCCAATCTAGAACAAATCACAGGGATATCTTACAATTACAAAATGGTCCTTTATAACATGAAAGTGCCATGCAGAGACGCCCTTGTACTTAGCTGTGCACTGTGGTGGGGTCAGTATCTGGAATTGTGAGTTCTAGGTTAGCATTCTGTTCTGTATACATGTATTGTAATCCACTCCCACCGTCCCCTGCACATCTGTCATCTCTTTATTATCAAGCTGCTCATTACAATGATATATTACTAGTATTAGAACCCCTCATGCACAGGGTCTGTCTGTCTATCTGTCTGTCTGTCTGTCTGCCTGTCTGTCTCCCTCATCTCAGTCCCTCCTGCCTCCCCCCAATTGTCTGTCTCTCATCGCTGTACTCCTTGCCCAGTCTGTCTTTCCTGTCTGTCTGTTTCTGTCTCTCTGTATAACTCTGTCCCATCTCACCTCCACCTTTTACTCCCTTTATCTCTCTCCCTCCTGTCTGTCTGTCTCACTCGCTCTCATCTTTGTACATATCCCGCTTGTCTCTCTCTCACCACTTTCACAACCACTTCTCCATCTCTCTCTTTCATCTATGCCCTCCTCCCCCTTCTCTTTCACACGTCTCTGTTCCCCTCCCCATCTCTATCATCTCTCTTCCTCTCCACGCCTCTCTCTCTCTCTCTCTCTCTCCCCTGTGTCCCATCTCCATATCTCATCTCTGTCCCCCCTATTCCCATTCCCCATCTGTCACTTTTGGGTCTATTTACTAAGCAGTGTTAGGATACAGATTGAAAAGTGATAAAGTACCAGCCAATCAGCTCCTAACTGTCATTTTTCAAACACAGCCTGTGAGATGGCAGTTGGGAGCTGATTGGCTGGCACCTTATCACTTTTCACTCTGTCTCCTAACACTGCTTAGTAAATAGACCCCCATAATCTCATCTATGCCTGTCTGTCACTCTCTTATCTCTGCTTCGCTGACCCTGTCTGTCTCTCACTCATCTCTGTCGCCCTTTCTCAATCTCTCTCTCTCTCATCTTTGTCCTCCCCTACCTCTCTCTGTACATCTGTCCTGGCCCACCCCTCCATGATCGTGGTGGGCAGATCTGACTGCTCCATGCCCTGATCCATACATAGTTGGTCCAGGGGTCAGGCAACCAGTGAGAGCTGTGGGGGGGGAGGGGCAGAATGCCCCTCCTCCAGCTCATACTGTGCAACTGCTAGACAGACATAGTAGCAGATTATATAATAGATGATCACAGTCTTGTAGTAGATACATTTGTTTGGTTAGAAGAATAACACCTGGTAACTGTTCTAGAACTATGTAAGTGCTGGGTACACACTGAGCGATGTGCACCCAGCTGATATGTTGGCCCGATGGGTACACATCAGAACGAGGTAATGAACGACGGAACAATCACTTCATTAACATTCATGGCGCTGCATGGGATATCGTCAGGTTTCATGTGCAACACATCAAACCCGAAGACGCCGCACGCGACCTCGGGAGTGCGCATATCGTGCATAAACACTGCACAATATGTTGTTCTGATTTGGCCAAATTGGAACGACATCGCTCCAGTGTGTACCCAGCTTCAGGGACATACTTACCCTAACTGGACACTCTATCTTACCTTCCCACAGACTGCATGATATCTAGCAGCAGAGGAGCAGCCAAATCAGGACTCAGGTGAATGAATGTCAGGAGGACGACAATAGCAAGGCCTAGGGTTTCCTCATCATACTCTTCTAGAATGGCTCCACAATCATGACACCTGTAAAATATACAATGTTACCTATGAGACTACAAAACGGTCAGACACTTTTTTTTATTTAAGTTTTTGTTTGTTTTCTTTACAACGTATCAAATAAAGTTTTCTAGATACATTTTATCTGAGAAATAAACTCCTGCTAAATGTAGTTAGAATATGAATGGCATTATTTCAGGTATAGGGTATGTGTTACAGTGCCATCTATTTCATGATTCTCGTTGCTCAAGGCTTTCAACATTATTCTGCCTGCAACCCCGATTAATTCTCAAATCACCTTCTAAACCCATCATTCACTCTCTAATAAATAATGTATTACCTTGCAGTGATTTCATTAAGGCAAAGAGTATTCTAATATTTACATTCAAGTAGACATTAGAATACCAACCCCAAAAAATACCATTAACCATACTTGCCTACTCTCCCAGAGCTCACCCACCCGGAGCCGAGTGAAGTGGGAGGGTCACGCGGCCAATGACATCATCGCAGCCCTGCCCCACTTCACAATGCCAGTAATCGCGGCCTTGTGTAGTGAAAGGCGGGGGCCACGGTCATGCGATCCCACCATCACGCAATGCACCACCCTCCCCACGCAGAGGCAACCTGCCAGCCAATAAGTCGCTGAGTGTGATATTAACTCTTTGCCTTCTATTTTTTATGACATTATTACAGTAAATTTGGCAGGTGTAGAAAAAAACATGAAATATGAATCACGATCAGTGTGTTAGCCGCTAATATAGTATTATGCAAAATCTAAAGGGCTTGGGGGTCCCATTTTGGGTGATTGGCAATCAGATTTATTAACCCTTTGTTCTTTGTCAAGTTTACTTACTTATCACTCATTATCGTGGGCTGATCATCTGAGAAATCTTCAGGTGCTGGGACAAACATGCTGACAATACTGGGGGCTGAGAGCAGACTGGACTTTGTTGCCCCTTTAAACAATAAAAAATAATTAATATATGAGCCAAATACTAAATACCACTAAGGGGAAGATTTATCAATCCTTCTAAAAAATAGACAGGTGGAGAAGTTGCCCCTAGTAATCGATGAGCTTCCGGCGTTCATTCTAGAGAATGTACAGTACTTGATTAATGATAGCTATATGATAATTGGTTGCTATGGGAAACATCTCTTCTTTAGATGTTTTGATACACCGACTCCTAAGAAATTTGTGTAATTATATTATCCTAGCACTAAATACAGCACAAGTCATGTGACATCTGACTGCAGTAATATAATGTATGGTTAATTTAAGAGGCATAAAATAGCTACAAGGCACACTAAGGGGTATATTTACTAAGATTCGAGTTTGGTTGAGTTAGCAATCCCTGGAGAGTTTGGGCATCTTTTTTCCACTCGCAAATTTACTTATGACAAACTCGGGAACATACTGGAGAGTGAGCAAACTCTCTTCACTTCACCATCAGCTAAACTCGAGTAACTTTTCACTAGTGAAGATAGAATTCGGGAATTTACCAAGAGGAGAGTTTATAAACTCTCATGAGAACGGACAACACTCCTGTAAAAATTAGTGAAATCAATTCACCTGCCTGTGAGCTGCGAGTTTGCCAGAAACATACACAGATCATTGTGATCCATGTATGTTTCTGCCTGTATATAGTATAAACAAAAGGGTTACATTTCTTTAAAAAAATTACGTATGCCCCCCCCAAAGCATAACCAGCCCCGGACTGCTCAGCCAGTCCTGGTTCCTACAATTACAGGGAACAAAACAAGTAGGGTTCCACCGAAATTTAGGAACCAGCACCTGGCTGCAGGGCCAGTGCTGGTTTTAAATATATATTGGGGAAAAAATCCATAGGAGTCCCCCTATATTTAAAGCCAGCACCGTACTCACCAGGTGTAATGCCACAGCCAGGAGACCCTATCACAGGGCTCAATGGCCAAAGCATTCACATCCCAAGCCGGTCAGCCCAAGCCGGAGATCTCAGGGGTCCCCCCTCTCCTGAAACCCCAGGCTTGGTCTGAAGACAGGGGCTCTTCCCCGCACCCCTGGGCTGTGGGTACAGGGGTAATAATGTGTTAAATAGTTCTAAAGTATTGTATTTTACAATGGAACTACAGGTGTCAGTATTCCTGCCCTTTGGCACTTGTGGAACTACAAGTGCCAGCAGGCAGCCAGCACCCGTACCTCCACTGTAAAAAAAATAGTCAAAAAAACACAGTACACACACCGTATACAGTAAAACTTTATTTCATACCTACCTACCTCACTCACACATACTTACCTGCTGCCAGCTGGTCTGTCCCATTGTTCCCGTAGAATCCGCTTGGAGTACCTGGAATAAAGATGCTATACTTACCTCCATCCTCGCGCTGGTCTCCATAGCATCCAGGGGACTTGGCAAAATAAAAAAACGGAACCGGATCCATATACTTACTGTAACGGTGTATGGGTGTGACCACAAACTCCGCTACCTGGCTCCTGACTGATCAGTGTGAACTGTCAGGAGCCGGCAGCCAATCAGCGGCTGCTGACTGTAGAGCAGATTGGTCAGACATTAGGAGGTGGTCAAACATTGCATAAAGTGTTCTTGACAGAAAGAAACTAAGTAAAGGATAAAGGTCTCTGTGGCCAGACATATTTAATCCTGAGTCAAGAGTGTCTTACATTCAGTTTAACTGAGTACATACAAGATAAACACCCCTCATAAATAGTTGTTCCAATATTCATAATTGAGGCAACAGTGCCCCCTACTGTCTATTAATGTCTATGTATATTTCCAAATATGACCTTTATACTTGTTAAATGCTTATGCATGAGTGTTTCTCATATATAAAGCTGTAATTTGTCAGTATACATTCAGCCTACTGCCTATAGCCTAGATCACAGGTTCTCAAACTCGGTCCTCAGGACCCCACACAGTGCATGTTTTGCAGGTCTCCTCACAATCACAAGTGTAATAATTAGCTTCGCCTGTGCACCTTTCAAAATGTTTCAGTGAGTAATGACTACACCTGTGCACGTGCTGGGTTACCTGGAAAACGTGACCTGTGTGGGGTCCTGAGGACCGAGTTTGAGAACCTCTGACCTAGGCCTATGCTCAATGTACGAGATCAAGCTCCAAGCTGTAGGAGGGGCTACTGGGAATGAATGAAACTATTATGTTTTGAGTAGATGATCTGTCAAGCAAGTTAAGTGTTTATTATACTTTACTCTTTTTCTTTTACTTTGTAATAAATTTCTTTTTAGCTGATATTTGTTGTGTGGCTTGATTTTGTATCCAAAGAATCTTATCTTGTTCCACCAAGAACACTGGCACTTGTAGTTCCACTATAAATTACAATAGTTTTCAACTATTTAACACATTATTACCCCCGTACCCACAGCCCAGGGTTGCGGGGAAGAGCCCCGGGATTCAGACCAATCCTGAGGTTTCAGGAGAGGGGGGATCCCTGGCTTGGGCTGACCGGCTTGTGGTGTTAATGCTTTGGCCCTGGAGACCCGGTAATAGGGTCTCCTGGCTGTGGCATTACACCCCGGTCAGTTTGGGTCCGGTGCTGGTTTTAAATATAGGGGGACCTCTACGCATTTTTCCCCCCCTATATTTAAAACCAGGACAGGCTCTGCAGCCTAAATTACGGGGGAACCCTACACGTTTTGTTCCCCGTAATTTTAATAACCAGGACTGGCTGTGCAGTCCGGGGCTGGATATGCTTTTGGGGAGGACCCTACGTCTTTTGACATTTAACCCATTTTTTACAGCTACAGCACACACGCAGCCTTCACATATCTCACTGATATGTGCTGGCTTCTTGCTCGGGAGAGTTTTGAAGAGATAGAAAACACTGCAATCACGGGTGAGTAATATCCTTCAAAACTTGCTACTCGGGGGAGAAATCTCATTCTGCTTCACCATTGGCCATCTCACTCTAAGCTAAACTCACTTCTTTATAAATCTGTGAGTTTCAGGTGCCTCAAATCCACCCGAGTTTCGGCGATGCTAAACGAGTTGGAAGAAAAACTCGATCAGACTCGATTCTTAGTAAATTTACCCCTAGGTATTTGCCCAGTGGTGACCAAAGGATAGGGAGCCACAAACATGCAGGAAAAACTACTCCCTATTCTTCAAACTTTGGGCCTGATTCAGAGCCGCTCGAAAGCGGCAGTACGGTTTATAATACGCATGTGCGAACCAGTCAGTGCGGCCGAAAATCGTTTGTTCGCTATATAGCGAATGCCTGCTAGTTTGAGTGACAGGATGAGGCGTATGTGGGTGGTAACAGGGGAAGGTGCTTGAAAACGGGGAGTGGAGATCAGAACGCAGGCGTGCTTAAAGGTCAAAACGGGCGTTTTAAGGGTGTGCATAATTAATACAGCAGCGTCATTGACCACGTCACTGGGTTATTTTATAGCCAGAACTGCTCGCAAGATTGTGGTAGCAAAAACCAACCCCAAGAATAGCGAGCAGTTCATACGCTGGTCGATGTACTCGATTAATCTAATAAATAGCGGACATGACGTAGGATGCGAGCGGCCAGGGGGCGTAGTTTTCCAAAAAACGACCGCAAGTTTTGTTCACTCGTTCAGACCTAGAGGCGTGAACAGACCGCAAAGAGCGAACGGTTCATTTGAATAGCCACCCCTATTTTCTGGACGAGCGAGCGCTAAATGCGTCCGGCATTGAATCAGGCCCTTTATCCCACCCATATTGAACATCTCCATCTAGTGTCCAATCTATAGAACACATGACTATTATTAAGTGACTGACTGATACAGGGCCTGATTCAGCAAGGATGAGTGGCGGGCTGGGCCGGGGGGCAGGGTGCCATGTGCCCCCCGGGCCGCAGCGTCATTCGGGCCGCGGGCAGTCTGTGTCACTGTGACACAGACTGCACCGCGTGTGTAGCGCTGACCGAATGGAGTTCGGTCAGCGCTACACAAGTGACAAACACACAGCCGCCGGCTCCGGCAGCTGTGTGTTTGTTTTGATCAGCAGCCAATGAGAGTCTGTCAGACTCTCATTAGCTGCTGCTGCGCCCACTGCGGGAGCCGCTCCATCTTCTGGCTCCCGCAGTGGGCAATGGGAGAGGCGTCATGATGTCATGACGACTCTCCCATAATGCAGAGCGGCCCGGCCCGGGAAGGACAGACGGAGGAGCGGAATGCAACGGCGGGAGCGGGGATTGAGGTAAGTGTTTTTTATTTTTTAATTACGTGTGTCTACTGGGGGAGGGGCGGGCACTACAAGGGGGGAGGACTACTAATACTGGGGGCACTACAAGTGGGGGACTACTACTACTGGGGGCAATACAAGGGGAGGACTACTACTACTACTGGGGGCCCTACAAGGGGGGGGACTACTACCACTAGGGGCACTACAAGGGGGGAACCACTACTGGAGGCACTACAAGGGGGGGGACTTCTACTGGGGGCCCTACAAAGGTTGGAACCAGTACTGGGAGCACTACAAGAGGGAGGGACTACTACTGGGGGCACTACAAGAGGGAGACCACTACTGGGGGCACTACAAGGGGGATATAACTACTGGGGGCACTACAAGGGGGGGCGACTACAGGGGGGGTGCACTACAAGGGGGGACCACTACTGGCGGCACTGTAAGGTGGAGACCACTACTGGGGATTGTTACTGGGGGCACTTCAAGGGGGGGACTATTGGGGGCACTAAAAGGGGGTGACTACTACTACTACGGGCACTACAAGGGGGGACTACTACTACTAGGGGCACTACAAGGGGAGGGGACAACTACTAGGGGCACTGCATAGGGGGGAGGGGGTCACTACATAGGGGGGAGGGGACTACTACTAGGGGCACTACATAGGGGGGAGGGGACTACCACTGGGGGCACTGCATCGATGGACCACTGCTGGGGGTTCTATAAAAAGGGCAATACTGGGGGTACTGCATAGGGGGAGACTACAACTGGTGCCACTATTTAAGGGGCACTGCATAAGGGTTACCACTATTGGGGGCACTGCATGGGGGGTGGACTGCTACTGGGGGCACTATATAAGGGACACTGCATAGGGGTACCACTACTGGGGGCACTATATAAGGGGCTTACTACTGGGGGCACAAGGGGCATTGCATAGGGGTGACCACTACTGGGGGCACTGTATAAGGGGCACTGCATAGGGGGGATCACTACTGGGGGCACTACTGGAGGCCTGCATAAGGGGGTCCTCTCGCACATGCACGTTCTTCGGGCACCCTGGCTACACGCTACTCCTCTGCCAGGGGCGCCTGCATGCATTTGCCCCCCAGGCTAAAAGTTGCCAGCCAGCCCCTGGCAAGGATCGCTATTGCAATCGCAACTGCGATTATGCACGCAAGTTCACTGTGAAAATATGCTAATGATTTCAATCACAATGCCGTCGCAGCCACACATAAGGACGACCACACCTCCTTACTCATATCCGTAATACTTGAATAGCAAAACCACCGGTAACTGAGTACTGTCGCAGCCTCACACACAGTTGCACAAGGTCTGACCTCAGAAATTGCTAACCTCATCGTACGCAGTGAAAGCCCAAGCTACATATGGCATCGCAGTGGCTAATTTATGCACGCCCCTGTAACAGTGTTCAAACGCACTGGCACGCCTGCGTTTCTCTGACCAGACCCCCTCCCCATTACCACCCCCAAACGGTCACTTCCCGTCAACCACTCTGCGATGGGTCTGCGTAGTTACTGCGATCGGATTCCAATCGCAGTGAGACCATTGGGCAAGTGCACTGCAATGCATGCACACAACGCAACAATCATGCGTAATCGCAGTTGCGATCGGTAATGAATTAGGCCCACAGTCTTAGAAATAATGTGACAAGTGACAAATTACTGTAACAAGGTGTGGAATGCTACGCACCAATCTGAATGTACGGGATACTCGTCCTTCCCATGGAGACCTCGGAAATGCTCCCTAAGACTTCATGTGCGGTTTTAGGATCATCTAAACCAAAGGAACACAAATACTGTAAAATACGGTTGCCCATTTGACATGTAGGGTACAGTTCTTACAGACACTGAACTTCAACCTCTAGAACCTTGTAGACTTCCTATGCTATTTTAAATGTAAGAAAACATTTAAAAATCCTAGATTGATGATCCTTTCCCTTTAATAAGTGGGTGTGATTGTTCAAGCTCCGTGTGAGAGCGGTAAGTGGTCTCCACCTACCTGGATCCCAGGTGCCTATGTTGTGGGGTGCACTGGACTGGTGTTCAAGCTGCCTCTTCATGAGCTGGGTCATGGTGAGAGCGCCCAAAGAGCCTCTCTTCATTTGCCTATATTGTGCTACATAAATAAGAATGGCGATGTATCATCAGCACAATGACAATTATTCTTACATGTACTGTGTCATAGGAACCAGTACTTTGGGTGCTTGAGTACACCCAATGTTATTGTTACGGGGTAACATGACGGCCCAATCATTGTACAAAGTCGGCTCCTATGTACATTCCTGTGACATGTACGGAGCACGGTATGCAGTATGTAGACGCACAGGGGACCTACTTGTGAGGGATGACCGGCTAATGGGCTCGGGAACCCCAGCTTCCAGGGTGGGTGCTGATGATGATTCTCTGGGCATTTCCAAAATGGAAAGCCCCTTAGATTCAGCCTCTGTAATAATAGCAAGAGATATTTTAATAAGAACTTGAGACATTTTAATGGAAATATATGATATTAAATGATTGGAATGGGCTGTATTATAGATGAGGAATGTTCTTCCAAAACACATGATTTAAGCAGGACAGGGTTTGTCATACATTATGTATTACATGGTGTCTCCTGGAAGACAATATTGGGTTCTGGCTTCCGACTACTGTTTCTCTGTACATTCATGTAGAGCAATTATTATTATTATCATCATTAGCACAGGAGGTAAAGCTGGGTACACACTAGACAATATATTGGATGATTTGTCATTTTGAGACTAATTGGAACGACATATCATCCACACCATATAGTGTGCACGCACTTTTGCGCGTTCCCGTGCGTCGTTCCTCGCATTTTCTCATTTGCTGTGCCGCACAGCAGATGACAAGATATCTTTAACGATTTTGTGCAAAGTAGGTGTGTACGCCCAACCGGACAACCAGGCGATAAGCCGATCTGGTCTCTGAAGACGCCACCTCAGCCACTCCCATATCCTCCATTTTTTCTTCCTACAGTCGGCTTGTCGCATGCTGTGTATTTAACATTATTTACATTTTCCAGAAATCGCTAAGATCGTTGTATGGTGATTAAAAAGCAAACGATATATCGTTAACGATCTAACGACCAAACTATGCAAAATATACTGTTCATTCGTTTGGACGATTGCATAGTGCGTACACACTATATAGTTTGTTCTGGGGATGAAGGGAAATCAGAACGACCATCGCGCCGTTTGCACATCTAGTGTGGCGTCTAGTGTACCCAGCTTAATGCGCCACCAAGTTCTGTTGTGCCGTACAGAGCAAAGATATAAAACAGGATAAACAAAGTAACAAAATGACATCTATGCCTAATTACATGTGTACAGTACAGGCGTATACTGGATGAGAAAGGGAGCCTAAGGGGAGTAATGAACCAAAAGGAGGGAGGGCCCTGCTTGCAAGAGCTTACATTCTAAGGGAAGGGGAAGCCATGTGTTATTGGGAAGGCAGAAGGAGGTAGGGGCGAAAGATTGGATCAGATAGAATTTCTGTAGGCTAGGGTGGAATAGGTAAGTTTTGAGGGAGTGTTTGAAGCAATGAGCGAAAGAGCTTTCCGTAGATCAGGGGCAGTGTGGGAGAAGTCTTGGAGGTGGAAGTGAGAGTAGATGATAATTGATGGGGAAAGGCTGTAGTCACCGAATAACCAGACAAGGATGGAGGGAGGGTGGAAGATTATGAACGAAGCCCCAGCCGTGAAGCAGACATATAACATTTGGGTATCGCACTAGACAATATACATAATGCTTAGGCAGAGGGAGCATAGGGGAAGTTCAGTGGTTTATAAATACACATATAGGGCTTGAAAATTGGCCGTATGTGTTCCTACGTTGCATGCGCAGAATTGCTTTATACGTGCCCTTGGTTTGCTACTCCTCAACATCCTTATTGCGTACTTTAACTAGCCTATACTTAGTGCGGAATCGGTATTTAATGCCGGTGGCTGAATAGCTGCTGGATCAAATACCGACAGCGGAACCCCGAAGGAACCTAATTCCGACTGGGGCTGGTAAGTAACCTAACCCTCCCCTCGCCCCTCCTAACCCTCCCTTACGGGTGCCTAACCCTAACCTCCCCCCTAGTGCCTAACCCTAACCTCCCCCCCCATTAATGCCTACACCTAACCCCCCCTCCCCGCCCCCTACACCTAACCCTCCCGGGTTGGGTGCCTAACCCTAACCCCCCCTTTCTGTACCTAAGTCCCCCCAGAGGTCCCTATACCTAACACTCCCCCCCCCCCCCCCACGGCTAGACGCTAAGACACCCGGCTTACCTTCGTTCGGTATGCCCGGTGTTGGTATTTTGTAGTGGGGCTAATGATAGGTGGCGGGATTTTGATGCCTATCTTTAGTCCCCTGTCGGGCTGTCGGTGTCGGGATATCGGCGGTTGGGATAGCGCCCGCCGGTATCCTGACTGCATCCCCTTAGTGCACATTGTACATATGGGAACAAGCGCATCAACGCTTATGTCCTGCTCTGCATAGCCCGCAGTTGTGTCAATGTGCCCGCACTGACTTTTGCCTACGCCGCAGTCCAGTTACGCCTTCTCCGTCGTAGGTGCAGACAGGTTTCAAATGTGTATGACTCTGCAATGCCCGTAATTATGTACACCCGACTCCGGAGCATGCAGAGTGCGAACACACGCAAGGTACGCTCCACAAACAGGCGAACGTTCAAATCTGGATCCGGTCCATTGCACTATGTAGCCTAAAAGATATATTATTACAACCCCGACAAGTTCTCTGTAAGTTTTATGCCTGTTAATACAATGTAACTCATTGTATAATTAAACGAGAAGTTACCTGAGTCTTTCTGTTCTCCCAACTTGTCCAGGATGTTAAAGGTGATGTCCAGGTACTCTCTCTGTATTGCGCTGACCGCTATCTTTCTTTGCTTTCTTTGTCTGGGAACGATTTGTATTTTGAACTCAGACTCTTCTGTTTCTTCCTTCTGTTCTGCATTTTGCTCCGGGTCAGATTCTGTGCTGGCATCGGGTTTATCGCTGTCCGTTTGGTTCTCTGTGTCCCCTGGAACGTTCAGAAGCACACTTTTTACGGGGGACTTGCTCTCCTCCATGGTGTCCTCAAGGTTGTCATCCACAGACATGTCAGTGAGAGCGCAGGACTTGCGTAGTTGGTCTCTCTTCTGCTTGAGAGTCAGCGGGCTCCCACTGGAGACCTCCTGCGTGTCCTCTGGCTTTGCCAACTCTTCAAAGTCTTTTTGATCTTCCAGAGCCAGGGAAGGGATATCCTCCGCCTGCAAAGTTGGATTATAGCTGAAATCCTTGGCAGTATAGTTTTTAGAGCAATCCTCTATACTCACTTGTACCAAAGGCATCATGCTTAGGCTAAGCACTGACGCACTGATGGGAGTTGAAGAAGCTGAAACCACAATGGATCCACTGTTTATGAGCTGGAATTCTTCATCGTCACTTTCAACTATCCTCAAGGGCGGGAGCGGCTCGAACACCAACGAGTCACTGTCTGAGGTGGATAAAATAGATTGTTTTTCTGGCCCCGAGGTTGAGTCTGAAGACAAGTCTATGAGATCTAGATCTTCTCTTGGGGAAGGTGGCTTGACCGGAGAATCCACCTTGACCTCGAATGTCTCCATGCAGCTCAAACGCACCTCAGGTATGACAGGTCTCCTGACCTCGTGACAGCTCTCTTCTTCAGATGGATTGTCATTGGTGTCCATGTTATCAGCCTTGGCGGAGGAGTTCTGTCTCGAGCGTCGGTAGTCGTTCATCTTCTGGGTGTTGGAGTGGCTGATGTCACATCGATCAATGCAAGACTTCCTGCGATGTTCGTCCAAAGTGAACAGCAACGAGTCCGTATTGCCAATGTCCAGGGATTTTTGTTTGAGGGAGCGCAGCTTTCTCTTCTGGACACTCTCCTCTCTCACACAGCGCAGAATGCTGTCCCCGGACTCTCTATATTCCGCCAGCTCAATTTCACCTGTAATAAAGCAGACAAGTGAGGGATACGGTTATGACTGCTCTCCAATTCAAGGGCGTCTCACGTTAAGACTACTTTAATTTGTCAGCTTGTACATACTGTCCAGAACGCGCTCTGCTAAAATCGTTACTAATTAGATTGCTCTAGCTTTCCTTTTGTATTTTCTCTACCGAGGCTTTTATATTACCCAGGCAGAGAGATTTAATTTTTAAAGCTGAGGCCCTGATTCAGAGGCAGGGCAGGCGCTTGTTTTTCTAGTTGTGGCCCCTTCGCCGCTCGCATAGCTGTGGGTTACCACCCACAGCTTATGCGAGCGGCCAGGTGATGTTCGTGATGGTCAAGACCATCGCGACCATCGAGCTTGCGACGAGACCCTTGCGGTAGGGTCTCGTTGCCGCAAGCCCCAGTGGACTTCCTGCTCTAATAGAGCAGGAAGTCCACCTACTGACATCACGAGTGATGTCAGTAGGGCCGCCCACAAACGGCAGGCATTCCTGCAGGAATGCCTCCGTTTGCCCAGCCACCCCCCCCACCCGCCTTCCAAACGGGGCGAGCTGTCGATCAACATCGACAGCCGCCCCTTTTGGATGCGAGCGCACAAAGCACTCGCTCACTGCCTAATAATCGACCCACTTGCGACCGCATAGTGCTTGCGAGCGGGTCTGAATCAGGACCTGGGTACACACTTGTCGATATATCGTTCATTCGGTCGATGAACGATATGTCGCTAGTGCATCATAGGGTGTGTACACCCGATATGTCTGTGAAAGACGTCGTTCACAGACCTATCAGGTCGGCCCTGCAGCACAGCTGATGACGATATATATTATGCAGATACATCTGTACTTCTGCCTGTGTGTACGGTCGAGCAACCGCCCTCCCATACACTGGCCGCAGGAACTGCCGACACTGACATCACAACTGGGCGGGCATTTACTGTAATTTGAATACCCACCCAGTTGTGATGTCAGGCCAGACACATCGAGTGGTAAATTGGTAAGTGTGTATAGTTTACCAAATCGGCCGCTCAGTCGGCAGCTGGGTCGTTCAAGTGTGCACCCAGCATTAGACGTATGTACCCATTGGCCAGGATGGCACTTGCCAGTGGTGCCGACCAAAGGGGGGGCGCCGTCCGGCAGTGCCACCAGCAGCCAAGGGGTGGACAAATCCCCCGGCCCCACAAGTGTAGGGCAGACCGCAGTGATAGCGGTCTGCACTACACAGTTTACAAACACATAGCCGCCAGCGGCGGCTGTATGTTTGTAATAGCAGCCAGCCAGCCAATGAGAGTCAGCTCATTTGCTGCTTGCGTCGTCTGCGGAGGGAGTCGGCTGGAGCTCACTCATGAGCTCCGTGTTCCGGCTCCCCCCGCAGCATGTGATGGGAGAGACGTCATACGTCATGACGTCTCTCCCATGCAGGAGAAGAGCGGCCGGGACTCAGAGCAGACAGCGGCGGTTGCGTCAGGAGCGGGGATCAGGTAAGTTGAATTTTTTTTGTTCTTTGTGTGTGCATGTGTGTGTGTGTAAGCCTGAAATTACAGGGGGGGGGCACTGAAATAGGGGGTCCTGCTACTGGGGGCACTGTATAGGAGCGGCCACTACTGGGTGCATTTTATGGGGGGGTGGCCACTACTGGGGGCACTGTATAGGGGTGGCCACTACTGGTGGCAATTTAGGGGGGTGGCCACTACTGTATAGGGGGACTACTACTGGGGTCTACTACTGGGGGCACTGTATAGGGGGGCTACTACTTGGCGCAATGCAGCATAGGGGAGATTAATACTGGGAGATTACTACTGGGGGCACTGCATAGGGGGGGTAGGGGGGCGCCAGTCCATTACATTGCCAGGGGCGCTTGGATCCCTAGATACACCCCTGCATGCCGGCGTTATTTACACCGATATGTACCCAATAAGTATCGGGATGTACCGTATCCAAAATGCAATACTTAGTACATCCTGCCCATAATCACTGGTGAAACACAGAGAAGGATGTTAGAATAATAGATCAATAAAGCAATGTAATTAGTGAGAGTTGCATGAGCACATCAAAACAGAAAATTAATTAATGTAATCTGAAGGTTGCATTTAACATTCACATGTCATTGGTTCAGAACAGTTTACAGAAACATTGCATGTCATTGGTTCAGAACAGTTTACAGAAACATTGCATGTCATTGGCTCAGAACAGATTACAGAAACATTGCATGTCATTGGTTCAGAACGGTTTACAGAAACATTGCATGTCATTGGCTCAGAACAGTTTACAGAAACATTGCATGTCATTGGTTCAGAAGAGTTTACAGATACATTGCATGTCATTGGTTCAAAAGTTTACAGAAACAAACTATTTATTACAAATTATACAGTATATAA
This sequence comes from Taudactylus pleione, assembly GCA_031769625.1. NCBI lineage: Eukaryota > Metazoa > Chordata > Amphibia > Anura > Myobatrachidae > Taudactylus > Taudactylus pleione. The sequence goes on from JAUIMM010001655.1 coordinate 4,275,930, forward strand.
TAGATGAGAGTGTTTGTTTCAGAAAATAATTTTTGTAATCCTTTTTTAATCAAATGTTTTGCTAGACCACACTACATGAGTGGCCTTTTCCCTGTCTTTTTCCATCCAGTGCTGTATTTGTTACCGTGGAAGAACTGATGAGTTGTGGGTTGTTTGGTATCAGATACAGGGGGTCATTCAGACCCGCTCGTGAGCGGCAGTACGCTCGCAAGCGGAGGGAGCTCCGTCGTGCGCATGCGTGAGACCCGGCAAGCGACGGGCTCTCCATCGCTCCGGGTCTCGCACCAAAGGGGGCGTGCTGTCGATGTTGATTGACAGCACGCCCCCTTTGGTGGGCGTGCCTGACAGACAGAGGCGTTCCCATGGGAACGCCTACCGTCTCAAGCCGGCCCCACTGACATCACTAGTGATGTCAGTGGGAGTGATTTTGGCTCTGATAGAGCCAAAATCACTCCAGGGCTTGCGGCAGCGAGACCCTACCGCAGGGTCTCCGTCGCAAGCCCGATGGTCGCGATGGTCAAGACCATCGCGACCATCACCATGGACGCTTGCTATAGCTGTCCATGAGGACGCTCCAAAAAAAGGTAGGAGGGCCCTGATTCAGAGCGAGCGCTCTGGTCAGAGTGTTCAGCTCTGAATCAGGCCCACAGTACACCAGGAGTTACTAACAGTTTATCAGATAATCAAGTCTCATGTATTCACATTATTGACATCTGAGCACTTTACTGTGGCTACTGCAGTGCCTCCTGTTACCTTATGCTTCTTGTCTTCCAAGTTCCCTGCAGACTGGAAATCAAACGAGGGTGGCGACTGCTTACCAGAGTGGTTTAATGTGCAGGAATAGCGCAAGGGGTGCTATGACTGGACTGTATGTATGTGTGCAGAAATATAAATATATGTATATTAGTTTATAGCTCCCAATAATCTCTTACATTGTTCACAGCAAAGAGCCTTGAAAAAAGCTCTGCTCAGAATGTGTTGCTTACAGTTATCTGAAAACACTATTAATCTCTTTCATTGCACAACGCTGTTTAAGGTGAAGTGATGTCAAAGTATTATCTGTGTTTATTATGGGATTTATAACCTCTTACTGCTTGTTACAAATGGTCGCCCATAACTTATTCTACCAAGAAATAGATACATCAAAGTTGCTGTTAGATTTCTGAAACTGGTTTATATACAAAGGGCCTTATTTGGAGTCACAGGGCAGGATCTACAGCGCAGGTGCAAACTTCATAATACGCATCTTTTTTTGCGTCAAGTCTGACTTGGGAGATGAGACCGGAGCTCACAGATTGTGGACACCTGTGTGACTACAGTGGGCGTTCAGTAGCGTCAAAGGTACGGTAAGGTGCGTTCTGGGAGTGTAGGCTCAAGTTACGACATTCAGGGTTCTGGAGGGGTATGAGCTGCGTCAGCTCTGACCCTGATATAAGTACAAAAGTTGAAAGCGATGACAGCAAAGCTGCTAATGATGACTGCGTCTGATTGGTCACAACTGTGAAACACGCATATTTATACAAGTGCAGTAAAACAGCAGGAGCAGTATTTAAAAAGTAATTTTACACTGCACGGAGCCTGCGTTTTTCTAAAATAAATACTAATTTGTGTACAACTGGAGAAGAGGAGGCCTCCATGTATATTTATAAGTGTTGCATAGAAAAAAAAAGGCACATTTGCATCTGATTCATAGACTAATTCGGATGCTCCAATCCACTAGCTGCACAGTCCAGTCATTAACTTCAATATATTCCTATTGTGTGCTGCGATTTTCAGCATTTTCTGTACTGTGCGTGAAGCCTGCAGTCACAATCCAGTCTCATCTCAGCCAGGTATGACAAGGGGAGGGATCTGCAGCCTAGGGGAGGGGGTCTCATCTCAGCCAGGTATGACAAGGGGAGGGATCTGCAGCCTAGGGGAGGGGTCTCATCTCAGCCAGGTATGACAAGGTGAGGGATCTGCAGCCTAGGGGAGGGGGTCTCATCTCAGCCAGGTATGACAAGGGGAGGGAACTGCATCCTATCAGAGGGAATTTCAACTCAGCCAGGTGCAACAAGGGCAGGGAGCCGTATCCTAGGGCACAGAGTCTCATCTCAGCCAGGTACGACAAGGGGAGGGAGCCGTATCCTAGGCCACGGAGTCTCATCTCAGCCAGGTACGACAAGGGGAGGGAGCCGTATCCTAGGGCACGGAGTCTCATCTCAGCCAGGTGTAACAAGGGGAGGGAGCCGTATCCTAGGGCACGGAGTCTCATCTCAGCCAGGTACGACAAGGGGAGGGAGCTGTATCCTAGGGCACGGAGTCTCATCTCAGCCAGGTACGACAAGGGAAGGGAGCCGTATCCTAGGGCACGGAGTCTCATCTCAGCCAGGTACGACAAGGGGAGGGAGCCGTATCCTAGGGCACGGAGTCTCATCTCAGCCAGGTACGACAAGGGGAGGGAGCCGTATCCTAGGGCACGGAGTCTCATCTCAGCCAGGTGTAACAAGGGGAGGGAGCCGTATCCTAGGCCACGGAGTCTCATCTCAGCTAGGTACGACAAGGGGAGGGAGCTGTATCCTAGGGCACGGAGTCTCATCTCAGCCAGGTACGACAAGGGAAGGGAGCCGTATCCTAGGGCACGGAGTCTCATCTCAGCCAGGTACGACAAGGGGAGGGAGCCGTATCCTAGGGCACAGAGTCTCATCTCAGCCAGGTACGACAAGGGGAGGGAGCCATATCCTAGAGCACGGAGTCTCATCTCAGCCAGGTACGACAAGGGGAGGGAGCCGTATCCTAGGGCAGGGAGTCTCATCTTAGCCAGGTGTAACAAGGGGAGGGAGCCGTATCCTAGGGCAGGGAGTCTCATCTCAGCCAGGTACGACAAGGGGAGGGAGCCGTATCCTAGGGCACAGTCTCATCTCAGCCAGGTGTAACAAGGGGAGGGAGCCGTATCCTAGGGCACGGAGTCTCATCTCAGCCAGGTACGACAAGGGGAGGGAGCTGTATCCTAGGGCACGGAGTCTCATCTCAGCCAGGTACGACAAGGGAAGGGAGCCGTATCCTAGGGCACGGAGTCTCATCTCAGCCAGGTACGACAAGGGGAGGGAGCCGTATCCTAGGGCACGGAGTCTCATCTCAGCCAGGTACGACAAGGGGAGGGAGCCGTATCCTAGGGCACGGAGTCTCATCTCAGCCAGGTGTAACAAGGGGAGGGAGCCGTATCCTAGGCCACGGAGTCTCATCTCAGCCAGGTACGACAAGGGGAGGGAGCTGTATCCTAGGGCACGGAGTCTCATCTCAGCCAGGTACGACAAGGGAAGGGAGCCGTATCCTAGGGCGCGGAGTCTCATCTCAGCCAGGTACGACAAGGGGAGGGAGCCGTATCCTAGGGCACGGAGTCTCATCTCAGCCAGGTACGACAAGGGGAGGGAGCCGTATCCTAGGGCACGGAGTCTCATCTCAGCCAGGTACGACAAGGGGAGGGAGCCGTATCCTAGGGCAGGGAGTCTCATCTTAGCCAGGTGTAACAAGGGGAGGGAGCCGTATCCTAGGGCAGGGAGTCTCATCTTAGCCAGGTGTAACAAGGGGAGGGAGCCATATCCTAGGGCACGGAGTCTCATCTCAGCCAGGTGTAACAAGGGGAGGGAGCCGTATCCTAGGGCACGGAGTCTCATCTCAGCCAGGTGTAACAAGGGGAGGGAGCCGTATCCTAGGGCACGGAGTCTCATCTCAGCCAGGTGTAACAAGGGGAGGGAGCCGTATCCTAGGGCACGGAGTCTCATCTCAGCCAGGTGTAACAAGGGGAGGGAGCTGTATCCTAGGGAAGGGAGTCTCATCTCAGCCAGGTACGACAAGGGGAGGGAGCCGTATCCTAGGGCACAGTCTCATCTCAGCCAGGTGTAACAAGGGGAGGGAGCTGTATCCTAGGGCACGGAGTCTCATCTCAGCCAGGTGTAACAAGGGGAGGGAGCTGTATCCTAGGGCACGGAGTCTCATCTCAGCCAGGTGTAACAAGGGGAGGGAGCCGTATCCTAGGGCACGGTCACATCTCAGCCAGGTGTAACAAGGGGAGGGAGCTGTATCCTAGGGGAGGGAGTTACATCTCAGCCAGGTGTAACAAGGGGAGGGAGCTGTATCCTAGGGCACGGAGTCACATCTCAGCCAGGTATGACAATGGGAGGGAGCCGTATCCTAGGGCACGGAGTCTCATCTCAGCCAGGTACGACAAGGGGAGGGAGCCGTATCCTAGGGCACGGAGTCTCATCTCAGCCAGGAACGACAAGGGGAGGGAGCCGTATCCTAGGGCACGGAGTCTCATCTCAGCCAGGTGTAACAAGGGGAGGGAGCTGTATCCTAGGGCAGGGAGTCTCATCTCAGCCAGGTGTAACAAGGGGAGGGAGCTGTATCCTAGGGGAGGGAGTTACATCTCAGCCAGGTGTAACAAGTGGAGGGAGCCGTATCCTAGGGCACGGAGTCTCATCTCAGCCAGGTGTAACAAGGGGAGGGAGCTGTATCCTAGGGCAGGGAGTCTCATCTCAGCCAGGAACGACAAGGGGAGGGAGCTGCAGCTTAGGGGAGGGTCTCATCTCAGCCAGGTATGACAAGGGGAGGGAGCTGTATCCTAGGGGAGGGAGTTACATCTCAGCCAGGTATGACAAGGGGAGGGAGCTGTATCCTAGGGGAGGGAGTTACATCTCAGCCAGGTATGACAAGGGGAGGGAGTTGCAGCTAAGGGTTAGGAAGTCGCAGTTTAAACTTTGCAGATACTACAGACTGTGAAGTTTCAGACTGATTCTGTCTAAGGCCCAAAGTTTCAGCTCTTATAGACTCTAGACACGAGTACACACATTACAGTACAAAATTCCCTGGCCGCAATAGACTGTAGCACAGGACAGATACTAGTGACGGTATGGTATATTCTAAACTATGTAGCCATAATCCATATCTGTTTTGGATTATACTGTCCAGATGTCACAAAGCTACGGCATATGTGATATATACATTTGGGAAATACTCCTACTTCTCTGGGCGCTCATATCCACTGGTTGGTATTTCACAATCTTGCTTCCCCCAATCCTCTTCAGCCGTGCAAAGAACGTCTGGGACTCCTTGTTCCCGGCTCCCGTAGGTGTATCATGTATGTCAGACTCGTCAAACACGCTGTCTTCCTCTGGTGGGGAAATGTAACAGTCAGTTACGACTAACAACAAAACAAGGTTTAATCTCTTTTTTATTTTATGGAAAACGATTATACTTCCAAACTAATAAACTCATTAATTATAATTTTTTTAATAAAACCGGATTTCCTAACAATTATGTTTTAGCAAGATGAATATCTTTGAAGTCAACATAAAGTATATATTAATGGAGACATTGTTTATTTAAAATTAAACTGTGGGCTCGATTCAGACCCACTCGCTAGATGTGTTCGCACGCAGCGAAAGTATGCAAATCCGCGATCACACGTCAAGGCATTAGCACGCCCACTATGTCTTGGCGTGCGATCGCGGTGTGTATGCAGACGGCCACCAGCCTGTCTTAAGAGGCCCACTTATGTATATCATCTCCAAGATGTGTATGCAACCATCGGTAACATCGAGTAACACCGGACCCATAAGCACCACTTGTGGTGGACCATACACTACCGCAAGCACTGCGAGTGCTTCAGTGTGTAATTCAGCCATGTGACTTGTACTATGACGCTGCATCTTAATTATGCACGCCTCTGAAACGGCGTTAAGACGCTCAGGCACGCCTGCGTTCACCCCACCTCTCCCCCGTTTTCATGGACCATCCCCTGTCACCACCCACAAGTGGCTTGTCCTGTCACTCATGCTAGCGAGCTGCCTATGCGCAGCGAGCAAACGCCTCCCGATAGCATGGACTAGTTCGCGCACGCACACTGCATGGCGTACGAATGCACAGATTGCAAACATCGGCAGGCTGCGTGCGAACGCAACCTAGCGAGCAGGTCTGGATCGGGCCCAATGAGCCTTAAAAGCAACTCCCATGAATTGGGTAAATTGGGGACAGTTCTTTTAGGAAATAAATAATAAACAGCTCTCTCTAGGATTAGGGGTATTCAACATGTGGCTCTCTAATTGCTGCGGAACTACACATCCCAGCATGCCCTACCACAGTTTTAGCATGCAAAACTGTGGCAGGGCATGCCAGGATGTATAGTTCTACAGCAGCTGGAGGATCATATGTTGAATATCCCTGCACTGGATGATATAAAAGTGTTGGTGAAAAACACAGAGAGAAGATAAACAATACCTTAAGATAAAATTGCCGGCATGTGCAAGCCAATCAAATATTATCTGATGGTGGACCACCCCTTTAAATTTCAAATAATAACAACATGTCCATTAATACATAAAATAGATTATTGATCCTTGTTTCCACAGTGGTATTGCCGGTCTTAACCCCTTGATGGACACGGTGAAGCCCGATCACCGTCATTTTCCCTGGAGATACTGATATATTCACCGTTTAATAAATAGAATAAATGGGAGAGGCAGCAGCTTCGGTGTAAACATTTTATTCTCTACCAAAGGTTACACATGGATTAAAGATATTACTTTCTAATATATTAAAGTGTATTTTGATCTGCATAGTAAAATTCAATATGAGATGATGGATTAAACCTTTCTCCTTCTCGCTGTATCTGCTGATGTTGCTGTTGTCACTGTACAGGGGTCCAGCAGTGGCGTGCGGTTTGCAGCTGTGATACTGGGCGTTCAGGGTATTTACTGTTATATGAATCAGATGCAGCACAATCTTGCCGAGATCGGCTTCCCGGTATGGGTACTGGTAAGTAAGGATATAAAAGTCACCATTAATATACTATAACATAATTCATAGTTTTTATTTACTCTCAAACATAATATAAAGCATAGCCATATATATTTTCCAAAGCAACATAACACCTGTGACTTTAATTTAGAGGTACAGTGATGTGTGGCCTCTTGGTGAGTTATACTGCTTAGTTTGGTTGCTCAGAATAATATACACTGCTATGCAACCATAGGCATGTAGCCCACCACCTGCCTTAAATGTCATTTTGTTTCCATTAGGAATGGCCATCGACCATTGATGTTTTCAAAACATCGATGGTTGCTGGTCAATGTTAACTAGTTTTGACATCGATGCCAGAGAACCAAGGATTCTCTGCCAACAATGGATGACTGGGAGCCGACGTTTTGCCGCTGGGTCAGCACTTTGCTAGGTTTGTACCCAGCTTTAAATCTTGTATAAATAAATCTAACGTAAATAAAAAACAAACAATTTATTCAAACCACAATAATAGTTGTGGCTTTGGGTCACCTTAAGCTGGCCACACATCTAAAGATTATCTGTCCAACCAGCCAACTTGTTGATTGGTTGGAATGAATATCTGGTAAGGGATGAAAGCAAATGACAATCAGCAATTTGCTCCCAAACGCCAGAAAATGGACAAAAACTTGTGTTTGAACAAATTGTTTAGATCAAACATTTAACAAACTTGTCTGACGTCATTTTCATCTGTTTTCTGGCATTTAGGAGCAAATTGCTGATCATCAGTTACTCCCATCCGTTACCAGATTTTCATTCCCACCAATTAACAAGTTGGCTGGTTGGATGTAAGTTGGTCTAGTGTGTGGCCAGCTTTACCCGGCCGAAGTTCCGCAGATTATCCGATGCTGAGTTGGACAACGCAGCTCGGATAAGTAATGCAGCAGGAGGCGTTATGCCCCCTGTATATTACCATATCTGCAAGGATCACAATTGCAAAGCTGCCTGCCTGTGTGCATACATCATATCTATAGCCTGCGTGCATACATCATATCTATAGCCTGCGTGCATACATCATATCTATAGCCTCCGTGCATACATCATATCTATAGCCTGCGTGCATACATCATATCTATAGCCTGCGTGCATACATCATAAATCTATAGCCTGCGTGTATACATCATATATCTATAGCCTGCGTGCATACATCATATATCTATAGCCTGCGTGTATATATCATATCTATAGCCTGCGTGTATACATCATATATCTATAGCCTGCGTGCATACATCATATATCTATAGCCTGCGTGTATACATCATATCTATAGCCTGCGTGTATACATCATATATCTATAGCCTGCGTGCATACATCATATATCTATAGCCTGCGTGTATACATCATATCTATAGCCTGCGTGTATACATCATATATCTGTAGCCTGCGTGCATACATCATATATCTATAGCCTGCGTGTATACATCATATCTATAGCCTGCGTGTATACATCATATAGCTATAGCCTGCGTGTATACATCATATATCTATAGCCTGCATGCATACATCATATATCTATAGCCTGTGTGTATACATCATATCTATAGCCTGCGTGTATACATCATATATCTATAGCCTGCGTGTATACATCATATATCTATAGCCTGCATGCATACATCATATATCTATAGCCTGCGTGTATACATCATATCTATAGCCTGCGTGTATACATCATATATCTATAGCCTGCGTGCATACATCATATATCTATAGCCTGCGTGCATACATCATATATCTATAGCCTGCATGCATACATCATATCTATAGCCTGCGTGCATACATCATATATCTATAACCTGCGTGCATACATCATATATCTATAGCCTGCGTGCAGTGGGTCGCCCCCCGTACACACAGGCAGATGAACCGATATATCTGCATGATATATTGGCATCAGCTGTGCTGCAGGGCCTACCTGATATGTCTGTGAACTACGTCAGGTGGGTGGTTTCCAAAACGGAGGCGTTCCTTAATGAACGCCTACCGTTTTGTGGGCGGCAGCACTGACATCATCAGTGATTTCAGTGGGAGCTTCCTGCTCCATCAGTGCAGGAAGCTCCCTGGGGCTAACGAGAGCCCAGACCCAACCTTAGGGTCTGGTCGTAAGCCCCGATGGTCGCAATGGTGATCACCATCGCGACCATCAACCTGGTCGGTCGTTAAGCTGTGGGTGGTAACCCACAACTTAACTAACGACCAGGAGGCCGCACTTCAAAAATTAAGCGGCCGTCCTCATTCAGAGAGAGCGATCGCTTCTTACGACGCCTCTGAATGAGGGCCTATATATCTACTAGTGTGCTCCTAGGTTTAGATGTTTAATGGAGAAGTAAGTCACAAGTTTGCTTCCTCCAGTATCAAAAATTACTCAGATACACCTCTGCAAACATATCCTATATATTAACAGTGGAGAACTATTCATATCTTATTCTTACGGAAAAAAAAAACGTTTCATTAAGTCTAAAATGTAAAATAATTACTTCCAGAATGCTGATCTAAGACAGGCTTAGGGAACGTGTGGCACTACAAGTATCAGCATGCCCTATCAGTCACAGGGGCATGTAATTCCAGGACAAATGGAGAGTCACTGGTCTCTGACTGAGATCATCAACCCCATCTCTGTTGGGGAACTACGTGTCTCAGTATGCCCTGATAGCATCTACATACAGCAGCAGTCTCTGTTTCTACATGAAATAATATTACTTTTAACTTTAACTGGTTCCCAGGCTCCTCCAGATCCACCTATACCCAAGGTCTCCAGTGTCCCCCATGGAAGAAAAGAGAAATAATATTTACACAGATGGGCAGTAAAATTGCAGAGCAGAGATCAGCTGCCAGGCCATTGTTATAGGCCTATGGTAATTTATTCACAGAACGCCGTGAGGACTGACGCACTGTCATACAAAGAGACAAGTTCTCCCGGCAGCTTGTCAGGTGGAGAATGACTGGACCACCTTTATGTCACTGCGTCAGATCAGCCGTGACAGCTGCCTGGCATAATGGTGACCTGGCTCTGACGAGGAAGCCCCATCAACATATCCACTGAAATGTACAAAATAAACAGCTTGAAGGCAGCTGAATCCATTAAACCATAGAGGCGTGAGATACATTCCGTCTTTATTAATGGGATTTATGTCTATGGATGTCTATATATAGAGTCATACTACTGTATCCAAACAGACATTTTGTGATCTGTTGGTTGACGCACTTGGACACAGGAACATAACCAGAGATGACCCTATGACATCCTAAAATCGTACCAACTGCACCCAGATTTCTTACATCCCCCCAAAAATGCCCAAGACTTCACCAAAGTAAGGAGGCATATTAGTGACCATCTGGCCTTTGGCCGGTAGGGTCCTGTCCTCTATACATGAACGTAGCGTCAGTCACATGATCTGCTGAGTTATAGTAACATCCTTGAGTCGATGGTCATATGGTCCGCACACGGCCCAGACAAGTTGTACGTATAAGCTATATAAGTAAGGATAATGCCTCCGTACATATTTAAAGTACTTTAATTCCAGAACATGTGACCGTAATTGTTCTCAGGATAACAAAACAAGATTTTACCTTGTAGAGGATGACGAGGAGGGCTTTCAGCCACATTTGCCTGATGTGCGGTCTCAGAGACCAGAGCGAGCAGCGGGGCGGCTGTTGGAAGTAGTGTCGGAGTTGGGGGCAGGTGCTGTATTTTAGTACTTGTACCACAAGTGGCAGCAGATGCTTCCCCAGATTAATGTTATAATCCATCACCTGCAAAAATACAGAGCAACCGCGTCAGTGACAGCTAAAGCCTATATTATCAGGCGTACTACCGCGTCAGTGACAGCTAAAGCCTATATTATCAGGCGTACAACCGCGTCAGTGACAGCTAAAGCGTATATTATCAGGCGTACAACCGAGTCAGTGACAGCTAAAGCCTATATTATCAGGCGTACAACCGAGTCAGTGACAGCTAAAGCCTATATTATCAGGCGTGCAACCGCGTCAGTGACAACTAAAGCCTATATTATCAGGCGTACAACCGCGTCAGTGACAGCTAAAGCGTATATTATCAGGCGTACTACCGCGTCAGTGACAGCTAAAGCCTATATTATCAGGCGTACAACCGCGTCAGTGACAGCTAAAGCGTATATTATCAGGCGTACTACCGCGTCAGTGACAGCTAAAGCCTATATTATCAGGCGTACAACCGCGTCAGTGACAGCTAAAGCGTATATTATCAGGCGTGCAACCGCGTCAGTGACAGCTAAAGCCTATATTATCAGGCGTACAACCGCGTCAGTGACAGCTAAAGCCTATATTATCAGGCGTGCAACCGCGTCAGTGACAGCTAAAGCCTATATTATCAGGCGTACAACCGCGTCAGTGACAGCTAAAGCCTATATTATCAGGCGTACAACCGCGTCAGTGACAGCTAAAGCGTATATTATCAGGCGTGCAACCGCGTCAGTGACAGCTAAAGCCTATATTATCAGGCGTACAACCGCGTCAGTGACAGCTAAAGCCTATATTATCAGGCGTACAACCGCGTCAGTGACAGCTAAAGCCTATATTATCAGGCGTGCAACCGCGTCAGTGACAGCTAAAGCGTATATTATCAGGCGTACTACCGCGTCAGTGACAGCTAAAGCCTATATTATCAGGCGTACAACCGCGTCAGTGACAGCTAAAGCCTATATTATCAGGCGTGCAACCGCGTCAGTGACAACTAAAGCCTATATTATCAGGCGTACAACCGCGTCAGTGACAGCTAAAGCGTATATTATCAGGCGTACTACCGCGTCAGTGACAGCTAAAGCCTATATTATCAGGCGTACAACCGCGTCAGTGACAACTAAAGCCTATATTATCAGGCGTGCAACCGCGTCAGTGACAACTAAAGCCTATATTATCAGGCGTACAACCGCGTCAGTGACAGCTAAAGCGTATATTATCAGGCGTGCAACCGCGTCAGTGACAGCTAAAGCGTATATTATCAGGCGTACTACCGCGTCAGTGACAGCTAAAGCGTATATTATCAGGCGTACTACCGCGTCAGTGACAGCTAAAGCCTATATTATCAGGCGTACAACCGCGTCAGTGACAGCTAAAGCGTATATTATCAGGCGTGCAACCGCGTCAGTGACAGCTAAAGCCTATATTATCAGGCGTACAACCGCGTCAGTGACAGCTAAAGCCTATATTATCAGGCGTACAACCGCGTCAGTGACAGCTAAAGCGTATATTATCAGGCGTGCAACCGCGTCAGTGACAGCTAAAGCCTATATTATCAGGCGTACAACCGCGTCAGTGACAGCTAAAGCCTATATTATCAGGCGTACAACCGCGTCAGTGACAGCTAAAGCCTATATTATCAGGCGTAAGGGGCCAAGGATTCTTTTTCTCTATAAAGGGCCATTTACAAGATGGAATCAATGGAGACAGTAGCACAAATGCGTTTCCCCCCCACACTTTTGGCTATTACAGCACAATTGCACTGGTCTCTACACATGAGGGCATTTAGATGTCGGCGACTGCAGAGGTACAACAGTATGCAGACATCATGTCCACATTCACAATCTAGAAACTGACATAATATCAATATTGTCAGAATGTCTACAGCCAGAATGTTTACACATGATTTTAGGGTTAGGCTGCAATTAGGGTTAGGCTGCAATTAGGGTTAGGCTGCATTGAGGGTTAGGCTGCATTGAGGGTTAGTCTGCGATTAGGGTTAGGCTGCGATTAGGGTTAGGCTGCAATTAGGGTTAGAATTAGGCTGCAATTAGGGTTAAGTTGCGATTAGATTTAGGCTGCAATTAGGGTTAGGCTGCAATTAGGGTTAGACTGCAGTTAGGGTTAGACTGCAGTTAGGGTTAGACTGCAATTAGGGTTAGGCTGCAATTAGGGTTAGGCTGCAGTGAGGGTTAGGCTGCGATTAGGGTTAGGCTGCGATTAGGGTTAGGCTGCAATTAGGGTTAGAATTAGGCTGCAATTAGGGTTAAGTTGCGATTAGATTTAGGCTGCAATTAGGGTTAGGCTGCAATTAGGGTTAGACTGCAGTTAGGGTTAGACTGCAATTAGGGTTAGGCTGCAATTAGGGTTAGGCTGCAGTGAGGGTTAGGCTGCGATTAGGGTTAGGCTGCGATTAGGGTTAGGCTGCAATTAGGGTTAGAATTAGGCTGCAATTAGGGTTAAGTTGCGATTAGATTTAGGCTGTAATTAGGGTTAGGCTGCAATTAGGGTTAGGCTGCAGTTAGGGTTAGACTGCAATTAGGGTTAGGCTGCAATTAGGGTTAGGCTGCAGTGAGGGTTAGGCTGCGATTAGGGTTAGGCTGCGATTAGGGTTAGAATTAGGCTGCAATTAGGATTAAATTGCGATTAGATTTAGGCTGCAATTAGGGTTAGGCTGCGATTAGGGTTAGGCTGCAATTAGGGTTAGGCTGCAATTAGGGTTAGGCTGCGATTAGTGTTAGGCTGCAGTGAGGGTTAGGCTGCAATTAGGGTTAGGCTGCAATTAGGATTAGGCTGCAGTGAGGGTTAGGCTGCGATTAGGGTTAGACTGCAATTTGGGATAGGCTGCAATTTGGGTTAGGCTGCGATTAAGGTTAGGCTGCAGTGAGGGTTAGGCTGCGATTAGGGTTAGGCTGCAATTTGGGTTAGGCTGCGATTAGGGTTAGAATTAGGCTGCAATTAGGGTTAGGCTGCGATTAGTGTCAGGGTTAGGCTGCGATTAGGGTTAGGCTGCGATGAGGGTAAGGCTGCTATTAGGGTTAGGCTGTGATTAGGGTTAGGCTGAAGTGAGGATTAGGCTGTGATTAGGGTTAGGCTGCGATTAGAGTTAGGCTGCGATTAGGGTTAGGCTGCAATTTGGGTTAGAATTAGTGTGCAATTATGGTTAGGCAGTGATTAGTGTCAGCGTTAGGCTGCAATTAGAGTTATGCTGCGATTAGGGTTAGGCAGCAATGAGGTTTAGGCTGCGATGAGGGTAAGGCTGCTATTAGGGTTAGGCTGCGATTAGGGTTAGGCTGCAGTGAGAGTTAGGCTGCAGTGAGGGTTAGGCTGCGATTAGGGATAGGCTGCAATTAGGGGTAGGCGGCAATTAAGGTTAGGCTGCAGTGAAGGTTAGGCTGCGATTAGGATTAGGCTGCGATTAGGGTTAGGCTGCAGTGAGGGTAAGGCTGCAGTGAGGGTTAGGCTGCAATTAGGGTTAGGCTGCAATTAGGGAAAGAGTTAAGCAGCAAATAGGGATAGGCTGCAATTAGGGATAGAGTTAGGCTGCAATTAGGGTTAGGCTGCGATTAGTGACAGGGTAAGGCTGCAATTAGGGTTAGGTTGCGATTAGGGTTAGGCTGCAATGAGGTTTAGGCTGCAATGAGGTTTAGGCTGCAATGAGGGTAAGGCTGCTATTAGGGTTAGGCTGCGATTAGAGTTAGGCTGCGATTAGGGTTAGGCTGCGATTATGGTTAGGCTGCGATTATGGTTAAGCTGCGTTTAGGGTTAGGCTGCAGTGAGGGTTAGGCTGCGATTAGGGTTAGGCTGCAGTGAGGGTTAGGCTGCAGTGAGGGTAAGGCTTCGATTAGGGTTAGGCTGCGATTAGGGTTAGGCTGCAGTGAGGGTTAGGCTGCAGTGAGGGTTAGGCTGCGATTAGGGTTAGGCTACAGTGAGGGTTAGGCTGCTGTGGCGCAACAGTGACAGCTAAAGCCTATATTATCAGGCGTACAACCGTGTTAGTGACAGCTAAAGCCTATATTATCAGGTGTACAACCGCGTCAGTGACAACTAAAGCCTATATTATCAGGCGTACAACCGCATCAGTGACAGCTAAAGCCTATATTATCAGGCGTAAGGGGCCAAGGATTCTTTTTCTCTATAAAGGGCCATTTACAAGATGGAATCAATGGAGACAGTAGCACAAATACGTTTCCCCCCCACACTTTTGGCTACTACAGCACAATTGCACTGGTCTCTACACATGAGGGCATTTAAATATCGGCGACTGCAGAGGTACAACAGTATGCAGACATCATGTCAACATTCACAATCTAGACACTCACATAATATCATTATTGTCAGAATGTCTACAGCCAGAATGTTTACACATGATTTTAGGGTAAGGCTGCGATTAGGGTTAGGCTGCAATTAGGGTTAGGCTGTGATTAGGGTTAGGCTGCGATTAGGGTTAGGCTGCAGTGAGGGTTAGTCTGCAATTAGGGTTAGGCTGCAATTAGGGTTAGGGTAAGGCTGCAATTAGGGTTAGGCTGCGATTAGGGTTAGGCTGCGATTAGGGTTAAGTTGCGATTAGGTTTAGGCTGCAATTAGGGTTAGGCTGCGATTAGGGTTAGGCTGCGATTAGGGTTAGGCTGCAGTTAGAGTGAGGCTGCAATTAGAGAAGGGCTGCAATTAGGGTTAGGCTGCAACTAGGATTAGGATGTAATTAGGGTTAGGCTGCAGTGAGGGTTAGGCTGCAGTGAGGGTAAGGCTGCGATTAGGGTTAGGCTGCAATGAGGGTAAGGCTTCTATTAGGGTAAGGCTGCTATTAGGGTTAGGCTGCAATTAGGGTTAGGATGCAGTGAGGGTTAGGCTGCAATTAGGGTTAGGCTGTGATTAGGGTTAGGCTGCGATTAGGGTTAGGCTGCAATGAGTGTTAGGCTGCAATGAGGGAAAGGCTGCGATTAGGGTAAGGCTGCTATTAGGGTAAGGCTGCTATTATCGTTAGGCTGCGATTAGGGTTAGGATGCAGTGAGGGTTAGGCTGCAATTAGGGTTAGGCTGCGATTAGGGTTAGGCTGCGATTAGGGTTAGGCTGCAATGAGGGTAAGGCTGCTATTAGGGTAAGGCTGCTATTAGGGTTAGGCTGAAATTAGGGTTAGGCTGCAGTGAGGGTTAGGCTGCAGAGAGGGCTAGGCTGCAGTGGGTTAGGCTGCAGTGAGGTTTAGACTGCAATTAGGGTAAGGCTGCGATTAGGGTAAGGCTGCGATTAGGGTTAGGCTGCGACTAGGGATAGGCTGCGACTAGGGTTAGGCTGCAATTAGGGTTAGCCTGCAATTACGATTAGGGTTAGGCTGCAATTAGGGTTAGGCTGCGATTAGGGTTAGGCTGCGATTAGGGTTTAGGCAGCAGTGAGGGTTAGGCTGCAATGATGGTTAGGCTGCAATTAGGGTTAGCCTGCAATTAGGATTAGGGTGAGGCTGCAATTAGGGTTAGGCTGCGATTAGGGTTAGGCTGCAATTAGGGTTACGCTGCAACTAGGGTTAGGCTGCAATTAGGGTTAGGCTGCGATTAGGGTTAGGCTGCAGTGAGGGTAAGGCTGCAATTAGGGTTAGGTTGCGATTAGGGTTAGGCTGCAATGAGGTTTAGGCTGCAATGAGGTTTAGGCTGCAATGAGGGTAAGGCTGCAATGAGGGTAAGGCTGCTATTAGGGTTAGGCTGCGATTAGAGTTAGGCTGCGATTAGAGTTAGGCTGCGATTAGGGTTAGGCTGCGATTATGGTTAAGCTGCGTTTAGGGTTAGGCTGCAGTGAGGGTTAGGCTGCGATTAGGGTTAGGCTGCAGTGAGGGTTAGGCTGCAGTGAGGGTAAGGCTTCGATTAGGGTTAGGCTGCGATTAGGGTTAGGCTGCAGTGAGGGTTAGGCTGCAGTGAGGGTTAGGCTGCGATTAGGGTTAGGCTGCAGTGAGGGTTAGGCTGCAGTGGCGCGTCAGTGACAGCTAAAGCCTATATTATCAGGTGTACAACCGCGTCAGTGACAACTAAAGCCTATATTATCAGGTGTACAACCGCGTCAGTGACAGCTAAAGCCTATATTATCAGGCGTAAGGGGCCAAGGATTCTTTTTCTCTATAAAGGGCCATTTACAAGATGGAATCAATGGAGACAGTAGCACAAATGCGATTCCCCCCCACACTTTTGGCTACTACAGCACAATTGCACTGGTCTCTACTCATGAGGGCATTTAAATATCGGCGACTGCAGAGGTACAACAGTATGCAGACATCATGTCCACATTCACAATCTAGACACTGACATAATATCATTATTGTCAGAATGTCTACAGCCAGAATGTTTACACATGATTTTAGGGTAAGGCTGCGATTAGGGTTAGGCTGCAATTAGGGTTAGGCTGCGATTAGGGTTAGGCTGCAATTAGGGTTAGGCTGCAGTGAGGGTTAGTCTGCAATTAGAGTTAGGCTGCAATTAGGGTTAGGGTAAGGCTGCAATTAGGGTAAGGCTACGATTAGGGTTAGGCTGCGATTAGGGTTAGGCTGCAATTAGGGTTAGGCTGCGATTAGGGTTAAGTTGCGATTAGGTTTAGGCTGCAATTAGGGTTAGGCTGCGATTAGGGTTAGGCTGCGATTAGGGTTAGTCTGCGATTAGGGTTAGGCTGCAGTTAGAGTGAGGCTGCAATTAGAGAAGGGCTGCAATTAGGGTTAGGCTGCAACTAGGATTAGGATGCAATTAGGGTTAGGCTGCGATTAGGGTTAGGCTGCAATGAGGGTAAGGCTTCTATTAGGGTAAGGCTGCTATTAGGGTTAGGCTGCAATTAGGGTTAGGATGCAGTGAGGGTTAGGCTGCGATTAGGGTTAGGCTGTGATTAGGGTTAGGCTGCGATTAGGGTTAGGCTGCAATGAGGGTTAGGCTGCAATGAGGGAAAGGCTGCTATTAGGGTAAGGCTGCTATTAGGGTTAGGCTGCAATTAGGGTTAGGCTGCGATTAGGGTTAGGCTGCAATGAGGGTAAGGCTGCTATTAGGGTAAGGCTGCTATTAGGGTTAGGCTGAAATTAGGGTTAGGCTGCAGTGAGGGTTAGGCTGCAGAGAGGGCTAGGCTGCAGTGGGTTAGGCTGCAGTGAGGTTTAGACTGCAATTAGGGTAAGGCTGCGATTAGGGTAAGGCTGCGATTAGGGTTAGGCTGCGACTAGGGTTAGGCTGTGAATAGGGTTAGACTGCAATTAGGGTTAGCCTGCAATTAGGATTAGGGTTAGGCTGCAATTAGGGTTAGGCTGCAATTAGGGTTAGGCTGCGATTAGGGTTAGGCTGCAGTGAGGGTTAGGCTGCAATGATGGTAAGGCTGCGATTAGGGTTAGGCTGCGATTAGGGTTAGGCTGCAATTAGGGTTACGCTGCAATTAGGGTTAGGCTGCGATTAGGGATAGGCTGCGATTAGGGTTAGGCTGCAGTGAGGGTAAGGCTGCGATTAGGGTTAGGATTTGATTAGGGTTAGGCTGCAGAGAGGGTTAGGCTGCAGTGGGTTAGGCTGCAGTGAGGTTTAGGCTGCAATTAGGGTAAGGCTGCGATTAGGGTTAGGCTGCCGTTAGGGTTAGGCTGCGGTTAGGGTTAGGCTGCAATGAGGGTTAGGCTGCAGTGAGGATAAGGCTGCGATTAGGGTTAGGCTGCAGTTAGGGTTAGGCTGCAGTGAGGGTAAGGCTGCGATTAGGGTCAGGCTGCAGTTAGGGTCAGGCTGCGATTAGGGTTAGGCTGCGATAAGGGATAGGCTGCAGTGAGGTTAGGCTGCAGTGAGGGTAAGGCTGCGATTAGGGTTAGGCTGCAGTGAGGGTTAGGCTGCAGTGAGGGTAAGGCTGCGATTAGGGTTAGGCTGCGAATAGGGTAAGGCTGCGATTAGGGTAAGGCTGCGATTAGGGTCAGGCTGTTATTAGGGTAAAGCTGCGATTAGGGTTAGGCTGCAGTGAGGGTTAGGCTGCAGTGAGGGTAAGGCTGCGATTAGGGTTAGGCTGCGATTAGGGTAAAGCTGCGATTAGGGTTAGGCTGCAGTGAGGGTTAGGCTGCAGTGAGGGTAAGGCTGCGATTAGAGTTAGGCTGCGATTAGGGTTAGGATGCAGTGAGGGTTAGGCTGCAATTAGGGTTAGGCTGCGATTAGGGTTAGGCTGCAGTGAGGGTTAGGCTGCAGAGAGGGCTAGGCTGCAGTGGGTTAGGCTGCAGTGAGGTTTAGGCTGCAATTAGGATAAGGCTGCGATTAGGGTAAGCATGCGATTAGGGTTAGGCTGCGACTAGGGTTAGGCTGCGAATAGGGTTAGGCTGCAATTAGGGCTAGCCTGCAATTAGGATTAGGGTTAGGCTGCAATTAGGGTTAGGCTGCGATTAGGGTTAGGCTGCAGTGAGAGTTAGGCTGCAATGATGGTAAGGCTGCAATTAGGGTTAGGCTGCGATTAGGGTTAGGCTGCAATTTGGGTTAGAATTAGTGTGCAATTATGGTTAGGCAGTGATTAGTGTCAGCGTTAGGCTGCAATTAGAGTTATGCTGCGATTAGGGTTAGGCAGCAATGAGGTTTAGGCTGCGATGAGGGTAAGGCTGCTATTAGGGTTAGGCTGCGATTAGGGTTAGGCTGCAGTGAGAGTTAGGCTGCAGTGAGGGTTAGGCTGCGATTAGGGATAGGCTGCAATTAGGGGTAGGCGGCAATTAAGGTTAGGCTGCAGTGAAGGTTAGGCTGCGATTAGGATTAGGCTGCGATTAGGGTTAGGCTGCAGTGAGGGTAAGGCTGCAGTGAGGGTTAGGCTGCAATTAGGGTTAGGCTGCAATTAGGGAAAGAGTTAAGCAGCAAATAGGGATAGGCTGCAATTAGGGATAGAGTTAGGCTGCAATTAGGGTTAGGCTGCGATTAGTGACAGGGTAAGGCTGCAATTAGGGTTAGGTTGCGATTAGGGTTAGGCTGCAATGAGGTTTAGGCTGCAATGAGGTTTAGGCTGCAATGAGGGTAAGGCTGCTATTAGGGTTAGGCTGCGATTAGAGTTAGGCTGCGATTAGGGTTAGGCTGCGATTATGGTTAGGCTGCGATTATGGTTAAGCTGCGTTTAGGGTTAGGCTGCAGTGAGGGTTAGGCTGCGATTAGGGTTAGGCTGCAGTGAGGGTTAGGCTGCAGTGAGGGTAAGGCTTCGATTAGGGTTAGGCTGCGATTAGGGTTAGGCTGCAGTGAGGGTTAGGCTGCAGTGAGGGTTAGGCTGCGATTAGGGTTAGGCTACAGTGAGGGTTAGGCTGCTGTGGCGCAACAGTGACAGCTAAAGCCTATATTATCAGGCGTACAACCGTGTTAGTGACAGCTAAAGCCTATATTATCAGGTGTACAACCGCGTCAGTGACAACTAAAGCCTATATTATCAGGCGTACAACCGCATCAGTGACAGCTAAAGCCTATATTATCAGGCGTAAGGGGCCAAGGATTCTTTTTCTCTATAAAGGGCCATTTACAAGATGGAATCAATGGAGACAGTAGCACAAATACGTTTCCCCCCCACACTTTTGGCTACTACAGCACAATTGCACTGGTCTCTACACATGAGGGCATTTAAATATCGGCGACTGCAGAGGTACAACAGTATGCAGACATCATGTCAACATTCACAATCTAGACACTCACATAATATCATTATTGTCAGAATGTCTACAGCCAGAATGTTTACACATGATTTTAGGGTAAGGCTGCGATTAGGGTTAGGCTGCAATTAGGGTTAGGCTGTGATTAGGGTTAGGCTGCGATTAGGGTTAGGCTGCAGTGAGGGTTAGTCTGCAATTAGGGTTAGGCTGCAATTAGGGTTAGGGTAAGGCTGCAATTAGGGTTAGGCTGCGATTAGGGTTAGGCTGCGATTAGGGTTAAGTTGCGATTAGGTTTAGGCTGCAATTAGGGTTAGGCTGCGATTAGGGTTAGGCTGCGATTAGGGTTAGGCTGCAGTTAGAGTGAGGCTGCAATTAGAGAAGGGCTGCAATTAGGGTTAGGCTGCAACTAGGATTAGGATGTAATTAGGGTTAGGCTGCAGTGAGGGTTAGGCTGCAGTGAGGGTAAGGCTGCGATTAGGGTTAGGCTGCAATGAGGGTAAGGCTTCTATTAGGGTAAGGCTGCTATTAGGGTTAGGCTGCAATTAGGGTTAGGATGCAGTGAGGGTTAGGCTGCAATTAGGGTTAGGCTGTGATTAGGGTTAGGCTGCGATTAGGGTTAGGCTGCAATGAGTGTTAGGCTGCAATGAGGGAAAGGCTGCGATTAGGGTAAGGCTGCTATTAGGGTAAGGCTGCTATTATCGTTAGGCTGCGATTAGGGTTAGGATGCAGTGAGGGTTAGGCTGCAATTAGGGTTAGGCTGCGATTAGGGTTAGGCTGCGATTAGGGTTAGGCTGCAATGAGGGTAAGGCTGCTATTAGGGTAAGGCTGCTATTAGGGTTAGGCTGAAATTAGGGTTAGGCTGCAGTGAGGGTTAGGCTGCAGAGAGGGCTAGGCTGCAGTGGGTTAGGCTGCAGTGAGGTTTAGACTGCAATTAGGGTAAGGCTGCGATTAGGGTAAGGCTGCGATTAGGGTTAGGCTGCGACTAGGGATAGGCTGCGACTAGGGTTAGGCTGCAATTAGGGTTAGCCTGCAATTACGATTAGGGTTAGGCTGCAATTAGGGTTAGGCTGCGATTAGGGTTAGGCTGCGATTAGGGTTTAGGCAGCAGTGAGGGTTAGGCTGCAATGATGGTTAGGCTGCAATTAGGGTTAGCCTGCAATTAGGATTAGGGTGAGGCTGCAATTAGGGTTAGGCTGCGATTAGGGTTAGGCTGCAATTAGGGTTACGCTGCAACTAGGGTTAGGCTGCAATTAGGGTTAGGCTGCGATTAGGGTTAGGCTGCAGTGAGGGTAAGGCTGCAATTAGGGTTAGGTTGCGATTAGGGTTAGGCTGCAATGAGGTTTAGGCTGCAATGAGGTTTAGCTGCAATGAGGTTTAGGCTGCAATGAGGGTAAGGCTGCAATGAGGGTAAGGCTGCTATTAGGGTTAGGCTGCGATTAGAGTTAGGCTGCGATTAGAGTTAGGCTGCGATTAGGGTTAGGCTGCGATTATGGTTAAGCTGCGTTTAGGGTTAGGCTGCAGTGAGGGTTAGGCTGCGATTAGGGTTAGGCTGCAGTGAGGGTTAGGCTGCAGTGAGGGTAAGGCTTCGATTAGGGTTAGGCTGCGATTAGGGTTAGGCTGCAGTGAGGGTTAGGCTGCAGTGAGGGTTAGGCTGCGATTAGGGTTAGGCTGCAGTGAGGGTTAGGCTGCAGTGGCGCGTCAGTGACAGCTAAAGCCTATATTATCAGGTGTACAACCGCGTCAGTGACAACTAAAGCCTATATTATCAGGTGTACAACCGCGTCAGTGACAGCTAAAGCCTATATTATCAGGCGTAAGGGGCCAAGGATTCTTTTTCTCTATAAAGGGCCATTTACAAGATGGAATCAATGGAGACAGTAGCACAAATGCGATTCCCCCCCACACTTTTGGCTACTACAGCACAATTGCACTGGTCTCTACTCATGAGGGCATTTAAATATCGGCGACTGCAGAGGTACAACAGTATGCAGACATCATGTCCACATTCACAATCTAGACACTGACATAATATCATTATTGTCAGAATGTCTACAGCCAGAATGTTTACACATGATTTTAGGGTAAGGCTGCGATTAGGGTTAGGCTGCAATTAGGGTTAGGCTGCGATTAGGGTTAGGCTGCAATTAGGGTTAGGCTGCAGTGAGGGTTAGTCTGCAATTAGAGTTAGGCTGCAATTAGGGTTAGGGTAAGGCTGCAATTAGGGTAAGGCTACGATTAGGGTTAGGCTGCGATTAGGGTTAGGCTGCAATTAGGGTTAGGCTGCGATTAGGGTTAAGTTGCGATTAGGTTTAGGCTGCAATTAGGGTTAGGCTGCGATTAGGGTTAGGCTGCGATTAGGGTTAGTCTGCGATTAGGGTTAGGCTGCAGTTAGAGTGAGGCTGCAATTAGAGAAGGGCTGCAATTAGGGTTAGGCTGCAACTAGGATTAGGATGCAATTAGGGTTAGGCTGCGATTAGGGTTAGGCTGCAATGAGGGTAAGGCTTCTATTAGGGTAAGGCTGCTATTAGGGTTAGGCTGCAATTAGGGTTAGGATGCAGTGAGGGTTAGGCTGCGATTAGGGTTAGGCTGTGATTAGGGTTAGGCTGCGATTAGGGTTAGGCTGCAATGAGGGTTAGGCTGCAATGAGGGAAAGGCTGCTATTAAGGTAAGGCTGCTATTAGGGTTAGGCTGCAATTAGGGTTAGGCTGCGATTAGGGTTAGGCTGCAATGAGGGTAAGGCTGCTATTAGGGTAAGGCTGCTATTAGGGTTAGGCTGAAATTAGGGTTAGGCTGCAGTGAGGGTTAGGCTGCAGAGAGGGCTAGGCTGCAGTGGGTTAGGCTGCAGTGAGGTTTAGACTGCAATTAGGGTAAGGCTGCGATTAGGGTAAGGCTGCGATTAGGGTTAGGCTGCGACTAGGGTTAGGCTGTGAATAGGGTTAGACTGCAATTAGGGTTAGCCTGCAATTAGGATTAGGGTTAGGCTGCAATTAGGGTTAGGCTGCAATTAGGGTTAGGCTGCGATTAGGGTTAGGCTGCAGTGAGGGTTAGGCTGCAATGATGGTAAGGCTGCGATTAGGGTTAGGCTGCGATTAGGGTTAGGCTGCAATTAGGGTTACGCTGCAATTAGGGTTAGGCTGCGATTAGGGATAGGCTGCGATTAGGGTTAGGCTGCAGTGAGGGTAAGGCTGCGATTAGGGTTAGGATTTGATTAGGGTTAGGCTGCAGAGAGGGTTAGGCTGCAGTGGGTTAGGCTGCAGTGAGGTTTAGGCTGCAATTAGGGTAAGGCTGCGATTAGGGTTAGGCTGCCGTTAGGGTTAGGCTGCGGTTAGGGTTAGGCTGCAATGAGGGTTAGGCTGCAGTGAGGATAAGGCTGCGATTAGGGTTAGGCTGCAGTTAGGGTTAGGCTGCAGTGAGGGTAAGGCTGCGATTAGGGTCAGGCTGCAGTTAGGGTCAGGCTGCGATTAGGGTTAGGCTGCGATAAGGGATAGGCTGCAGTGAGGGTAAGGCTGCGATTAGGGTTAGGCTGCAGTGAGGGTTAGGCTGCAGTGAGGGTAAGGCTGCGATTAGGGTTAGGCTGCGAATAGGGTAAGGCTGCGATTAGGGTAAGGCTGCGATTAGGGTCAGGCTGTTATTAGGGTAAAGCTGCGATTAGGGTTAGGCTGCAGTGAGGGTTAGGCTGCAGTGAGGGTAAGGCTGCGATTAGGGTTAGGCTGCGATTAGGGTAAAGCTGCGATTAGGGTTAGGCTGCAGTGAGGGTTAGGCTGCAGTGAGGGTAAGGCTGCGATTAGAGTTAGGCTGCGATTAGGGTTAGGATGCAGTGAGGGTTAGGCTGCAATTAGGGTTAGGCTGCGATTAGGGTTAGGCTGCAGTGAGGGTTAGGCTGCAGAGAGGGCTAGGCTGCAGTGGGTTAGGCTGCAGTGAGGTTTAGGCTGCAATTAGGATAAGGCTGCGATTAGGGTAAGCATGCGATTAGGGTTAGGCTGCGACTAGGGTTAGGCTGCGAATAGGGTTAGGCTGCAATTAGGGCTAGCCTGCAATTAGGATTAGGGTTAGGCTGCAATTAGGGTTAGGCTGCGATTAGGGTTAGGCTGCAGTGAGAGTTAGGCTGCAATGATGGTAAGGCTGCAATTAGGGTTAGGCTGCGATTAGGGTTAGGCTGCAATTAGGGTTACGCTGCAATTAGGGTTAGGCTGCGATTAGGGATAGGCTGCGATTAGGGTTAGGCTGCAGTGAGGGTAAGGCTGCGATTAGGGTTAGGATGCGATTAGGGTTAGGCTGCAGTGAGGGTTAGGCTGCAGTGAGGTTTACGCTGCAATTAGGGTTAGGCTGCGATTAGGGTTAGGCTGC
Source organism: Taudactylus pleione (assembly GCA_031769625.1). NCBI lineage: Eukaryota > Metazoa > Chordata > Amphibia > Anura > Myobatrachidae > Taudactylus > Taudactylus pleione. Next base: position 4,300,393 of record JAUIMM010001655.1, read on the forward strand.
CGTTAGGGTTAGGCTGTGATTAGGGTTAGGCTGCGATTAGGGTTAGGCTGCAATGAGGGTTAGGCTGCAGTGAGGATAAGGCTGCGATTACGGTTAGGCTGCAGTGAGGGTTAGGCTGCAGTGAGGGTAAGGCTGCGATTAGGGTCAGGCTGCATTTGGGTCAGGCTGCGATTAGGGTTAGGCTGCGATTAGGGATAGGCTGCAGTGAGGCAAGGCTGCAGTGAGGGTTAGGCTGCAGTGAGGGTAAGGCTGCGATTAGGGTTAGGCTGCGAATAGGGTAAGGCTGCGATTAGGGTAAGGCTGCAATTAGGGTCAGGCTGCTATTAGGGTAAAGCTGCGATTAGGGTTAGGCTGCAGTGAGGGTTAGGCTGCAGTAAGGGTAAGGCTGCGATTAGGGTTAGGCTGCGATTAGGGTAAGGCTGCGATTAGGGTTAGGCTGCGATTAGGGTTAGGCTGCAGTGAGGGTTAGGCTGCAGTGAGGGTAAGGCTGCGATTAGGGTTAGGCTGCAGTGAGGGTTAGGCTGCAGTGAGGGTAAGGCAGCAGTGAGGGTAAGGCAGCAGTGAGGGTAAGGCTGCGCTTAGGGTTAGGCTGCGATTAGGGTAAGGCTGCAATTAGGGTAAGGCAGCGATTAGGGTTAGGCTGCAGTGAGGGTTAGGCTGCAATTAGGGTTAGGGTAAGGCTGCAATTAGGGTAAGGCTGCGATTAGGGTTAGGCTGCGATTAGGGTATAGCTGCGATAAGGGTTAGGCTGCAGTGAGGGTTAGGCTGCAGTGAGGGTAAAGCTGTAATTAGGGTTAGGCTGCGATTAGGCTTAGGCTGCAGTGAGGGTTAGGCTGCAGTGAGGGTTAGGCTGAAATTAGGGTGAGGCTGCAATTAGGGTGAGGCTGCAGTGAGGGTTAGGCTGCAGTGAGGGTAAGACTGCGATTAGGGTTAGGCTGCAGGGAGGATTAGGCTGCAGTGAGGGTTAGGCTGCAATGAGGGTAAGGCTGCAATTAGGGTTAGGCTGCGATTAGGGTTAGGCTGCAAATAGGGTTAGGCTGCAAATAGGGTTAGGCTGCGATTAGGGTTAGGCTGCAGTGAGGGTAAGGCTGCGATTAGGGTAAGGCTGCGATTACAGTTAGGCTGCGATTAGGGTTAGGCTGCAATTACGGTTAGGCTGTGATTAGGGTTAGGCTGCAATGAGGGTTAGGCTGCAGTTAGGATAAGGCTGCGACTAGGTTTAGGCTGCAGTGAGGGTTATGCTGCAGTGAGGGAAAGGCTGCGATTAGGGTCAGGCTGCAATTAGGGTAAGGCTGTAATTAGGGTTAGGCTGCGATTAGGGTTAGGCTGCAGTGAGGGTTAGGCTGCAGTGAGGGTAAGGCTGCAGTGAGGGTAAGGCTGCGATTAGGGTTAGGCTGCGATTAGGGTAAAGCTGCGATTAGGGTCAGGCTGCAATTAGGGTAAGGCTGCGATTAGGGTTAGGCTGCAGTGAGGGTTAGGCTGCAATTAGGGTTAGGCTGCAATTAGGGTTAGGGTAAGGCTGCAATTAGGGTAAGACTGTGATTAGGGTTAGGCTGCGATTAGTTTTAGGCTGCAATTAGGGTGAGGCTGCAATTAGAGTTAGGCTGCAATTAGGGTTAGGCTGCAATTAGGGTTAGGCTGCAGTGAGGTTTAGTCTGCAATAAGAGTAAGACTGCGATTAGGGTTAGGCTGCAGTGAAGGTTAGGCTGCAGTGTGAGGGTTAGGCTACGATTAGGGTTAGGGTAAGGCTGCAATTAGGGTAAGGCTGCGATTAGGGTTAGGCTGCAGTGAGGGTTAGGCTGCAGTGAGGGTTAGGCTGCGATTAGGGTTAGGCTGCAATTAGGGTCAGGGTAAGGCTTCAATTAGGGTAAGGCTGCGATTAGGGTAAGGCTGCAATTAGGGTTAGGCTGCAATTAGGGTTAAATTGCGATTAGATTTAGGCTGCAGTTAGGGTTAGGCTGCGATTAGGGTTAGGCTGCAATTAGGGTTAGGCTGCAGTGAGGGTTAGGCTGCAGTGAGGGTAAGGCTGCGATTAGGGTTAGGCTGCAATGAGTGTAAGGCTTCTATTAGGGTAAGGCTGCTATTAGGTTTAGGCTGCAATTAGGGTTAGGATGCAGTGAGGGTTAGGCTACAATTAGGGTTAGGCTGCGATTATTGTTAGGCTGCAATGAGGGTTAGGCTGCAATGAGGGTTAGGCTGCAATGAGGGTAAGGCTGCTATTAGGGTAAGGCTGCTATTATGGTTAGGCTGCGATTAGGGTTAGGATGCAGTGAGGGTTAGGCTGCAATTAGGGTTAGGCTGCGATTAGGGTTAGGCTGCAATGAGGGTTAGGCTGCAATAAGGGTAAGGCTGCTATTAGGGTTAGGCTGCTATTAGGGTTAGGCTGCGATTAGGGTTAGGCTGCAGTGAGGGTTAGGCTGCAGAGAGGGCTAGGCTGCAGTGGTTTAGGCTGCAGTGAGGTTTAGGCTGCAATTAGGGTAAGGCTGCGATTAGGGTAAGGCTGCGATTAGGGTTAGGCTGCGACTAGGGTTAGGCTGCGAATAGGGTTAGGCTGCAATTAAGATTAGGGTTAGGCTGCAATTAGGGTTAGGCTGCGATTAGGGTTAGGCTGCAGTGAGGGTTAGGCTGCAATGATTGTAAGGCTGCAATTAGGGTTAGGCTGCAATTAGGGTTATGCTGCGATTAGGGTTAGGCTGCGATTAGGGATAGGCTGCGATTAGGGTTAGGCTGCAGTGAGGGTAAGGCTGCGATTAGGGTTAGGATGCGATTAGGGTTAGCCTGCAGTTAGGGTTAGGCTGCAGTGGGTTAGGCTGCAGTGAGGTTTAGGCTGCAATTAGGGTAAGGCTGCGATTAGGGTTAGGCTACCGTTAGGGTTAGGCTGCGATTAGGGTTAGGCTGCAGTGAGGATAAGGCTGCGATTAGGGTTAGGCAGCAGTGAGGGTTAGGCTGCAGTGAGGGTAAGGCTGCGATTAGGGTCAGGCTGCAATTAGGGTCAGGCTGCGATTAGGGTTAGGCTACGATTAGTGTTAGGCTGCAGTGAGGGTTAGGCTGCAGTGAGGTTAAGGCTGCGATTAGGGTTAGGCTGCAGTGAGAGTTAGGCTGCAGTGAGGGTAAGGCTGTGATTAGCGTTAGGCTGCGATTAGGGTAAGGCTGCGATTAGGGTAAGGCTGCGATTAGGGTCATGCTGCAATTAGGGTAAGGCTGCGATTAGGGTTAGGCTGCAGTGAGGGATAGGCTGCAGTGAGGGTAAGGCTGCGATTAGGGTTAGGCTGCGATTAGGGTAAGGCTGCGATTAGGTTTAGGCTGCGATTAGGGTTAGGCTGCGATTAGGGTTAGGCTGCAGTGAGGGTTAGGCTGCAGTGAGGGTTAGGCTGCGATTAGGGTTAGGCTGCAGTGAGGGTTAGGCTGCAGTGAGGGTAAGGCAGCAGTGAGGGTAAGGCTGCGCTTAGGGTTAGGCTGCGATTAGGGTAAGGCTGCGATTAGGGTAAGGCAGTGATTAGGGTTAGGCTGCAGTGAGGGTTAGGCTGCAATTAGGGTAAGGCTGCAATTAGGGTTAGGCTGCGATTAGGGCTAGGCTGCGATTAGGGCTAGGCTGCAGTGAGGGTTAGGCTGCAGTGAGGGTAAGGCTGCAGAGAGGGTAAGGCTGCAATTAGGGGTAGGCTGCAATTAGGGGTAGGCTGCAGTTAGGGTTAAGCTGCGATTAGGGTTAGGCTGCGATTACTTTTAGGCTGCCGTCAGGGTTAGGCTGCAGTGAGGGTAACGCTGCAATTAGGGTTAGGCTGCGATTAGGGTTAGGCTGTGATTAGGGTTAGGCTGCTATTATGGTTAGGCTGTGATTAGGGTTAGGATGCAGTGAGGGTTAGGCTGCAATTAGGGTTAGGCTGCGATTAGGGTTAGGCTGCAATGAGGGTTAGGCTGCAATTAGGGTAAGGCTGCTATTAGGGTTAGGCTGCTATTAGGGTTAGGCTGTGATTAGGGTTAGGCTGCAGTGAGGGTTAGGCTGCAGAGAGGGCTAGGCTGCAGTGGGTTAGGCTGCAGTGAGGTTTAGGCTGCAATTAGGGTATGGCTGCGATTAGGATAAGGCTGAGATTAGGGTTAGGCTGCGATTAGGGTTAGGCTGCAGTGAGGGTTAGGCTGCAGTGAGGGCTAGGCTGCAGTGGGTTAGGCTGCAGTGAAGTTTAGGCTGCAATTAGGGTAAGGCTGCGATTAGGGTTAGACTGGGATTAGGGCTAGGCTGCGATTAGGGTTAGGCTGCTATGAGGGTTAGGGGGGGTAAGGTGCGCTCTTCCTGCTAGTAATGTGTGTTTGTAAGTGGTGTTAATTAGAATGTTTCTTCTGGTGGTGGTGATGTTTTGGGAGTGAGGAGGGTGTGATTGGGTATGGAGTGTAGTTTGGAGTAATGTGAAAAGGGGAATGGAATAGGATCAAAATGAGGCCAGCGAGACACAGTAATTTTGGGCAAAATCTTTTATTGAGTAGTCACAATGCTGCTCTGTTAAGATCCCGGGCAGGTGGGTGGGGTTCAGTGATGAGTGGTGATGAGACTGGGGAGGTAGGTGGACCCTTTTAGGGGGCTCCTTCCCGTGCGGTTCAGTGACCTTGCACGTCACCCCTTCTGGACCTATGGTCGACAGTCTAGGAAGTCTCGGGGAGTGGGGGGATTTGCAGAGTGGGTTGGAACACCTATGCGGCGTCCCGCGTGTTGGTGTGAGTCTTGGCAGTACTTACCTACCGGTAGGTTTTTTGTTATGGTGATGTAGGTCGACGTTGCGACCGTTGCAGATAGGTTGGAAGCTGCAGGTTTGTTGGTGAGCTGGATCAGCGTGTTGCTGGTGTGCTGCAAGTGCACGGCTGTTCTGATTGGTCTGCGGAGGTCAGCGACCGTAGTATGCAGCTGAAATTGGCTCTTGGTCGTGCCGCTGGTGGTGCGGAGCCAGAGGTGTGGATGGGTGAGCTGCTGGGAGGCTGGGTTGCACCGTGTGTGCTGGGACCACCCCTGGGGGGTGGTCTGCCCGGGATACTGATTCAAAAAAAGCCAGGGAGGAGGGGGCATGTGGAAAGTGTGACCGGGATGGAGCTGGTCACTGGCGATGTTGGCTGGGCGGACTTGCGGCCGGATGTGCGGGATGCTCTTATCACTGACGGTCCCTCGTGGAAATGGGGATCAACGGTGGAGACACCCCTGGCCAGGAGTGAGTTGCTGAGCACGCCTGGGAGCAGGGGGGGAGAGGGGCTGGTCCGGGGTGGAGCCGATCACTGGAGATGTGAGCGGTGCGGACCAGCAGGCGGGTGGGCTGAGAGCTTTCTGCACTGGTGGTCCCTGGTGGGGATGGGGGATCTTTAGTGGAGGTCAGCCTGGATCGGTGTCGGGTTTGATGTGAGGGTCTCCAACGCGTTTCGGCACAGGTGCCTTCTTCAAGGAGGTGTGACACCAGTGCAGAAAGCTCTCAGCCCACCCGCCTGCTGGTCCGCACCGCTCACACCTCCAGTGACCGGCTCCACCCCGGACCAGCCCCTCTCCCCCCCTGCTCCCAGGCGTGCTCAGCAACTCACTCCTGGCCAGGGGTGTCTCCACCGTCGATCCCCATTTCCACGAGGGACCATCAGTGATAAGAGCATCCCGCACATCCGGCCGCAAGTCCGCCCAGCCAACATCGCCAGTGACCAGCTCCATCCCGGTCACACTTTCCACATCCCCCCTCCTCCCTGGCTTTTTTTGAATCAGTATCCCGGGCAGACCACCCCCCAGGGGTGGTCCCAGCACACACGCTGCAACCCAGCCTCCCAGCAGCTCACCCATCCACACCTCTGGCTCCGCACCACCAGCGGCACGACCAAGAGCCAATTTCAGCTGCATACTACGGTCGCTGACCTCCGCAGACCAATCAGAACAGCCGTGCACTTGCAGCACACCAGCAACACGCTGATCCAGTTCACCAACAAACCTGCAGCTTCCAACCTATCTGCAACGGTCGCAACGTCGACCTACATCACCATAACAAAAAACCTACCGGTAGGTAAGTACTGCCAAGACTCACACCAACACGCGGGACGCCGCACAGGTGTTCCAACCCACTCTGCAAATCCCCCCACCCCCCGAGACTTCCTAGACTGTCGACCATAGGTCCAGCAGGGGTGACGTGCAAGGTCACTGAACCGCACGGGAAGGAGCCCCCTAAAAGGGTCCACCTACCTCCCCAGTCTCATCACCACTCATCACTGAACCCCACCCACCTGCCCGGGATCTTAACAGAGCAGCATTGTGACTACTCAATAAAAGATTTTGCCCAAAATTACTGTGTCTCGCTGGCCTCATTTTGATCCTATTCCATTCCCCTTTTCACATTACCCCAAACTACACTCCATACCCAATCACACCCTCCTCACTCCCAAAACATCACCACCACCAGAAGAAACATTCTAATTAACACCACTCACAAACACACACAAGTCATCACCATTACTAGCAGGAAGAGCGCACCTTACCCCCCCTACCCCCATACGTGTTCAGTGGGGGAAAGGTACTCCCACACAAAGGTGCAGCACCCCGAAACCACAATACACCACCCCCTGGTCAACGAGAGCGCAGTTCTACCGCCCATCTTCATATGCTATGAGGGTTAGGCTGCAGTGAGGGTAAGCCTGCGATTAGGGTTAGGCTGCGATTAGGGTTAGGCTGCAGTGAGGGTTAGGCTGCAGTGAGGGTAAGGCTGCGATTAGGGTTAGGCTGCAGTGAGGGTTAGGCTGCAGTAAGGGTAAGGCTGCAGCGAGGGTAAGGCTACAATTAGGGTAAGGCTGCGATTAGGGTAAGGCTGCGTTTTGGGTCAGGCTGCAATTACGGTTAGACTGCAATTACGGTCAGACTGCGATTAGGGTAAGGCTGCGATTAGGGTTAGGCTGCAGTGAGGGTAAGGCTGTGATTAGGGTTAGGCTGCAGTGAGAGTTAGGCTTCAGTGAGGGTAAGGCTGCGATTAGGGTTAGGCTGCGATTAGGGTTAGGCTGCAATTAGGGTTAGGCTGCAATTAGGGTTAGGCTGCAATTAGGGTTAAGTTGCGATTAGGTTTAGGCTGCAATTAGGGTTAAGTTGCGATTAGGTTTAGGCTGCGATTAGGGTTAGGCTGCAATTAGGGTGAGGCTGCAATTAGGGTTAGGCTGCAATTAGGGTTAGGCTGCGATTAGGGTTAGGCTGCAGTGAGGTTTAGGCTGCAATTAGGTTAAGGCTGCGATTAGGGTTAGGCTGCAGTGAGGGTTAGGCTGCAGTGAGGATTAGGCTGCAGTGAGGGTAAAGCTGTAATTAGAGTTAGGCTGTGATTAGGGTTAGGCTGCGATTAGGGTTAGGCTGCAGTGAGGGTTAGGCTGCAGCGAGGGTTAGGCTGCAGTGAGGGTTAGGCTGCACTGAGGGTTAGGCTGCAGTGAGGGTAAGACTGCGATTAGGGTTAGGCTGCAGTGAGGTTTAGGCTGCATTGAGGGTTAGGGTGCAATGAGGGTAAGGCTGCGATTAGGGTTAGGCTGCGATTAGGGTAAGGCTGCGAGTAGGGTTAGGCTGTGATTAGGGTTAGGCTGCGATTAGGGTTAGGCTGAGATTAGGGTTAGGCTGCGATTAGGGTTAGGGTAAGGCTGCAATTAGGGTAAGGCTGCGGTGAAGGTTAGGCTGCAGTGAGGGTTAGGCTGCAGTGAGGGTTAGGCTGCGATTAGGGTTAGGCTGCAATTAGGGTTAGGCTGCAATTAGGGTTAAGTTGCGATTAGATTTAGGCTGCAATTAGGGTTAGGCTGCGATTAGGGTTAGGCTGCAATTAGGGTAAGGTTGCGGTTAGGGTGAGGCTGCGATTAGGGTTAGGCTGCGATTAGGGTTAGGCTGCAATTAGGAATAGAGTTTGGCTGCAATTAGGGTTAGGCTGCGATTAGTGTCAGGGTTAGGCTGCAATTAGGGTTAGGCTGCGATTAGGGTTAGGCTGCAATGAGGTTTAGGCTGCAATGAGGTTTAGGCTGCAATGAGGGCAGGGCTGCAATGAGGGTAAGGCTGCTATTATGGCTAGGCTGCGATGAGGGTTAGGCTGCGATGAGGGTTAGGCTGCAGTGAGGGTTAGGCTGCAGTGAGGGTTAGGCTGCAGTGAGGGTAAGGCTGCAATTAGGGTTAGGCTGCAATTAGGGTTAGGCTGCAGTGAGAGTTAGGCTGCAGTGAGAGTTAGGCTGCAATTAGGGTTAGGCTGCGATTAGGGTTAGGCTGCAGTGAGGGTTAGGCTGCTATTAGGGTTAGGCTGCTATTAGGGTTAGGGTTAGGATGCAATTAGGGTTAGGCTGCAATTAGGGTTAAGTTGCGATTAGGTTTAGGCTGCAGTTAGGGTGAGGCTGCGATTAGGGTTAGGCTGCAATTAGGGTTAGGCTGCAATGAGGGTTAGGCTGCAATTAGGTTAGGCTGCAATTAGGGTTAGGCTGCGATCAGGGTTACGCAGCAGTGAGGTTTAGGCTGCAATTAGGGTAAGGCTGCGATTAGGGTTAGGCTGCAGTGGGGGTTAGGCTGCAGTGAGGGTAAAGCTGTAATTAGTGTTAGGCTGCGATTAGGGTTAGGCTGCAGTGAGGGTTAGGCTGCAATTAGGGTTAGGCTGCAATTAGGGTTAGGCTGCGATTATGGTTAGGCTGCAATTAGGTTTAGGCTGCGATTAGGGTTAGGCTGCAGTGTGGGTTAGGCTGCAGTGTGGGCTAGGCTGTGATTAGGGTTAGGCTGCAGTGAGGCTTAGGCTGCGGTTAGGGTTAGGCTGCGATTAGGGTTAGGCTGCGATTAGGGTTAGGCTGCAGTGTGGGTTAGGCTGCAGTGTGGGTTAGGCTGCGATTAGGGTTAGGCTGCAGTGAGGTTTAGGCTGCGATTAGGGTTAGGCTGCGATTGGGGTAAGGCTGCGATTAGGGTTAGGCTGCGATTAGGGTTAGGCTGCTATTAGGTTTAGGCTGCAATTAGGGTTAGGGTTAGGCTGCAGTGAGGTTTAAGCTGCGATTAGGGTTAGGCTGCGATTGGGGTAAGGCTGCGATTAGGGTTAGGCTGCGATTAGGGTTAGGCTGCTATTAGGTTTAGGCTGCAATTAGGGTTAGGGTTAGGCTGCAATTAGGGTTAGGCTGCAATTAGGGTTAGGCTGCAGTGAGGTTTAGGCAGCAATTAGGGTAAGGCTGCGATTAGGGTTAGGCTGCAGTGAGGGTAAAGCTGTAATTAGGGTTAGGCTGCGATTAGGGTTTTACTGCAGTGAGGGTAAAGCTGTAATTAGGGTTAGGCTGCGATTAGGGTTAGGCTGCAGTGAGGGTTAGGCTGCAGTGAGGGTTAGGCTGCAATTAGGGTTAGGGTATGGCTGCAATTAGGGTAAGGCTGCGATTAGGTTCGGCTGCAGTGAGGGTTAGGCTGCAATTAGGGTTAGGCTGCAATTAGGGTAAATTGCGATTAGATTTAGGCTGCAATTAGGGTTAGGCTGCGATTAGGGTTAGGCTACAATTAGAGTGAAGCTGTGATTAGGGTTAGGCTGCGATTAGGGTTAGAGTGAGGGTTAGGTGTATGTTGAATATCCCATTGTCGATATGAAGTCTGTCTCGATCGCAAAAGTGCGAAACACATGCGGCTTTAGGGATGTTCATGCATGCGCAGTAGCAAAAAAACACTCAACTTTGTGAATAACGTAATAAGGAACAATAATTTTCAGGTTTGTACCAGAATAACCAAATAATAATCCCCATAGTAATGTAAACGTCAGTCTTTACTTGCTCATTAAGCACATTTCCTGTAATCACCTGCCCTAAGCAATACATCACTTTTAAACAAATGTAGCTAAACGTATGTTTATAGTCATATAATAAACCATATCAACATTTTAGCTGATTTAATTGGCATAAATAGAGATTATTTGTGTTTATTACTATTTTTGTTCAGTCATTACTCTCAGTCACAAACTTCCTGCGAAATCCAAGCTAACTCTTCATCCCCTTTAGGTCACTCACATCTCATATCTGCTATAAGAAGCCTTATGCTCTGTGAGTTCTCAATTGTATGACACTTGTAGACAGAGATAATACTGTGATAAATGAATCGCTTGTCTGCATGCTAAGCTTGAGAAAAATATGTATCTATTAGCAACACAAAGCTGTGGCAGACATTTTAGTGCCTAAAGTCTGTTAGACATTGGTTCAGCACATAAAATGGCTGCCTATACTGTGTGCAATGGACAGAACCATATTTCCCCGCTCTTCCGCAAAGTCCAGGAAACTCTTCTTTTATGTCTTAAATTAATCATGAGTCACTTTTTATTACAAGTCACTTTTCTGGTGTCAGTTAGTCTGAGCATGAGAAGTGCTAATGAGAAAAAGTGCTAATGAGAGGTGTAATTGCTTCCCATAGTAATTTAGGTGTTGTGCCAGGGGAGCTTATTCCATTATTTTTGCCCTTCTTATCTGCACCTGTTGCCAGTTTTAAATTGATATCTTATTTATTTTGTCCCGTAACAAGTAGTGGGATGTTTCTGGGCTTGTGTCACTTCTGACCAATCTGAAAATGGAAGTCCTTTTGAAGGCACCTATCCGTAACATAGGAAGTGTCCAAATGCATCGGTTCCTCCTCCCACAACTCATTCAGATAATCTCATCCTGGACAATATAATCTAGGTTTTCCACTTAAGTGCAAATCTTGTTAAATTAGAGCAGCCCTACAGATGCTCAGAATGTCTGACAGCACATGGTCGCCCGTGCCGGGTAACTACATCTTTTGTCGTAGTCCCTGACAACCACATTCCCGCCGCCGATGATAGCTGTTATATCTTGATGTACGTAAACTATCTTCATAGATACTACAATAGCAACCTCCTCAGTCACTTCCCAGGAATGCCCATTGGAATTGCTTGCAGCTACAAGCAATTCCGATCGGACGCATGCGCAGAATTAAAACATCGGGCCTTGGAATTAGGCCGGTAGTCACAAAATGCATCAAAAATAGTGGACATTTTTGTGACCCATTCAGTCATTTGCCCTCACAAGTCTGTAGTGGCGGCTTCCTAGTCTTCACGTTTTTCTGGATGGCTGGAGGCATGGTCAGAACTGAAAATGCTAATAATCGCAGTGGAATCACAATGGAATCACAATACAGCTAATGACCTGAAATGCGAATCGAAGCAGACGCAAATAGGGAATGTTTATTTTTTTTATGTAATGATAACATTTTAAAAATATATGTGCAGGATCCCCCTTCCCCCACTGAGTATGGGCATTCGTTATTTGAGTGCACACTGCAATGTAAAGTCACTTATAAAACAGTAGCAGTTTTAGTGAATTTACATATATGGGTGTTTTCAATGAGTGCAACCAATCAGACGAAGTCATCATCATCGTCGGAATCATTCTGTAATTTACACCAGGGTTATAGGACCCACAAGTCAAACCCTTAGACGACCAGTTTTCGTCTGCCATTTTAGCTGCGTTTTTCTACTACACGCCCACGCCATGCCCTTACTCTTGGGCCACGTCTGCACGCCAACGCCCCACGACTGCACACCCATTCCAGCTTCTGTCCCAGCACCCTAATTATACACAGTCACATGCCTGTCATGCAACTGAAAAAAACCCGCTCACTGCAGGCTCATTGTGAAAGCACAAGATCCAACCTAAAGGGAAAAAAGCCCCCAAATCGCGTTTACGCCTCATGCAGAAACTGCCGTTCCCCTATCATCGTTTTAAAACTTGCTTGACTACACTACAACATTAACCATCGGTAAAACAGAAGGCAGCCCGTACCTGAGCTACTCCTGCGATAAAGGCGTTGAAGCATGTGGACATGCGCATTTTTTGAGGAGCAATCATGAAGCAGCCCTCCTGCTGATCGAACCCGAGCAACACGTACAGATGGCGTTTCACAGTGTTGAAAGCTTTGGCGCTGCTGATGTCAGTCTCTGCGCTGCTCTTGTCTTTGGCCATAAACTTCATGAGGACGGTGATTAACTGATGCACGGTCTGGTGGTCAATCCCAGCATCCTCCGGCAGAGGGTCCTTGATCATGTTGTCGTTTTCTGGGGATTGTTGACCTGTAATGAATACACGTTTATAGCTTTCATAATATGGGTCTGTATGTTCACTTTGCTTTATTCATTTTGCTGTTGTGATAGACACGCACGCAGGGAGTATATAAATGCTCTCCACCCATAACAATTACCACAGATTAATCCGCAGATTGTATAATTTAATGGCCAATCACATGAACACTTTCTACGACACATTTATTTCCATTTCCCTCAGCCCATGAGATTTGGCGACACACATTCACATGACCATAACAGGTCATGTGATTTATTTCACTATCACTGTGTATTCTGATTGGATGCTGATCAACCAATCAGAACATTAGTGGCAAGGTATAGGAGTGTGACTGCCATATAAGTTACAGTGCGTGATTCAGAGTCGGTCTATGGGTGACATCCAGTGGCGGCTCTAGAGGTGGGGCTGATGCGCAGTCCAAAATTCAAATAGGGGAGCCACACCAACTGCCACTCCAAACACTGCCAAACATCGCTGGCCGGGACCCACTGGCAGTTGGTGTGGCTCCCCTATTTGAATTTTGGACTGCGCAGCAGCACAAAAAAGTTGTTACAATGATTTCTCTCATAGAGACTTACCCTGTGTTTGCTCCGCCGTGCCCCCGAGTGCCGGTGCCGACTGCTCGTGCCTTGTCAGCCTGACAGCTGGAGACAGGAAAAGAAACAGCCGTAAGTACATAAATCTAAAACAGCAAACGCGTTTCACAAATAAAAAATTATCATGATGTGTAAATGGGGGGGGGGGTGATTCAACTGAATACTCAACGTATTTTGGTGCTGAGTGTCTCTGGCAGTGAGAGGGCCCTCTTGGATTCTCCGGCTCCCTTGACGCTGTCTCGCAGTGACCGCACGCTTTTCTGCCGATTGCGCGCAAACCGCGCTCTTTTGATCTTCCACAGGGCGGCGTCACTAAGATTAGCCACATTTGTCCTCACAGCTGTAATCGCTGCATTTTTTAAAATTAACAAATAAATCAGGTTTTATTGTTACGTAGGCAATCTTACGTAGGAATATAAAGAAAAAACAATATTAACAGTAAGATTTTGTTTCGCTATTACATATATACAATACAGTGATTTAAAAAAATATATATAATCTGCAGACGTATACTGAATTATGTGTTTGAAAATAGACCCTACTGGCTCACAATAAAAATACTGTCTGCAGCAATCTGTGCAAGTGTCATTTTAATACATATAAATCTGTGGACTTATTAGGGAGTTAATTACTTTTGAAAGTAATGGATTGAATGGACATATATGTGATAGTTTAATATTATAGCATTATAGTATTTATCAAGACATGTTTCCTTGCGGAAATGGCAGCACTCAACCAAATTTACATCGATGTCCCATGCGAGTCTGTGTACACAGGATTGTTCCAATTATAAGACAATTGTCTTCTAATTCTAACATATGGCGCTGCTATTACATACTCTCTGCAGCCGAGATTAGAAATATATAGTCATAGATACCAACTGGACACCATAAATCGCGTTTATATAAACTTCTGTACTGAAGCAGAACACTTCCCACACATTGAAAATACTGGTGTTATGCCAGAAACATTATCTCTTATATGTCAGTGTATACAAGATACAGTGTTACACGTGGCTCCTTAGCTGGTATCTCTGACACCTGTGCTCACCAACACGTCTTATTAATGATACAGACAAAGCGTTCTTGGTATTTCACCTCAAATTCACTTACTATGAGTTAAATTGCAGTGTAAAGCATTTACAAATATATTTATTATCCCAGTGTTATATTAATGCTGTAACTGTACAGAGTATGATGGTGTTATCGAAGTACAGCAATAAATGTGGCCGCTTTCTCTGAAACAGGCGTAATCTGGAAAATGTCCACACATATTAGCAGAAGTGCAGAGCCATTAGGAGTCAGAGCGTTTTATACACTGATTCATTATTTCTCAGTTATAACGGATAGAGAAAATAAACGGCTGGGGTGAGCCGTCTAAGAAGATAGCTCCATTCCAACACGCGTTTCACTTTAATCCTTTCATAAGGTATAAACGTGCGTATCCACTAGCGATTAAAATGAGTGATTGAACGATTATGACATAGTTATCGTTCAAACGCTCATTAATTGTTCATAAATCGTGCAGTAAGAAGTCGAAAACGACCAGCGGTGCAAGCTCCCACTGGTCGTTTTCGACATCTATCATCGCCTGAACATACAGGCCAACCTGCCGGTATCAACAGGTTGTGCATGTTCAGGGATGAGGGAGGGTACCTGCAGTGAATGAGATATCGTTCAGTGTGGGCACATAATCCACTGCACAGGGTGATGAACGATTGCACGATTACAATGTTGTCATCGTAGTGCATACATACCTTAAGAACTGCTCATATAGTAAGGTAGCTTGTTTCCGTGGAGGTGCAAGCCTATACGAAATCAATCAATATAGGGTCCAGCCATCATTAAGCCGGAGCAAGACCCAAGTAGCCCAGACTGCCTAGACCAGGATAAATATGTATATGTACAACAAATAAACGCACCAAGCAGCCCTGTGAGCTATTGGCCCACTGAGAAAGCTCCCGGTACAGCTTATGGCTAGTCCACCGCTGACAGCAATGTTATACTTGAAACTTAACATGACCTCGCCATAAGGGTCTCAGTGAAACTCAGATTTCTGTCCCTAGGTCAGTATCAATCTGTTTTCATTTTCTAACTTACAGTAGACATTTCACAGCTAATTGCTGATTGGCTGCTGTGGTTCAGTAAATTGTTGCACCTAAATGCAGTGTTAGTAAATAACCCTATGAGTATATGTACTAAAGTGTGGTTTTTAGAAGTGGAGATGTTGCCCATAGCAACCAATCAGATTCAAGCTATAATCTTCTAGAAGGTGCTAGATAAATGTTATGCTATGGGCAACATCTTCACTTCTAAAAACCTGCACTTTAGTAAATAATATACCCCCTAATGGCTAACAGAGAGTCTCAATCCATGTGGTTAATAACTGGGTATTTTAGGATCTCACTTGTAGGGAATGGGAACTCCTTGTTGCAGTCCAGGTGCAGTTGGGCCTCCAGGGACAGAGTGTCAAATCTGTTCACAAAGAATTCCCAACTTAGCGCTGGAATATCCTGCTTCAGGAAATGAAGGAGAAGGAGTTTGCTGAGGATGGTCGGCCGATCTTTCACAACGGTGTCAAACTGGAAATCCAGGCAAAGGCACAGACCCTGTACATCCAAGACAGGCGACAGACTGTTACAGTGGTCTGCACCTATAGGCGACTTTAATTTCTAGACACAACCTTAGAATAACTATCTATATAGATTTATCCTTCTTTTGTCTTTCATTCTGAGCTATCGTGCATGAGCTTTATATCACCAGGCAGAGTTATTTTTGTTGTACTTCGATGCAGAGAGCAGATCTGAGTCATACCAAAGGGAAACTAATATAAATGTTGTGAAGAAATCACAGCGGGAATATAGATGGATGGATGGATGGATTTAATAAAAGTTGTGCAATCCAACTCATATCGCTCATAGTAGGTATCCTTATAATTACGCAAGCACAGTTGCCAATAAGGACATTTCCCAACTTTCCAATTTGACTATTTACAAAACGCTATGGCGTGTACACAGTGACGTGCAGTGCCTCCCCACAGGGCTGCCATCAGAAATTGTGGGGCCCGGGACTGACAAACTTGGCAGGGCCCTCCTTCCCCCACTACCTTATTCCTTCAAAAAAAAATTAGCCCCAAAAATATCAAGCCTGCCCTCTTATGTGCATCCAGCCAGCCCCCCTTTCTGTGCATCCAGCCATACCCCTCGTGTGCATACAACCAGCTCCCCTTATGTGTGTCCAGCCAGGACCCCCTTATGTGTCCAGCCAGCCCCCTTATCTGTCCAGCCAGCCCCCTTATGTGTCCAGCCAGGACCCCTTTTATGTGTCCGGCCAGCCCCCTTATCTGTCCAGCCAGGACCCCCCTTCTGTGTCCAGCCAGCCCCCTTATCTGTCCAGCCAGGACCCCCTTATCTGTCCAGCCAGGACCCCCCTTATGTGTCCAGCCAGCCCCCTTATCTGTCCAGCCAGCCCCCTTATGTGTCCAGCCAGGATCCCTTTTATGTGTCCGGCCAGCCCCCTTATCTGTCCAGCCAGGACCCCCCTTATGTGTCCAGCCAGCCCCCTTATCTGTCCAGCCAGGACCCCCCTTATGTGTCCAGCCAGCTCCCTTATCTGTCCAGCCAGGCCCCCTTCTGTGTGTGTTTAGCCAGGTCCCCTTATGTGTCCAGCCAGTCCCCCTTATCTGTCCAGCCAGCCATCCTTATGTGTGTGTCCAGCCAGGTACCCTTATGTGTCCAGCCAGCCCCCCTTATGTGTCCAGCCAGGACCCCCCTTATCTGTCCAGCCAGGACCCCCCTTATGTGTCCAGCCAGGCCCCCTTCTGTGTGAGTCCAGCCTGGCCCCCTTCTGTGTGTGTCCAGCCAGTCCCCATTATCTGACCAGCCAGCCCCCTCTTCTGTGTGTGGCCAGCCAGCCCCCCTCTCCTCCGCTTTCACAAGCACAGCACTTTTAAACTTACTGTCTGCTGCTGTGCTATCTCCTCTGTTGAGTCCCAGCCCCCGAACACTGATGCGCCTGCAAGTGTTCCCGGGCTGTTATAGCCGCGGCGGGTCATAGTGCCCGCCGGCTCAACTGAATCTGACGGAGAGAGCAACAGAAACAACAGGGGGGGTGGAACGCCCCCCCTCCCCCCTTCTGCCATGTGTCCGGGCCAGGGACTCCAGTCCCGGCAGTCCCCCCCTGATGGTGGCCCTGCCTCCCAGCAGGTAAATGGCTGGGGAGGCACTGGCTAGTATCAGAGCCAGATTTACTGATACATATATACAACCGAGAGTTCATGTGGACATTATACAAAGGTGCAGCAGTACAAAAGGGGGGGCTGTCGATCACCATCAACAGCCGCCCCTTTTGTAGTGAGCTCTGGAGCGAGAGAATGTCTCTCTCACTCCAGGGCTTGCGCCTGCGCAGTGCGGCCGCTGCGCGTGCGCAGGGGCTAAACATTGACCTACTTGCGAGCGCTCAGCGCTTGTGAGCAGGTCTGAATAAGGTCCTATATATACCCATAGCTTCTGTCTTAAGCTGCATACACACGGTACGATCTGTACCACCAACGTGAAAAATATCTTGCAGGCAAAGTTGACAATATCGTGCAAGTTGGCCTGCCTGTACGGCCGATCATAGATATCGTTATCGTTCATGCGGGAACGCGCATCGTTGGTCATTCACTGCATAAAAATGAACGATATGAACGATATATCGGTGAACGATATTGTTATCGCTCATATCGTTCGTAGATATCGTACCGTGCATACGCACCATTAATTTCCAAACCTGCGGCTTATAGGAAGTGGGCGGGGATGTGCCAGAAATGGGGTGTGGCTGGTCAGACAGTGGGCGGCGTTGGGCAGGTTGGTTTCTGTGTGGAATATATAGAGTGATTTGCACAGTTCGGGGACCTGGTTTACTTTGTCCTGGATAATTGTTGGAAGTTATATGTATACATCACGCAGGCTCCCACCTGTAAAGCAGGCCGCTTAATGGTGTCCAATAACAGTCCTGCTCTCGTGGCCACAGCGGGGTTGACGTCCTCCACAGCGGTCAGGAAGCAGCAGAAAGCGTGAGCCAGAGAATACTTCAACAAATGGTTCTTCGTGACTGAATGAATGTCCAGAAACCGGCACAAGACGGCTACTTTCTCCACTGGTGCAAGAGAGAATTCAAGAGTCAGGTATAGAGCTAGGGCTAACCTTTCTGCCATCTGTTATAGCAAACAACTAGCAGGTACAGTCACTTCATGACCTTAATATCTACGTAGGAACCAGGATGTGTGTACAGTCACCTTAGCATTCCGTTTGCAATCTGCTTTCTGAATGCAGCTGAATTGACTGATCGTTTTTAAAACGGCAACAGGAATGAATGCTAAACCAGCCTGATTCAGCACTGATTCTTGTTGCCGCTTTAAAACCATTGGTCAATCTTATTCAGGTGAATTATTAGGTTCATTAAATATGCTTTGTTCACAATCATCAAGGAATTCGGCAATGCATCTAGCTTTTCCCATCAGCGGACTCACCTCTGCTAGTGCCGCCATCTTGGTCTACAATTCCATGCACATATTATATCGGCCCCACCTGCAGTGCATCATGCTTTTACCACCTGTTTTACACGCTTTTACCACTTGTTTTACGCTTTCTCAGCCCCAGTGTGTCTCGGGCATCTTCTCCTGGCTCATTGTAATACTGCAGAATTTTCTGATGCCGTCCATCCACATAAATCACCCGACACGATCATTACCTCACACCCCTCCCCCACATCACCCATTGCACAATCTCATCTCCTCTCCCTCCATCCATTCATATCCTTCAGCCACCGTCTAATTTCCCCTCTGGCGAGACGCAGTAATTGATGTTTATCTCTCAGCCCTGCAGACGTACCTGCTTCAAACCTCATCTTCCAGTCTTTGCTGTTAAAGTTGCTGTTTATGATTGTCCAGAATATATCTGCTCCGTAGGGTAGAGAGAGGGCGTGGAGGAGCAGCGGCACCCCCAGTGATGACAGCTGGGAGAACTCCGACTTCAGAACCCGCCACAAGCTAGAGGAGTAAATGCGTATTTTACAATTTAATCATATTAGAGTAAAGCGACCCAAGAATATAGGCAGCAAGAATGGACAATCTGTATCTTTATGTGCTGCAGCTTTCCCCTGTATATATACCGAAACGTGAGTTCCAGGTAATTAATGCTCTGCACTGCTCCTTTGTTTGGGGCGACAGAAAGGCTAGGATTAAACTCTCTACTCTATGCAGGCCCAAAGGCGATGGGGGACTGGCTTTGCCCGATCTCCATTTGTACTACCTGGCAGCACAGTTGTCGTATTTAATTGTCTGGGTTTCCTGTATCAGTAGTGGGTCACTCTCTGGCTTTCTTGGTGAGCATACTGGCACTTCCCTAACCCCACTGCAGTTCCTCTTTGTTGGGGTGCGAAAAAATGTATATGCCCCTATTCTGAATCAGGGGTTTTAGCTTTGGCAGGCCGCACATAAGTTACTTGGGCCTCAGGGCTACGATCCAGACACACCGCTTTGGGCCAATAGTGGATTCTCCAAGCTGGGCAGTTTTGAAGGCGAGTCATTTTGGCCCCTCTATATGGGGTAACCTCTCTAGGTCATGTTTATCAGGATGCCCTGTTTAAAACTTTTGACCAGATTAAATCAGAATTTCATGTTCCAAATTTGGCCTTTTTTCGATATTTGCAACTACGTCATGCTCTCTCTGCCCAGTTTGGTGACTCTCCCCCTTGTATTTTAGATTCTCCTATTAAGAAACTGTTGCTGTCTTTAAGCTCCCGTGGGGTGGTATCTGCTATTTATTCTGTCTGAAGTAGGCATTCTTCCCCTGATAGTCTTACAATGTCCTTGAAACCTAGATGGGAAACTGACTTAGGGACTCTCTCGGATGAGCAGTGGACCCATATGCTTGGTGGCACTCAGGATGCTATTGCCTGTATCCGTTATCAACAGATAAATTTTTTTATGTTTCACAGAATATATTATTCTCCACTTAGGGTCCGATTCAGACCCGCTCGTGAGCACATAGCGCTCGCAAGCAGGTCGATGGTCGGCAAGTTGCACGCGCGCGAGCCCCGGAGTGAGTGAGAACTTCACTCGCTCCAGGGCTCGCTACAAAACCGGGCGGCTGTCGATGTTGAGCGTCAGCTCTCCCCGTTTTGCAGGCGGGGAGGGAGGGTGGCTGGACAAACGGAGGCATTCCCGAAGGAACGCCTGCCGTTTGTGGGCGGCCCTACTGACATCATTCGTGATGTCATTAGTGAACTTCCTGCTCTATTAGAGCAGGAAGTTCACTCGGGCTTGCGGGAACCGAGACCCTACCACAAGGGTCTCGTCGCAAGCCCAATGGTCGCAATAATCGCGACCATCGCCAGGCCGCTCGCAAAAGCTGTGGGAGGTCACCCACAGCTATGCGAGCGGCCTGGAGGCAGATTTAAAAAAAATTAAAAATCCGCCCCGATTCAGAGCGAGCGCTCGCAAACAGCGAGCGCCTCTGAATCAGGCCCTTAGTCTCTTTAATACAGGGATTCGGGCTGGCTCTAATTGCCGTAGATGCGGGTTGTCAGAGGCAGCGTTCTGGCACCTCCTCGGGAGTCTCGGGATGCGAATATTTCTGGAATCAAGTGTGGGATTGTGTCCGTCGTACTACTATACCTGCGTTACCTGCTCTAGATCCGCTCGTATATCTATTTGGTTTTTCCCTCGAGGAGTCGTTCAATGTTTTAACTAGGGGTGTGCACCGGACACTTTTCGTGTTTTGTGTTTTGGTTTTGGATCTGGATCTTTCTTCGTGTTTTGGATCTGGATTGGTTTTGCCAAAACCACCCTTCCGTGTTTTGGGTTCTGGGTTTTGTGTTTTGGATCTGGATTTTTTCTTAAAAAATAAAAAAAAACGCTAAAATCACATAAATGGGCCTTTTTTTGTTCCTACGCTATTAATAACCCCAATAACATTAATTTCCACTCATTTCCACTCTATTCTGAACACCTCACACCTCACAATATTGTTTTTAGGCCAAAAGGTTGTACCGAGGAAGCTGGATGACTATGCTAAGCGACACAAGGGGGCGGCACAAACACGTGGCCCATCTAGGAGTGGCACTGCAGTGGCAGACAGGAAGCCAATCAGCGTTATGGTGCCCATTTGCATGTAGCACGAACCCGGGAGATCCGTGCTACATGCATCTGTGTGATTGGCACAGAGCAATGACAGGTCCGTGAGACCCGTCTGTGCTGCTGTGGTAAAAAAAAAAAAAAAAACCTGTGTAAAAAAAGAAAAAAATGGCGTGCACCCCCCCAAAAAAGAGCAACCAGCCCCGGGCATTAGTAACCCAGTGCTGGGTGTGCTTAAATACAGGGGACAAACGACGTAGGGGTCTCCTGTACTTAAGCACAACCAGCACCGGGCTAGTCAGAACCAGCGCTGGTTGCCAAAATACGGGGGACAAACGACGTAGGGGTCCCCTGTATTCTGCGCAACCAGCTCTGGGCTCTGATCCGGTCCTGGTTCTGGAAATATAGGGGACAAAAAATGAGTAGGGTTCCCCTGTATGTTCCAGAACCAGCACTGGACTTTTTCTAGCGGGGGGCTGATGCCACAGCCAGGGGAGCCCTTTCACCGGGCCCCCCAGCCGCAGCATCAACCCTGACCGCTAGTCAGCCCAGGCCGGGGATCCCTGGAGAGCTGGGGACCCCCCCAATAAAGGGGTCACCCTCTCCAGGGCACCCCAGGCCCAGGCTGATAGCCCGGGGTTATCCCCGCCACCCCTGGTGGTGGTGGGTGGCGGGTTGATTGTGTGGTGTGGTGTAAATAAAGAATATCAAACATTGTCTTTACAAGTAGAACTGCAAGTCCCAGCTAGCCTGCCCCGCATGCTGGTACTTGGAGAACCACAAGTACCAGCATGCAGGGCATTAAGGGCCCACTAGTACCTGTAGTTCACCTGTAAAAAAAATGTTTAAAAAAACACAGGACACACACACCGTGACAGTATAAGTTTATTAAACATACATACACACACACACATGTACACATACTCACCTATGTAACCTGTAGCATCGGTCCACTTGTCCGGTAAAGTATCCCTAGGGGACCTGTGAAAAAAAACATACTCACCATCTCCTATGCGAGGTTCTGTCCTCTTCGTTCCAAAGTAGGCATCCCCGGACTTGGCAAAAAAAAAAACGAAAACGCGATCCACGAACTTAGTACCGTTCTATAGAACGGTACTTCCCGAATGAGAGCTTAGCGGCGGGGTATCACCATGGAAACCCCGCTGCTAAGCGTTCATTGGCTGAGAGAGGTCATCTCCCGTCTCTCAGCCAATGAACGGCTCCCTCCATTGTAGTCAATGGTGGGAACCGCAGGGTAAACTTTAATAACCTTGCGGCTCCCAGCATTGACTACAATGGAGGGAGCCGTTCATTGGCTGAGAGAGACGGGAGATGGCCTCTCTCAGCCAATGAACGCTTAGCAGCGGGGTTTCCATGGTGATACCCCGCCGCTAAGCTCTCATTCGGGAAGTACCGTTCTATAGAACGGTACTAAGTTCGTGGATCGCGTTTTCGTTTTTTTTTTTTTGCCAAGTCCGGGGATGCCTACTTTGGAACGAAGAGGACAGAACCTCGCATAGGAGATGGTGAGTATGTTTTTTTTCACAGGTCCCCTATGGATACTTTACCGGACAAGTGGACCGATGCTACAGGGTTACATAGGTGAGTATGTGTACATGTGTGTGTGTGTGTGTGTGTATGTATGTTTAATAAACTTATACTGTCACGGTGTGTGTGTCCTGTGTTTTTTTTAAACATTTTTTTACAGGTGAACTACAGGTACTAGTGGGCCCTTAATGCCCTGCATGCTGGTACTTGTGGTTCTCCAAGTACCAGCATGCGGGGCAGGCTTGCTGGGACTTGCAGTTCTACTTGTAAAGACAATGGCCCTCATTCAGAGCCGCACGCTATTTGCGGTCGTTCGTTTAAAATCAAGGGGTGGCTATTTAAATGATCCGTACGCACATTGCAGTGTGTTCACACCTCTAAGTCTGAACGAACGAGCAAAACATACGCTCGTTTATTTGTTAAAAACGCCCCCTGGCCGCACGCATCCTACGTCATGTCCGCTATTTATTAGATTAATCGAGTACATCGACCAGCGTATGAACTGCTCGCTATTCTTGTGGTTGGTGTTTGCTACCACAAATTTGCGTGCAGTTCTGGCTATAAAATAACCCAGTAACGTGGTCAATGACGCTGCTGTTTTAAATATACACACCCATAAAACGCCCGTTTTGACCTTTAAGCACGCCTGCGTTCGGATCTCCACTCCCCATTTTCAAGCACCTTCCCCTGTTACCACCCACATACGCCTCATTCTGTCACTCAAAATAGCAGGCACTCGCTATATAGCGTACAAAGGATTTTCGGCCGCACTGACTGGTTCGCGCATGCGTACTAAAAAGCGTACGCATGCGCAGATGTGCAAACATCGCTCGGAACGAGCGTACTGCCGCTAACGAGCGGCTCTGAATGAGGGCCAATGTTTGATATTCTTTATTTACACCACACCACACAATCAACCCGCCACCCACCGCCACCAGGGGTGGCGGGGATAGCCCCGGGCTATCAGCATGGGCCTGGGGAGCCCTGGAGAGGGTGACCCCTTTATTGGGGGGGTCCCCAGCTCTCCAGGGATCCCCGGCCTGGGCTGACTAGCGGTCAGGGCTGATGCTGCGGCTGGGGGGCCCGGTGAAAGGGCTCCCCTGGCTGTGGCATCAGCCCCCCGCTAGAAAAAGTCCAGTGCTGGTTCTGGAACATACAGGGGAACCCTACTCATTTTTTTCCCCTGTATTTCCAGAACCAGGACCGGATCAGAGCCCAGAGCTGGTTGCGCAGAATACGGGGGACCCCTACGTCGTTTGTCCCCCGTATTTTGGCAACCAGCTCTGGTTCTGACTAGCCCAGTGCCGGTTGTGTTTAAGTACAGGGGACCCCTATGTCGTTTGTCCCCTGTATTTAAGCACACCCAGCACTGGGTCACTAATGCCCGGGGCTGGTTGCTCTTTTTTTGGGGGGGGGCACGCCATTTTTTTCTCTTTTTACACAGGTTTTTTTTTTTTTTTTTTACCACAGCAGCACAGACGGGTCTCACGGACCCGTTAGTGCTCTGTGTCAATGACACAGATGCAAGTAGCACGGATCTCCTGGTCCGTGCGTGCATCTGTGTCATTGAAATACACAGCAGCACAGACGGGTCTCACTGACCCATCTGTGCTCTGTGTCACTGTCAATCACACAGATGCATGTAGCACGGATCTCACGAGTCCGTGCTACATGCAAATGAGCACCATAATGCTGATTGGCTGAGAGCCGTGACAGACGGCTCTGTCAGCCAATCAGCACTTTGCCCATTAAAGGCAAAGGCATTTTTTTTAAAATGGCCGCTCGAGGCAAAACCTCGAGATCCGACAGCAGATCTCGAGGTTTTGCCTCGGGAGAGGGATCCGGGGCAGACAGGGAGATCCGAGCTTGGGCTCGGATCGCCCCGGATCCCCGAAGTTCGGGTGGGTTCGGTTCTCAGGGAACCGAACCCGCTCATCCCTAGTTTTAACATACAAATATGTTTTTCATTTGCTGTCTTTAGCTAAGGTTATTATAGCACGGAAGTGGTTGGGGGCTGATTCACCTGATCTTCATGATTGGGTGTTATTAGTTAATGACACATGAAAGATTCCACAAACTGTGGTATCTGTGGTGCGCATCTCCCTATGGGTGGTGAAGTAGAGCTCTTCCATAATTCGGAGCCGTGTAATTTTAGGAGGGGGCAGCCAACGCACTAGCACACTATGGCCCTCATTCAGAGTCGATCGCAAGAAGCGATCGCTCTCTCTGAATGAGGGCGGACACTTCTTGTTTTGAAGTGCTGCATCCAGGTCGCAAGCTAAGCTGTTGGTTACCACCCACAGCTTAGTTAGCGATCAGGGTGATGGTCGCGATGGTCATCACCATCGCGACCATCGGGGTTTACGACCAGACCCTAAGGTTGGTCTGGGCACTCGTAAGCCCCAGGGAACTTCCTGCTCTGTTTGAGCAGGAAGTTCCCCACTGACATCATCAATGATGTCAGTGGGGGCGCCTCCAAACAGCAAGCGTTCCGACTGGAACGCCTCCGTTTGGCCGGGCACGCCCCCGGCCTGCCCAGCAAACGGGGCGAGCTGTCACTCAACATCGACAGCTCGCCCCGTCTGCTACGAGACCCCTAGCCACGGAGCGCCCGTCGCTAGCCAGATCTCGCGCATGCGCACAACGGAGCCGGCTCTGTCGTGCACATGCCCTGTGGGGACCATCGACCTGGTTGCGTCTAAATGAGACCCTATCTATTTATTTTTGATGTAATGTTTGTTTGCAAGTGTTGCGCCTTTGTGACTATTTACTTTCCACATTTTCATTGTGTTTTTCTGCATATTTCTCTTACAGAGATTCATCTGTATTGTCCATTTTGTCTATGATTGAATTGTCACTGTGTTTTTTTTTGGTCTGTAATAATTGTTTTATTTATTATTTTGTTCTATTGAAAATCGATAAAATATACTTGATTCAAAAAGAAAAAGAAAAGAATGGACAATCTGTTTTGGTCTACAAATGAATAATCTGTGTATTATGAACGGAATCGGTATGACACGCTGCCGGAACCTAAGCACGGCTATGTAATACGGACGCTGGAAGACAGAACAGTGAAGATCCCGACAGGATGAGTATTTTAACTATTCCTAACCCTTTCACCCCCCCCCCAAACCCTAAGCCTCCTTTAGGGGTGCCTAACCCTAACCTCCCCCCAGGGATGCCTAAACCTAACCCCCCTTCCTGCACCCTAAACCTAACCCTAACCTCCCCCCCCCTAGTGCCTAACCCTAACCCCCCCTCTTTACCTAGCCTAATCCTAACCTTCCCTGGGGGGGTGCCTAACCCTAAGTACCCCCGGGGGTCCCTAAACCTAACCCCACCCCATGCCCGGGCTAAGTGTTCTACTTACTCGTCGCATACGATCGGGATGGTGGGGGTCGGTGTTCCGGCATCAATTTAACATAGGCGTCGGTATTTCGACACCTATGTTAAATCTCTTGCCAGGATTACACTATCGGGAAGCTGGCGGTGGGCATTTCGACCACCAGCTTCCTGACCGCATACCTTAGGAACACTGTTATGTAATATAAGACCCAATGGCAGGGTATGGTGCTTGCACAATAAAGGCATATATTAATTCTCGGTATCTAAATTTTTTACCTGTGTAAAAGGATGACGGCATAGAGCCAATCCGATAATGCTTTTCCAAACGTTATATGGCGCCACAGTTGCCATAGCCTTGGGTAACATAGCAGAAGAGCGTGGCATGGTAGAAATAAGGTGTAATATGGGGAAAAGTGATGTATCCTAATACCTTGCAATTGGGAAGGGGGTTACAGGACTCTGAACCAAGGCTGATAAATTCCTAGTTTTGCACTGAGCATATTATAGATACGTCCTCATACATCTAGCCTTATTATGCCACGCAGCGAGACTTGCCTGGCATAAGTAAGCTGCCAAGTCCCGTGCGACGGCTGAATTGTAGCACTTCCTATTCAGATATCGCACACAGATATACAAGTGTCGCATATCAAATTACTCGGCACAGCCTGCTGCTGCCTCCTAGTCACATTGCATTGCCACTTAAAAGCATTTTGGTAAAATAAAAACCTGCCAAAAATAAGCCCGGTGATAGCAGAGTCTCACGGGACCTGGTGCGCTGAGAGGGGCTTTTTAGTGCGACCGCAGCAGCCAAGATGTGTAAGGCCGCATCTGTATGTAAGGAGCAGCCTGGGAAGCAGCATTTTCGGGAAAGGTGTATGGAATTTTTTCTATCAATGCCTATAAAATACTGATTGGATGCAAAGCAAAAATAAAAGTTTTGTAGTGTAAATGTATAGAATTTTAAATAACAATGTGTAGAAATGTCAATGGTCACATGAGTGGATGTTCTCACATATGATTTAGCTCCTCCAAACAATCAAAATAAGATTCTTTTTTTTCCACTAGATACCGAATAGCTCTATTTATACAGTAACTACCTGGCAGCTTTTGTTGGCCTAATAATAATAACCCCAGGTGCTTGCATCGTTCTGGATCTCAGTTGCACATATGGACAGTTACTGTACCTGGAGCTCAGTTACTGTACCTGGAGCTCAGTTACTGTACCTGGAGATCAGTTACTGTATCTGGAGCTCAGTTACTGTACCTGGAGCTCAGTTACTGTACCTGGACATCAGTTACTGTACCTGGAGCTCAATTACTGTACCTGGAGCTCAGTTACTGTATCTGGAGCTCAGTTACTGTACCTGGAGATCAGTTACTGTACCTGGAGCTCAGTTACTGTACCTGGAGATCAGTTATTGTACCTGGAGCTCAGTTACTGTACCTGGAGCTCAGTTACTGTATCTGGAGCTCAGTTACTGTACCTGGAGATCAGTTACTGTACCTGGAGATCAGTTACTGTACCTGGAGCTCAGTTACTGTATCTGGAGCTCAGTTACTGTACCTGGAGATCAGTTACTGTACCTGGAGCTCAGTTACTGTACCTGGCGCTCAGTTACTGTACCTGGAGCTCAGTTACTGTACCTGGAGCTCAGTTACTGTATCTGGAGATCAGTTACTGTATCTGGAGCTCAGTTACTGTACCTGGAGATCAGTTACTGTACCTGGAGATCAGTTACTGTACCTGGAGCTCAGTTACTGTACCTGGAGATCAGTTACTGTATCTGGAGCTCAGTTACTTTACCTGGAGCTCAGTTACTGTACCTGGAGCTCAGTTACTGTACCTGGAGATCAGTTACTGTACCTGGAGCTCAGTTACTGTACCTGGAGATCAGTTACTGTATCTGGAGCTCAGTTACTTTACCTGGAGCTCAGTTACTGTACCTGGAGCTCAGTTACTGTACCTGGAGATCAGTTACTTTACCTGGAGATCAGTTACTGTACCTGGAGCTCAGTTACTGTACCTGGAGATCAGTTACTGTACCTGGAGATCAGTTACTGTACCTGGAGATCAGCATGTGCTCCTGTATGTAGGCCAGGAATGGTAGGTGATCCTTCTTGGCAATGTACAGACACTCCCCATGGAGACACAGTATCTTCAGGCAGTTCAGCATATTAAACAGAATGTCCGGCTCATCAAACCTGGCCATTTCCTACAATACCAAGAAATATAAGGAGGCCGGCAACACTAATGCTCAGACCAGAGGCAACTGGATCTCTAGTGTTACAAATCTACATTTCTTTACAATTATATGAATGCTAAACACATACTATTTAACAATAATGACTAAGAAAGATGTCATTAATGATCATATACAGTATGATATAAAACACAATCCAAGAACTCGATGACACACGTACCTGAAGAATAGTGTAGATCAGTTTTAGGGTCACAGGAAGTTGCTGGTAACAAAATTTATGATCTGTATCGTTTTTGACAGCTGTTAAAATAAAAAACAAGAAATCCGCTAGCCGCCTGTTGCCCATCGCTGATGCAGATTCTGTGGGGTAAATTTACTAAAGTGCGGGGTTTTTAGAGGTGGAGATGATGCCCATAGCAACCAATCAGATTCTAGCTATTATCTTCTATAAGGTGCTAGATAAATGTTAAGTAGAATTTGATTGGTTGCTATGGGCAACACAGGGCCGGTGCAAGGTTTCTGGGCGACCTAGGCAGGATTTCACCAACCGCCCCTGCTCCCTCCATTTCGTATTATGCCACGCATCAGTCTCCCCAGTTTATAATATGCCACACAACAGTGTCCCAAATTCATAATATACTATATAGAATATGCCACACAGCAGAGACTCAAAATCATAATGTACCTCATTACACTGCTGCCAATTCATAATATACCACACAGCTGTGGCACAAATTCATATATGTCATTATATGTCATTATATGTCACTCACCCGTCACTCATTTTTATTTTTTTTGTGGACTCAGCGCTGCCCTCCAGTGGCCAGTGCCCCTAGGCGGCTGCCTAAAGCTGCCTAATGGTAGCACCGTCCCTGGGGCAACATCTCCACTCCTAAAAACCTGCACTTTAGTAAATAAGTTGTGTCTCTGGTCTATGTCATACTTTCCTACGCTTGGGACCCTACCTCCGGGAGAGAACCAAGTGGCGAGTGCAGGGGACGCGATGATGTGATTTGCCGCAAATCTCATCACCACGCCCCCACCTACTTCATTTCGGGAGTCTCCAGGACATTCCGGCAGATATATCCCGTGTGTGACTTGGATATGTATTTGTGTTTGCAAGTCATCTATATAATGCTGGAGAACATTTAAATCCATTTTTGCAATTTATAAATGCCACCTGCGTACACATGAATGCACTGTAAGATACGCACAACTTAAACCCATATTTTGGGCCTGATTCAGAACCGCAGCAAAGAAACCACGTCTGTCATTTTTCCGCACTGCATATGCGTCCGAGGCGTACATATGCACCTGAACACATCTGCGGCCTATTAGGAATTATCAGACAGATCTCTACGTGCGGCTACATGGGTAAAAGTGGGCGGCAACAGGGAATAGGTAAGTGTGCCCTGGGCACGGAGATGGAATTGTGGGCTATGTACCGGTGGTGCGGCCACATATATACGGCCAACTTTGAATCCAGGCAGAGATCAAAAGCTATTTTCATGCACGCCATGCGCCCGCTTTGCGTGAGACTATGAATAAGGCCCTACTTGTTCAGGGTGACTTATATTTGCAGCACCATTTAAGACTAGAAACGAGTGATAACAAAAATATCCCTCATTGATAAATCTGGGCCCTAAATCACGTCCTATAATTAATTATGTGAAACATACTTGTGTTGGAAGGTTCCGTTGGTTCCTTGTGGGTTCCTGGATTATCCCCGTGCTTGTTCGCTGGATTCTCTTCCTCTTCGCCTTCTGTTCCGATGATAAATTCGGCCCTTGAGAACAGCAGGCTCTCTTCCAGACTATCTGTTGGCTCCTGCGAGAGGACGTTCTGTTAGAGACTTAAGTTCCACTGTCCAACATTTACAAACAATTCATAACTCACAGGAAAATAATCTGAGTGTAAGCAACGTTTTCGACAGGCTTTTTTCAGGATGTCCTGTCTAGTCCGTAATGCTGACAGAAAATCCCTGTCTAGGATGATATACATGCTGAGCTTGAGAGTGTTCTATAAGTGGTTTATATGATATGATATATGTCCCTTCAAGCCGCGTTTATCTTACTGCTCTGTGTCACTTCCATCAATATTCCTCGTTAATATGAGGTCATTTGTCACAAAAGATGCTGAAAATGAACTACAGGATCTAGTCTGTGGAATGAAAATTCAGTCCATCAATCACACCTATCCCCGTAACCGTAGCGTCTCGGCGCGGGTGCTGGTATAACCCGCACATTAACCATCTTGCTGAGCTGTTGTGTGAGCTGGAATATCCCTTAGACAAGATGTACGCCGCATTTTTCAAAATGACAGCACGGGCAACAAATAAAATAAAAGGATTACCGTAACAAGCTGTAAGAGCTGTATTTGCAACAAATTAAATGAAAACAAAAGGCTATTCTCCGGTGAAGTGTCATTTGTCCTATAGACTGAAAAACTTTTATATCTTTGTTTTTCATTTCATGTATAAATTGCGCCTTCAAATGACCATACAAATCCCCAGATGAACCTCAACAGTGCAGTCTATTGGAAGGAAATGCGAGAGCTCAATGCTATTTCATATTTGCTTGGAATGTAAAATTGGAGCCTCAAAGCTTTGGCAATGGGATGAAGTTTGAGGAAGTGGACCAATGGCTTCCAAGCTCATTGGAGATGGTCAATCGGAAGCCATGGACCTTAACTTTCATATACAGTACTTCCTTAGGCCCTTGTGTATTAATATAAGTATGTCGTCATTATGTTGACATTCAGAATGTTGACACCAGAATGTTGACATGGTCCAAATATCAACAGTGAAAATGTCAACATCCACAATGTCAACAGTACATGTCTGTTTTAGGTTTAGGGTTAGTGCTAAAGGTAGACTGCAGGAGCTAGGGTTAGAGTTAGGGCTCGGGTTAGGCTGCGGTTATTGTTAGGGTTAGAGTTAGGGCTGGGGTTAGGCTGCGATTATTGTTAGGGTTAGAGTTAGGGCTGGGGTTAGGCTGTGGTTATTGTTAGAGTTAGGGCTGGGGTTAGGCTGCGGTTATTGTTAGGGTTAGAGTTAGGCATGGGGTTAGGCTGCGGTTATTGTGAGGGTTAGGGTTAAGGCTGGGGTTAGGCTGCGGCTATTGTGAGGGGTAGAGTTAGGGCTGGGGCTAGGATGCGGATATTGTTAGGGTTAGAGTTAGGGCTGGGGTTAGACTGCGGATGTTGTTAGGGTTACAGTTGGGGCTGGGGCTAGGCTGCGGTTATTGTTAGGGTTAGAGTTAGGGCTGAGGTTAGGCTGCGGTTATTGTTAGGGTTAGAGTTAGGGCTGGGGTTAGGCTGCGGCTATTGTGAGGGGTAGAGTTAGGGCTGGGGCTAGGCTGCAGTTATTGTGAGGGTTAGAGTTAGGGCTGGGGTTAGGCTGCGGTCATTGTTAGAGTTAGGGCTGGGGATAGGCTGCAGTTATTGTTAGAGTTAGGCCTGGGTTAGGCTGCGGTTATTGTTAGTGTTAGAGTTAGGGATGGGGTTAGGCTGCGGTTATTTTGAGGGTTAGGGTTAAGGCTGGGGTTAGGCTGCAGCTTTTGTGAGGGGTAGAGTTAGGCTGGGGCTAGGATGCGGATATTGTTAGGGTTAGAGTTAGGGCTGGGGTTAGGCTGTGGTTATTGTTAGGGTTAGATTTAGGGCTGGGGTTAGGCTGCGGATGTTGTTAGGCTTAGAGTTAGGGCTGGGGCTAGGATGCGGATATTGTTAGGGTTATATTTAGGGCTGGGGTTAGGCTGCGGTTATATTTAGGGTTAGATTTAGGGCTGGTTAGGCTGTGGTTATGGTTAGGATTAGATTAAGAGCTGAGGTTAGGCTGTGGTTATGATTAGGGTTAGATTTAGGGCTAGAGTTGGGCTGTAGTAATGGGTAGTGTTAGATCTAGGGCTAGGGTTAAGCTGCGTTATAGTTAAGGTTAGATTTAGGACTAGGGTTAGCCTGTGGTTATGGTTAGATTGACAGCTAGGATTAGGCTGTAGTCAGGGCCGGTGCTGCGTTTTTCTGTACCCAGCGCCGTCCTGTGCTGCCCTGTCTCCAATGCCTTTCCCCACCACATCTCCCCCTGAGCTCATACCAATAATGCCAGCGGGAGGGTGGCAGGCGGGATTCTTCCATAGATGGCCAGGATGCGGCGGCAGGTGGATTCTGCACTGTGCAGCTGCACCAGCCACCTGATGGCCCTGGCCCCATTGTGTGTCCACTCGCACATAACGAGCCTAGAGCCAGCCCTGGCTATGGTTATGGGGAGGGTTACATTTAGGGCTTGGGTTAGGCTGCGATTAGGGCTCTAATCTCTCTATATATAAAATGAAGTTCCTGGTTCTAGGGTCTCTGTGTTCGTTCGGACTAATCTCTTGAACCCTTTATTTTAGTGAAGCAGTCACAGAATAAAATCTAATTTTACACCAAGCTGAAGTACAGTAGCTGGCAATAGTGTTGAAACAGCAAAGTAAGAGCCAGTCAGAGCTAGCAATGTTCCCTGTTGATTAGCAGCAGCCTAGAGAGTGGAAGGAGTCAAGGACTGGAGCAGAGGCAGACAGAGGGCCTGATTCAGACTTGGAAATAGAGTAAGAAAGAGCAAGTAACTGATCATCTTGGTAAACCCATGCTGCACTGCAGGTGGGACAGATTTAAAATGTGCAGAGAAATGTGTAGGTTACAACCAAAAGAAGCCAGTATTTACCCCACATGCAAAACAAAATGTATGTATTTTCACCATTTGCATTGCAACATGGCTTGCTCTATCTTACTCTATTTCCAAATCTAAGTCAGGCTTAAATGATTCCCATTTGATGGTGGCAAACATCACACTGCCACCATCAAATCGTTAAAACACTACCATCAGAACACAAACATCAATGGTCACTAACCATTGGATTCTGATGTCCATCCCTACACTGAACCTTGAGACGAACTCCGGCTAGCACTCCTCCACTGTGAAGTGCTCGCTCTCCACACCTTGTGGTGTGATGCAGGGGGCGGTGGTAAAATATAGGATGCTGTGGTGAAATGCAGGGGCAGGAGTGTGAAGCAGGAGACAGGAGTAAGAAGAAGGGGGCTTTTGGTGACATGCAGGGGGCAGGAGTAAGAAGCAGGGGGCTGTGGTGCGATGCAGGGGGCAGGAGTAAGAAGCAGGGGGCAGTAGTAAGAAGCAGGGGGCTGTTGTGAGATGCAGGAGGCAGGAGTAAGAAGCAGGGGACTGTTGTAAGATGCAGGAGGCAGGAGTAAGAAGCAGGGGACTGTTGTAAGATGCAGGAGGCAGGAGTAAGTAGCAGGGGGCAGTAGTAAGAAGCAGGGGGCTGTGGTGAGATGCATGGGGCAGGAGTAAGAAGCAGAGGGCTGTGGTGTGATGCAGGGGGCAGGACTAAGAAGCAGGGGGCTGTGGTGAGATGCAGGGGGCAGAATTAAGAAGCAGGGGGCTGTGGTGAGATGCAGGGGGGCAGGAGTAAGAAGCAGGGGGCTGTGGTGCGATGCAGGGGGCAGAAATAAGAAGCATGGGGCTGTGGTGCGATGCAGGGGGCAGGAGTAAGAAGCAGGGGGCTGTGGTGAGATGCAGGGGGCAGGAGTAAGAAACAGGGTGTTATGGTGAGATGCAGGGGGCAGGAGTAAGAAGCAGGGGGCTGTGGTGAGATGCAGGGGGCAGATGTAAGAAGCAGGGGGCTATGGTGAGATGCAGGGGGCAGGAGTTTGAAGCAGGGGGCTGTGGTGAGATGCAGGGGGCAGGAGTAAGAAGCAGGGGGCTGTGGTGAGATGCAGGGGGCAGGAGTAAGAAGCAGGGGGCTGTGGTGAGATGCAGGGGGCAGTAGTAAGAAGCAGGGGGCAGAAGTAAGAAGCAGGGGGCTGTGGTGAGATGCAGGGGGCAGGAGTAAGAAGCAGGGGGCTATGGTGAGATGCAGGGGGCAGGAGTAAGAAGCAAGGGGCTGTGGTGAGATTCAGGGGGCAGGAGTAAGAAGCAGGGGGCTGTGGTGAGATGCAGGGGGCAGGAGTAAGAAGCAGATGGCTGTGGTGTGATGCAGGGGGCAGGAGTAAGAAGCAGGGGGCAGGAGTGAGAAGCAGGGGGCTGTGGTGAGATGCAGGGGGCAGGAGTAAGAAGCAGGGGGCTGTAGTGAGATGCAGGGGCAGGAGTAAGACGCAGGAGGCTGTGGTGAGATGCAGGGGACTGAGGTGAAATGACGTAGGTTGTTATGAGATGCAGGGGGCTGGGGCGAGATTTAATTGCTCCCGTGCGAAAGCTGGGCGTGTCGCTAGTAGTATATAAATGCTTTGTGGATGTGCCCACTGTCAACATGCACAATGTCGACATTATGACCATGTCAACACTATGGCCATGGCTACATTGTACATGACGTCCAGGTTGACATTCGGATTATGTTGACATTTCATACCACACCCTTAATATATATAGCAAGTAATTTGCGATGAACAGAAAAAACAGCTTCAAAATAAATTGAAATGTGCAGAAATCCTCTTATCCATACAATGACTTATTTATTAATTAAGAGTACAAATGCACCATTGGGTTTGTTTGTAGAAATCCTTGGCGGTCCAATAACCTATGGGGTCCTGATGTACTAACCCAAACAACCTTACTATGAAACCTTACATGACATTTAGGGACTGATCAGACACCTAGCAAAGTGAAATGATAATAGGAGAATTCAACCTGGAGACCAGATGTGCCCAGTACTGTGGAGCTCCCAAGGACAGACTCCACCTGACTTTTGGCCTATGCCAGTGTTTCAGCACATGATGTTCTCCCCTTACAAACTTGATTTTTTTTTTCTTCCTGTAACATTACTGGACTCAGCCTACTAACTAGATCTGCCTGAGGAAGTAGATGTTGGTTCTTTGAAACGCGTTGTTAGGAAACTTGCTGTGAAACGCGTTGCTGGTACTCGCCATTCATTCATTGGTATTATTTGATTTTATTTTCTGTCTATTTTATTATTTTTTTAAATAATTTTTTGTATTTTATTTTATGCATTATACCCTTTTACCTTTGTGATATTAACTTGGTGCTATTGAACCACACCATAATAAAATTATAATTTTTTTGGTAACTGCATTTTGCAATAGTATCATTACATCTTTTTTGGATCCAAGGAATATTATTAAGTTTCAGGAACTCATCATCTATAAATTTAACACCGACGGACATCGGGGTTTGAAAAATTGTCAAAGGCTCATTCTACTTCCCATTCAAGGTGAGTTTATTACATAACTTTGCAGAACCTTGTTTTGGATATACTGATTTGCACTATGGAGGCATGTCATAAGTGCTTCCCCCAATAACATACATTAATCCAGAGAGATTCAGTGACAACATTGACGGGTTCTACGTTGCATTCTGCAACCACCGTAGGACCACAGTGTAATTTGAGTCCAACGTCTACCTATCACGGAAGGAGGGTGAGTGTAAACTTGTATCCTATGAGAACCTCACCCCTCACCTCACACAATATTGTTGTTTCTTCATCTTTTTCATATATCTCCAATTAAAAACGAGAACACTATCAAGAGGCTCTGAAATTTTAAAAAGATCAAAGAAAGCCCCAGAACCACCCCCCATTTCTAAACTCTGCAGAGTTCTGTTTCAAAGCAGGCTGCTAAAAGGGGAAGACCCCAGTATCTAGGCCTCAGGTTGGACACTCACCACCAGTCGGATTTCCGCCTTCGGAGCCAAACGTTCCAGCAACTCGCAGGCCATCTGATAACATAGGATGCTGGACTGACACAGGCTACACTCCACGGCTTTCTCATCCTTCTGGCATGTGTGAGATCCTCCCCAGGGGGCCTGGAACACGTTGTTTATAATAGATATGATGTCCTTGGGCAGGCTGTTCTCTAGTCCCAGAGTAATTCCATCATCCTGTAATTCCATCTAAAAGAGAAACGGTGCTTCTTAATCAACCAGATTCCCTGTACCTCACCTATACGCTAACATACTACCAAAACCCTCACGGAACGTCGCCTAAATGTTTTTTCCATCAACCCCACATTTAGCAGAGGACACACCAATCTGCCCTCTCTTTTTCATCAGCAAATGCAGGACTCTATATGCTTTGCTTATATTGTGTGCAAACATGATAAACGGAATTTGCAATGCAAGAGGCATGTATTTTATCCTTAGTTTCTATAAGCATGTTATGTCCTCATAGCACAATATAATACGGCTTTAGGTCCCAGCAATGGGTAAATATTGCCAATGAGACACTTACAGAGCTTAAACTCTACTTGTAACAAAATATCCCACTTTATCACACTGCTGCCAGAAATCAAAGACCCTCAACTGGTTGGATTCCTCCTTCTAAACCCAAGCAGTTATTTTTCAGAAGCTGAACTGTGCAAATTCCCAGGCAGCGTGCCCATGTGTGCACTGTACCTGCTTCAGTATGAGATCAAACATAAGGATAAAACAGTTCAGATTCATCTCATCATCATCGCAGTCAAAGTCAATGGTTCTCCCAGCAGGAGGGCCGTAGTTCTTGAAGGGACTCCGGAAAGGGCTGCGCATGGGGCTACGGAAAGGACTATGAAATGGGCTAGGGAAAGGGCTCAGCATACTGTGCAAAACGCGTCGTCCCGGGTCTGAGGCAATGCTGCCCTGCAAGAGAGATGGAATGCAACAATTATATATGTCTTGTGCTCAATTCTGGAATATGCTATATGAGCTGCGTGAGTGTCATGAGGGTACTCGTACTACTGCAATACCTGTTCAATCAATGCTATATCAGGATGGTGATAACAGGAGAAAACAATAAAAAATGTATAAAGTTTTGTTTTTTAGATTTTCTTATGACTTTCATTTTTTTTTTTTTCACTTTCAGATTTTTCATTTCTACAGTTTACAAAAAAAAAATGAAATATATTATTTACATTTGTCACTGTACACACCCGCTGCGCCGGAGGTAGACAAGTTGTTGGTCACTTCCGGCGGGGAAGAGAGTATGGGGAGGACTCGCTGCGCCGGGGGTAAATGTGAGTCGTGGAGAGGGTTGCTTCCGGTGCGCGACCACGAGGACGCCGCCGTTGTGGACCGCTCTCCAGGGGGAAGGAGCATGTTGTGCTGGTAGTGTGCGCAAGTCGGACCGCATGTCACTTCCGGCACACGATTTTTAAGATGCAAGTGTCAGCTATCTAAGCTCCGATTGGCAGCAGGTCAGTGGGTGACAGATAGGCAGGCAAATTAGAATGGTGATCAAATAAGGTGGAGCCATGAGTTACGGCTATTTAAAGTCAGGAATATCCCATATTCACTGCACTTTGCAATTAGGAACAAAAAGTAAACAAAATAAAGCTGGTAATAACAGATAAAGAGGTAAGAGGGTGCTGCTCAAAAGCTTACATTCTATAGGGAAATAGTAATTGATATACAAAGATTAGTGTTACATATTGCAGAGACTCTTTGTGGGCTCTATGATTCAGTCAAACAATGTTAGCATTGGGTTAGAAAGCTGTGTTAGTGCACAAAGAGAACACATATAAGTTTTGTGTGAACTGTGTTGAGGGGAGGCAATTAGGTAGAATTGCTTACGGATTGTCGAAACCGTATAAATTGGTTGCGATCGCTTAATTGCGCACGAATCGCAACACGACATCCATTGGACGATTTGATCGTCCACGGCCATTTTATGCAAACACAGGCTCCCGCCGCATTTGCGCACGCACTTGCGCACGCGCAATTGCACATGCTCGCTATACATGCACATGCATCCCATGCCCCCGCAACTCGTCATATTGTGAATGGCGAGCCATGCTTCTGTGCTCACAACAGTTAAGCGCCATTTTTACATTATATAAACACATAAAGTTAGTACAGCAATACTGTTTAAATACTGTTTTGCGTTTCAATCGCATAGCCAGCTTTTAAGTATTATTGTCGGAAACCTTACCCCGACGGACAGCAGCCTTTCCTTACAATAAACTTATATCCCATTTAACCCTAAACTGACTGAGATACGCACAATGCTATGTGTTTTAAAGGTATACAGTGAATGTTACATGTTAAATAGCAGTTATATGATATCTGGGATTAGGAATAAGATAAATGGGTCATGAGTAGTATCTACCGATTTCCCTCTGTCTCAACAGGAATATGAAACCAACAGAATGAATATGGAAGGGATCACTATCGAGTTATGAAGACCTGCCAAGAATTATACTCTATACTGTATAAATCACTGTACACCTCCCCTGTAGATTTGCATGCCAAATGTTAGTACAAAGGGATTTTTTTAACAGTTCAACCTCCAGTGACGTCAACCATTTACTAACAAATGAATAGCAACAACCATTGTGACTCAGTAATAAAGGGCCAATAGGGAACCCCTCTGAGTATTCAGCTTATGTTCAAAGGTAATTGTACACCTATAAATTGCCATGCAGTCTGGATCCCAGCCCCTTTTCTTTGCTTCCTTTTTCCCTACCTGACCCTAAAGAAACACACAGCAATCCTGATGGACAGCTGTTAGTCTAGGATCCAGACCGCATGGCGAAATATTGGTAATTGTATCTTTGTCTTTATCCTGTATATAGCTGCATTGTATAGATTAAGGCTGATTATACCCTTTTTACAATATAGTATCTTTGTGTGTGTTGGAACCGCAAACTGTTTCTGTGTGACAAAGTTATTTTATATTGAAATGGGTCTGTGCAATCAAATCTCTCTAATATCGATGCTGTTCAAACGGTATCAATAGGATGTTACGTAGGTGATTCTGAGATTTGATAAAATGCCTTAAGTTGTGCTTTTTCAGGGAACGCTTGAAGGTTTTGATGCTAGAGGAAAGGTTTGTTGTGCGGGGTGGGCATTCCACAGAGTGGGTGCAGTCAGAAAAAAGTCCTGTAACTGTGAATGGGAGCAGGTAATGCATGAGGATGACAGCCACAGATCTTGCACAGAGCAGATGGGTCAAGCTGGGAGATATTTTGATATAAGAGAAGAGATGTATATTGGTGTATTTTGGTTAATAGCCTTATGTGTAGTATAAGTATTTTATATTAAAATTCGGTAAAAACAGGTAACCAATATAGGGACTGACAGAGCGGAACAGCAGAAGATGAACGTTATGCGGAGAAGATCAGTTGCTAGATTCAAAATAGATGTAGGGGTATGTATGTACAGCATATATGAAGGGGTGAAATTCTTTTTAGGAGAAGACCAGTAAGGAGGCTATTGCAATAATCAATGCAGAGATAAGGCATTTTATTATCACTGTGATATGTGGTGATAAATAAATCAGCCTGATTACCAGAGAAACACTTAAGACTTGTTGAATTTACTAAGTGTTGGCTTTTGCAAGCCACCGATTCCCGGCACTTTTAAAACGGCGATTATAATAAAAGCAAAACACGGCGCCATTTAGAAGACTTACCTATTAGACCCCAAAGAGTGTAATAGTCATTACAACTCAGTGTCTGTTATTAGGTCCCAGGGATCAGGCCATGTAAAACGTAGAGACATTAGCACAAATGCCTGCAGCAGAGCTGCGAGATTTCCTGGTTAGAACAGGATAGAACAGGGCAAGATCATGAGGGCATTGAAGGGTTTGCCCATAGCACTGAACACCATGGAAGCGGCATGCCCATTATACAGTAATGTTACATTCTGGCTTACCCTGTGACCCGGAACATTTCCTGAAAGTTCTGTGATCCGGACTTTCTTCTGATTGGCCAACTCCTTAACCGAGTTCACCCCATCGGAAAACATGCTGATGAGCAGTTGGAGAGGGACCACTATATCCAGCTCTGACAGGACCTTTGAGAGGAACAGCGGAAGGAGATATATAAGCAAAAAGATGGAAATACAAATCTAGACACAGTATCTGTCATACCCTACTTGACTCATTGATATCATATAAACTAGGCTACTCCAAGCCGGCCTTCCAGACCAAACGTCCGCTGCTGTCACTCTAGGAGGCTTTGCTGTGATGATATTTAAGAATTTTGAACCTGATTCACTATGGGTCGCTATTGCGATAGCGTACGTAGTCGGCCGATTGTTGCGTACTGCGCATGCGTAGACATCGCAGTGCACATGCGCAGCCACAAACCTGTGATAGCACTGCGATCATTCAGTTCACACAAAGTCATCGCAGAGTGAGTGACGGGAGGTCAGCATTTGGGGGTGACGAAGGAGAAACGCAGGCGTGCCTGTCCATTTGAACGCCGTTGTATGGGCGTGCATAAATTAGCCACTGCGTGCAACGAGGTTAGCAATTTCTGAGTAAGGTCAGACCTGTTGTAATTGTGCGTGAGGGACCGATGTTACTCGAAGTTCACAACTTATACGCAGGATTGCAATGTATTACGGATGTGCGAAAGCGGTAGTGGCCGTCTCTATGCTGGCTGTGCGATTGCAGACATTATCATATTTTGGCAGAGGGTCTACGTGCGTAATCGCAGCTGCGATCGAGATAGCGATCCGTAGGGAATCAGGCCCCTCTGTTTCTAATTTCACTATTCTATAAGTAAACTCCAGGAGATGTATGTAGAAATGCTCTGACAGCTTTTGGACAAGTGCGCAAGAGTGTAGGTCAGACATCGTGGCCGCAAACAGGACTGGCTTTGTAATGCCACCAATGTCCTCTAGTCAAAGGCCTGCAGTAAGCCTCCTCCAAATATGGCATTGCTTATTCAGAGAAAAAATCTATGATAGGTAAAACCGAGAGACACTCACATGAAGCCAAAGCAGCGCTTGTTCCTGGACAGAAGATGGGTATCCGGTGAATCGGCAGCTGATGAAGCTGAACATCTCCTCCATAGAGAACGGCAGAGGACACATCTCAATATCAAACATTTTACTGTTAACAAAAAAAAAATCAAAAATACTTTATTGTAACTCAAGCAATGAGAAAGATTGGGTGCGCACCTGTGTATGCGGGAGATGGGCAAATAGGCGCGTTTAGTCAAAATGAAACGCGTCTCATGCTTGCATCCTCTCTGTGTCGTAAACGAGGATCAGTTCATAATTTTATGTGTCTACAAATAATACTGTGCTCATTAGTTAAATGAAAGAACACAATAGATTTAGGGCAATCTGGTTGACAATAATTACTGACTTTAAAGCACAATTAGGAAACCTGTGGTTGGTTCTCCAGCCAATCTTTAAGCCCCACCATGTGTTGCAAGACGCTGGTTGCCAAAGCCTATTGTAAAAGGAATTGAGTATATAAGCTCTTACAGGCAGGGCCCTTCATCCTCCTGTTCTTTCCTAGCTGTACCTATGTCACCACCAGTGCTCCGCTCCCTGTTCTCCTTCTGCCCTTCAGCAATGCTGACGCTCTCTGCTTTGCCCATCCGTTGGGAACAGGATCTCTGAGTACTGAATCTATCCACCAATATACTCTCCTGCTAGCTGCAGTGACTTCCCCTACCCTCGCCTCTGGTATCAGTCTTATGCAGTCAGTGGTGTGATATTAATATTTGGTACTTATACTATGTGCTTATGCTATTGTCTACCATTGTTTATTGTACCTATGCTGTTATCCTGTTACCGTTTATTATCTTTATCCTGTACGGCGCTGTGTATATACTTTGCGGCACCTTAAAAATTAAAATGAATAATAAAAATTTCCATAATAAATATCTCTCACCTAATTAAAACCTAATTATCCATAACACTATATCTTTTTTTTTAGAAGTAGTTCTACGGTATCTTTATTTTAAATTGTGGATGACTTTAGGAGAACATGATACTGCCCAATGGCTCCAGTCTATACAGAACCATCCCCAGACCCCTATCCCAACTGACCTGAGGACCTCACGGAATTCTTTCAGCTGAGCATCCGGCACTTCCGTCCTAATGGCCTCCAGCCACTCCGGCATGATGCACTCCCAGATGGGCTGGTTTATTACATTGTAAGGGATAAGGCACAGAATTCTATTGAGACCTTCCTTCAGCTGGGTGACTGCACTGCAGGACTTGTCCCAATATCCACCAACCTGAGGACACAACACAAAGGGGATCTTACCGCACACTGGAAGAAAACAGAGCTCCAATCATTTTTCATCTTTGTAAATTGTGATTCATTTTACATTCACATATGAAGTGAGATGTATGTAGGATCCGCTTCCCAGGACTTTACTTTCTTATTAAGTGTCACTAACTCTGTAAGGTGCGTTTTACTAAGGTCAGGGATCCTTTTTGTACTCCATCTTTAACCACTAAATGTGAAGTGGGCAGAGATAGATCACAGAGCATGTTCACAGCAGTACAGAGTATTTCAGGATCAGCATTTGAGGATGTTCACTGTATATATAAAAAATCATGCTGATCAGCGCCTTTCTGACTCTACATTAGAATGAACCACGAGCTGCGTTGGTATCAGAGAAGGTTTGCGCAAAACACCATCAGTTCAGTAATTACCCTGGCAAACTCCAGTGGTTTTGGCAGCAGGCACATCACCATAACATCAAACCGGATGTCACAAACTGTTTTCAGCCATTTGGTGACGAACTGGGGTTTGAGCTTCTCGACCAAACTGCCTACTTCATCGTCCATCATGTAAGCTGTAGAATGGAACCACTGGAAAACCATGCTGACCAGCCGGGCCAGGCTCTCTGTCGGCGTGTTTTCGTTGGGAGTACAGAGGCTGACCTGTTACACGACATAAATATGAACAATCAGTAACTACATCAAAAACTGGGGATGCTCAATGATCATCACAAACCGGCCTTTTGTCAAACA
Organism: Taudactylus pleione; assembly: GCA_031769625.1. NCBI lineage: Eukaryota > Metazoa > Chordata > Amphibia > Anura > Myobatrachidae > Taudactylus > Taudactylus pleione. Next base: position 4,342,959 of record JAUIMM010001655.1, read on the forward strand.
CTGGGGGAAACGTGCAATACTCGAGCTCCTGGTCTGGGTAGATGAGGCTCGAGCAGTAAAACAGGCGACTACTTATTTTGGAGTTGTATTCAAGGTTATAATATCCTAGTTGACGTTCACCTAAATATATCTACAGAAACTACAATATCATTTAAAGTTCAGGTTTTATTGTGTGTTGAATCAATGTACAAAAAAAAAAAAAAACAATATATTAATGTACATACATGAATAAAAACCATCCTCATAAACAATAGATACAAATTAAATATAAAAATTAAATAAAAAACCTGTACATACCAAATCTTTACACATCATAAAATATCATAAAAAAGAGCCAAGTAAAAGACAATTCTAATAAAATGCCAAGAAAAAAGACAATAATAATAATAACACTGTACAACAAATTAATACTTTCTAATTTGAGGTCGAGAAAAACTAAAATAATTTCAGAATGTTTTTACTAGCTCTATTTTTTGAGATACACTACTTGCACTATACTGCATGTACATTAGTAATATAGTCATAGTGAAAAGCGATTTTAAAATAATCTGATATTTTCTTGATAGAAAATAAATAACAGTTGTTTTAATTCAATAAATCACAAATAAGAACACAAAACGAAACAAACATACAGCATACAAAACAAACATACAGCATAGGAAACAAACATACAGCATAGAAAACAAACACACAGCATAGGAAACAAACATACAGCATAGGAAACAGACATTAAGCATAGGAAACAAACATACAGCATAGGAAACAAACATACAGCATAGGAAACATACAGCATAGGAAACAAACATACAGCATAGGAAACATACATACAGCATAGGAAACAGACATACAGCATAGGAAACAAACATACAGCTTAGGAAACAAACATACGGCATAGGAAACACACATACAGCATAGGAAACATACATACAGCATAGGAAACATACATACAGCATAGGAAACAAACATACAGCATAGGAAACAAACATACAGCATAGGAAACACACATACAGCATAGGAAACAAACATACAGCATAGGAAACAAACATACAGCATAGGAAACAAACATACAGCATAGGAAACAAACATACAGCATAGGAAACATACAGCATAGGAAACAAACATACAGCATAGGAAACAAACATACAGCATACAAAACAAACATACAGCATAGGAAACAAACATACAGCATAGGAAACAAACATACAGGTTATTTCAGTCAGTGATTCCTTTACAATGGTTTTGTGCAAATTTCTAGTATGTTCCTCCTCCCTGTCCTGCGTTACACGTATGGGGATGTTGGTGTAATCTTACCGGTAAGCCCGCAGTTGTTAGTGTCCGGTGGGGTAAGCGTACAGACCTGTAGACGGCGGTTGTTTGTGCCTCGGGGCGCACCACTCATGAGCTCTATCCAGTGGTGTCCTCCTCATGCTCCTGAAGTCTGCACTCATAAAAACCCAGGGATCCGGTACATCCATAGCGTGTACTCTGGTCAGTCTAGTGGAGGATGGAGGGGGCTGTCCAAGGCGTTTACTCTGACCAGAGTACACGCTACGGATATACCGGACCCCACCAGACACTAACAACTGCAGGCTTACCGGTAAGATTACACAGGCAGGAGGAACATACTAGAAATTTGCACTAAACCATTCTAAAGGAATCACTGACTGAAATATCCTTGCTACATCTTAAACAGAAAACTGAAACTGTGTTACAAAGGAATTGGATACAGTACCACTTCCTTTACAGCATTAAAAAACAAGGACAGAAGGCTATTGCTATACTGGAGACCCTTTTTTATTACTATTATCTTTTTACTTGGCATTTTTATTAGAATTGTCTTTTTACTAGATGTTTTATGACGTGTAAACATTTGGCAGGTACAGTTTTTTTTTATTTCAGTCTTATTTAAATTTTATCTATCGTTTATGAGGATGGTTTTTATTTATGTATGTACATTAATATATCGTTTTTTAACATAGATTCAATACACAATAAAACATGAACTTTAAATTCTATTGTAAATTCTGTAGATATGTTTAGGTGAGCGCCAACTAGGATATTATAACCCTGAATACAACTTAAAATCACCGGGAGGAAGAAAAGATCTCCACATATCCCAGGCAGCTCCTTGGATACACGTACTGTAGCACCCAAGGATAATAGGAGCTCAGCAATACTATATTTATACCGATTCATTATTCTGGGTTGGGGTGCTTGGAAATGTAATTGAAAACTAATTTATACTTACGCTATGGTTATTTCTATCAAAATGAGTACAAAGAAAAATGATCTCACCAAAAACCAGATTCCAAACTGGCTCAGCAGACGCTGGTCATGTTTATCGTCATCTTTGTTATCAAAGTCGGTGTTGTCCAATGAATGATGTGACGAGGCCAAACCCATCTGCCTCCTGCGGTTCATCTCGCACTCCCGCTGCTCCGCGTGATACTCAGCTTCCTTAAGCAAGCTGGAAAATGACGCAATAAACGCGAGTCACTGCCGAATCATCCAGAAAGATCTCATCACGCCAGAGACACATACATGAGCAGCTGGGGTTATCCCACAAGTCAATCAACGTTATTAGAGTAATACGGCTTAAAGTTAACCAAATTCTTTTTGGGATGACTGTTGTTACATCTCAATCACATTTGGTGAAAAATTCTATCTAGCTTGAACTCTTTTAATTAAATGCGATGTTCAATAGCGCCGGGAATGAGTCCCCAGAGCGATGCAATTGTCCGAGATGTTAACTCTGACGCAAGAGGGTTTTTCTGCTTGCACACACCTGAGGTGCGCGCAGAAATCCTACTAGACTAGGGTCGCGATGCTGGTTTTGGGCTTAGCGTGTGTGCTAAAAGCATCACGGCCAGCACTTAAGTTGGAGAACGCCGGTTACCGCAACTAAACACCTGGCTTAAGGCGCGGTAACCTGCATCTCCCGACTTAAACGTCGGGTGCTTTTTTCCCGGTGCTATCACTTTCAACTAAATTTCCCCCTTTGACTTTTGTAGGTACTGTGGACCTTATTCAGAGTCGGTCGCAAGCGCCGATGCACTCGTAACCGACTCGATGGTTAGTCCTGCGCATGCGCAGCAGCCGCACTGCGCGTGCACAAGCCCCGAAGTGACAGAGAAACTCTGTCGCTCCGGAGCTCGCTACCAAAGGGCCGGCTGTCGATGTTGATCGACAGCTTGCCCCGTTTGGTAGGCGGGCCGGGGGGGTGGTTTCCAAAACGGAGGCGTTCCTTAAGCCTACTGTTTTGTTGGCGGCCGCACTGACATCATCAGTGATGTCAGTGGGGAGCTTCCTGCTCCATCAGAGCAGAAAGCTCCCTGGGGCTTACGAGTGCCCAGACCCAACCTTAGGGTCTGGTCGTAAGCCCCGATGGTCGCGATGGTGGTCACCATCGCGACCATCAACCTGGTCAGTCGTTAAGCAGTGGGTGATAACCCCCAGCTTAACGATCGACAAGGAGGCTGTCGTTCAGGATGCAAGCGGCCGCCCTGATTTAGCGCGACCGCTTGCAACTAACGACCGCCTCTGAATGAGGTCCTGTATGTCTTGTGTTCATCTCATCTGTCTGAAACAACAAAGGGCCTGATTCATAGGTGGACGATGCTGCGACCGCTCTTGCATTTGTTGCCGAAGAGTAATAATATGCAAATGATCGTGTCTGCCCTCCCCTGGTGTAGTATCTGGCGTCAGACTGTGCAAGCCCTGACACGCCCACTTGCACTCTGTAACACCATCGGCGCATCATCGTGTTTACAATTGTCACTCGCACCAGCCCTATGGCAGGCGCAGTTTTCCCATCGGAACATGGCCTCTGCAGCTGCGGCTGTGCGTTTGGGAACGCAGCTGCTGTCACTGACACACCTGCGACACTTCCATAGCATAGACTTCTTTTGCACTCACTTCGGGTCACCTCCCAGTCACCGGCCAGGGACACCCATCACTTTGCTGCCCCGTTTCTGACTCTGCCTGTCCCGATCAAAATAGAATCTCTGTGTGCAGCGCGTGCGTCGCAGGGGTTTCCAGAACTTTTTGCGGATGCACAGTGTCAAATAATTGCTCAAGTACGTGAACTTCGGAATAGTGGAGCACATTCAGATCCGCTCGCTAGGATGCGAACGCTCGTGGCTGGCCGATATTTGCAATCTGCGCATGCGTATGCATCGCAATGCGCGTACGAGAACCATAGCAAAAGATCAGGAAGCGCTCACTCGCCCGCCATAGACAGCACAGCTCAGTGAGTGACAGGAGAAGCCGTTTGTGGGTGGTAACAGGGGCAGGGGGAGTGGAGGTGTGAACGCAGGCGTGCCTTAGTGTCTCAACGCCATTTCAGAGGCATGCATAATTAAGAGGCAGCGTCATAGTACACGTCACCTGGTTGTATTTCACACTGAAGTGATCGCAGTGCTTGCAGCAAGGTATAGTCAACCTCAAGCGCTGCGATCGCATCGGATGGTCTTCGATGTACCAATGGTTTCATGCACTTCCAGGAGATGACATGTGCTAGTCGGCGTCTTATGAATGGCTGGTGGGCGTCTGCATATACATAGTTGTGGCGTTTATCTCAAGAATAATCGCCAGGAATGATGTCATGTAAATGTATATATATATAAATGTGTGTATCAACATGGTTTCTAGGCAGTGTCCTGTATTTGACCTGTAGGAATACAAAGCTTGGAGGAGATTTGTCTTCCTGGAACCAGGCATCTAGATAACCATCTCTTCTCTCTACAGGCCATAAAGTTTGGGGAGAGATACATCCTTAATGCTGATGGTCAGACCTGGTCAAGCCAGGTCATGGGATATAAAATCCTTTAGGATGGAGATGACAGGAATGTAGGGTATGTTACCTGCTTATTGGTTTCTAAAGACCCCTCCACACTGTTTCAAGACCCCCTACTTCCTATAGACAATATGGATGGGTGTGACTGATTTCTTAATGCCCAGTGTCCAGCAAATAAAGCGTTAAAACCCCAAAGGTGGGGGCTATTGCAGCTGTGAGAGTGTAACTATGCATCTCCCTCAGTGATAAGTGTTCTTGTGCCCAAGGGAGTCCTGACGACTGGCCGGAATCCAATGCTCCTGTGTCTCCTTCAGGGTCTTTTTCATTTTAATTCCTTTTATTTTCTGAAACCTATTTGTGATATATTTGTATTGTCCATATTTGTACTACCTTTTTCTGTAATCAATAACCTTGGAAATATTTTTCGGATTAAACATTCTTAATCCAATGTATTCTCCGTGTTCTTGTCGAATTCACGAGCCTGTGAGGTCAAAGCTACATACCTATATGTAAGTGAGTGTGCATATTGAGATTTAAGGGGAGAACCTAACGACTCCCGTTAACTTCGTTGGTGGTGGCAGAACCATGTTAGAGTAACCGCACGTGCTGAGGTAACCATAAGTCACTGGTGGCGATTCTCAGATTGAGGTATCTGGAGAATCGGCCGGCTGGTCGTGACAATAGTGATTGCAAGCCAAGACATAGTGGGCGTGCTAATGCCTTGCCGTACGATCGCCTGCCTCGCTGGGCGTGCGCTGGATTTGCATACGCAGGGTGCGAGCGAACGCATCTAGCGAGCGGGTCTGAATGAGCTCCAGTGTTCGAATTGTGTGCACCTTTGAACCAGGCTAAAAGTTTTAACGTGCTAGGGCTGCAATGCCGGCTGATTATGTCCACTGCTGGAGGGGGAGGTCCTGCGTTTCTAGCATAGCTGCACTTTGTTTGAGTCTGGGATGCTGGAGGCGATGTACTATAACTACCATGCCGACAGTTATTACCTAATTACTGCTTCCACGGCGCACACCAGCTCCTCTGCCCCACACTCCCGCGTGTTGATAGGAGGCGGTGAGGTCTGGAACAAATGAGTCTCCGCTGAGGCTGCTGCGCCAACCTCATTGCTGTGATGGTAGGAGTGGCAGCGTTTGCAGTATCGCACAGGCCGGTTTCCGTGGCGATCGCAGCAGCCCGCGGAGAAGCATGTCACCACAGCCCTCCTTACATGGGAGCTACAGTTCTGAAAGAGAAGCAATTGTGGAGAAGAATTAATTATTCACAGCAAATGAATGTATAACCCTCGGGGAGGAATTATAGCGCTTCCGCTAAATGGCCATTCACCGGGAGCCACAATGTGCAATGAGTAAGTAGATGCTTTGTGCAGGCATTAATAGTATGGTCAAATAATAAAAACATATATTGGCTACTTGTCCAAGTTAGTTACTAATAATGTGCACAGATGCAAATTTCACCTTTTTATAATGAAAGATAATTGGGAGAGTTACTAAATTCTCTGGGGGAAGTATTTTTCCCCATGCACTCTAGGGGGTAGATTTACTAAGAATCGAGTTTGGGAGAGTTGACATTCTCTGCAGAGTTTGGGCATTTTTTTCCACTTGCAAATTTACTAATGTAAAACTTGGGAGATAAATCTCCTTTGCTACGGGAAAGTATTGGAGAGTTATCAAACTCTCTTCATTTCACCGTCGGCCAAACTCGACCGGGTTGAGGTGCGAATGCTTTGGCCATGGAGGCCCGATAATAGGGTCTCCTGGCTGTGACATTACACCCCGGTCGGTTTGGGTCCGGTGCTGGTTTTAAATATAAGGGAACCCCTACTCATTTTTTCCCAATATATTTAAAACTAGGAGAGGCCCTGCAGCCAGATGCTGGTTCCTAAACTACCGGGTAACCCTACACGTTTTGCTCCCCCGTAATTTTAAAAACCAGGACTGGCTGTGCAGTCCGGAGCTGGTTATGCTTTTGGGGGGGGACCCTACGTCATTTTTTTTTTACATTTAACCCGTTTTTTACAGCTACAACACACAAGCAGCCTTCACATATCTCACTGGTATATCTCACTGGTATGTGCGGGCTGCTAGCTCGGGAGAGTTTTGCAGAGAGAAAACACTGCAATCATGGGTGAGTCATCTCATATAGGGCTCTATTTATTAACATTATTTTTACTAAAATAAAGTGAAAAAGGGTGTTTTCACACCCTTTTCACATTATTTTAGTATCACCTGTATTTATTACAGGGCAATAGGAGTAGAATTAGTAAAATTCTACTCCAACCCCCAGTATCACTTATTTTTAGTAAAGCAGATCGCATTTCCCATAATTGTAATGGGAAATGTGATCTGTGTGCAAGTTACTAAAAATAAATTGTAAAAAAATACCGGGGGAAGCCCTGTGATAATAACGCCACCTGGAGGTGGCGTTATCCAGGGTCTCCCCCGGTTACCGGGCTCCCTCTCTGCTCTAACGGGGAGAGCAGAGGCGGGAGCCGGTACCAGTAATCAGCTATGTGGTCTAAAGAGACCACAAGCTGATTGCTGTAAAAAAAAGAAAAAAAAAAATTAAACATTTTTTTTTTCACTTACCTGAATCCAGGGACCGGTGATCGGGCCTCCGGTGATGGCTCCTCTCCGGTCAGCTGGTCTCCCACAGTGCACTGGGGCCCGGTCATCAGGTGATCGGGCCCCAGTGCAGTATGGGAGATCACCTGATCGGGAAGCCCGGAGAAGACCACCGGAGGCCAGGAGGATGCAGGTAAGTGTAATGAAGGGAGGGGAGGTCGCGGGGGGGGAGGGGGGGGTAGCGGGGGTCCGCGATCGCGGGGGGCGGGGCTTTGCGCCGGGGGGCGGGGCTTAGCGTCAGTGGGGGGGTAGTAGCGGTGGTCGGTCGGCGCATACGCGGGCTCTTAGTCGCGGTATTTTTTCCGAAAATACCGCGACTAGAGTGCGGATGGGATCCGCAGGGACAGAGCTTTATCGCAAGCTCTGTCCCTGCAAGGGATTTATAGTAAATCCCTGTGATATTGCCTGAATTCGCAATGCGAATTCACTCGGTAATTTCACACTACAATCCGCATTCAATATGCGGATTGTAGTAAATAGAGCCCATAAACTTGCTACGGGGGAGAAATCTCGATCTGCTTCACCATCGGCCATCTCACTTCAGCTTAACTCACTTCTTTGTAAATTTGCGAGTTTCAGGAGCCTCAAATCACCCGAGTTTCGGCGATGCTAATTGAGTTGAAAACAAAAACAAACTCGATCAGACTCGATTCTTAGTAAATTTACCTCTAGGTTTCCAGTGCAGCAGTATGATAAATCATGGTTTTGGCATACTAATGGATACCTGTATGGTATGTGGGGTAATTGGAATCAACCCATGATTCTCTTTCTGCAGAGGAACTACAACTGCCAGCAATCCCAGCCAGCTAATGACCAAAGCCTGCTGCCTAAGTATCTGTGAGAGAACTGGAGGTGGAACACTGTGACTCCCTAGGAGTACAATTATTGTAATTATACAATGTGGCAACTGAACAATTGGGGTCACCTATGAGTTGTGGCGCACACCTAGGTAATTTGTGTCTCTCTAGGCAACCAGGGTGGCATCCTTGCATGCAAAAGGATGTTGTTGGGAGAAGCCACAAAGCAATGTTTTACTATGGCTGGAATAGGGTTACTAACTTTACACATGATTTGCCAGAGGTACAGCACAAGCATGCAAAGCTGATAAGCCGGATGGGTGTGACTAATATTTAAATGAACTGAAGTGTAAGCTACCTGGACAAATCTGCTGGCAATACTATTTCATGTGTGAGGAGCCTCAGAGCTTTTCACAAGTGCAAAATGAATCATGTTATACGTCTGCCCCAGGAGGGGTCTGCAGGCCCCAATGTCACTGGGAAGTAAACGCACTTTTTTCCATTCATCAATCTGAAACTAAGGTTTATCTAATAAACATCAGGTGCTACAACACGGCTAGTAAAAGCGTTGTCCTTTGAAATTCCGGGCATAAACACCATTGGTAGAGCCTGACGCTTAGTAAATAAACAATCCAATCAGCGGCGAAGGCTGCGAGTTGCTGTTGCCATGACGTTAAAACTCCAGCAGCGGCGCCTTATCTCACAGCTGTCGTGGCCGGCTCTGAGCCCGTATTCGCACAATTTTGCTCAGAGCCCTATGGGGCTGGTTGCTGCTATTTCCTATGTGGCTAAAGGACCACCACCACGTGATCGCTGTAGGAGGCTTGACCGCTCCTGTGTTACCATCCACTAGGGCATAGAGGGGGAATAAATATTTGTGGCGAGCGCAGCGAGCCACCGTGCCCGAAGCGTGGTGAGCCCGCGAGGGGACACTTTTGGTTCCCCGTTAGCATCCCCGCCCCTCCCCTTTCAGACCGGGTCACGTGGGTGTGACGTCATAGGTCCATCAGCGCTGTATAGTCTAGACCTAACCCTATGGGGCTGTGAGCACTTCTGTTTGTGTTCGGACAGCTGTAAAGTGCTGCTACTGCCGCGATGACTCGCACCCGAGAGATCATTGCGGCTGACTGGATCAAGCTGTACTAAGGGCCTGATTCAGACCCACTCGCGAGCGGCTGTCCGCTCGCAAGTGGGTCGATGGTGTGCACTGCGCATGCGCACGACGGAGGGAGCTCCGTCGCGCGCATGCGCGAGACGCGACGAGCGAAGGACTTTCCTTCGCTCGTTGTGTCTGATCAAAGGGGGCGTGCTGTCGATGTTGATTGACAGCACGCCCCCTTTGGTGGGCGTGCCTCCCAGACTGGGGCGTTCCCAAGGGAACGCCTACCGTCAGAAGCCGGCCCCACTGACATCACTAGTGATGTCAGTGGGAGTGATTTTGGCTCTGATAGAGCCAAAATCACTCCGGGCCTTGCGGTTGAGAAACTCAACCGCAGGCTCCGTCTCGCAGTGGCGTTGGTCGCGATGGTCAAGACCATCGCGACCATCAATCTGCACGCTCGTATAGGCTGTGGGTGGTGACCCACAGCTATACGAGCGTCCAGGAGGACGCTCCATAATTATGGAGGTGGGCCCTGATTCAGAGCGAGCGCTCTGGTCAGAGCGTCCGGCTCTGAATCAGGCCCTAAATGCCGTGATCCTATGCTGTGATCCTATGATCTTTAGCGTAAATCTGCTTTTGCGCTAATTGAGGCCATGTGACACAATCCTATCTTCCTCGGACCTCTTGACTCTTCTGCGCCTCGTAAATGACTTCCAGTATCTTAGAGAAAAATAAGGTATATGTTTTGTGACGGAATGGTTACAATGATTGCAGACCACAGACAGGCACTTCACGGGACGAATGGGTGAAAACACCAACGCTGATGTGTCTTACCTTTTTCTGACATATGGCTGAAATCTCAGCTGCATGAGATACGTATATAAAACTCAATACACAGGTCTACTCCAGCAGGGTCAAAAACAACATGACATGTGCTACAGAATATCATCTCCCTACATAACACTTTCATACAATCTTCATGGACTCATTGCTATTGTCCCCGTGTGTCTGCATTGCAGTCTTAGGGCCTCTTTCATTAAGGATTGCAACCAAAGTTGGCCGATTGTCGCATACTGCTCATGCGTATGTATCGCACTGCGCATGCGCGAAGGCAACACTGCGATCACGGAAACCACGCAGAGCCATCACAGAGCAATGCATGCGTGCCTGACCATTTGAACACCGTTACATGAGCGTACATAATTAGCCACTGCGACGGCATATGCAGCTCGTGTACTCACTGGTTAGCAATTTCTGAGTAAGGTCAGGGCTGCTGTGATTCTGCGTGAGAGGCCGATGGTACTCGATGTTACCGATGTTTATGGAGGTTTGCAAAGTATTACGGATGTGAGATAGCAGTAGTGTGCGTCTCTATGCTGGCGGCACAACGGCTTTGCGATAGCAATCAGCTGCGATTGCAAGCGATCCTTAATGAATCAGGCCCTTAGAATGGTAGATAGTTCTACACCCCTAACGTAACATATCCACTGAGTAGAATCATAATTAATCTTGTAAAAGCAATACATCTATATTGGTAATTTAGGGAATAAGACCATGGGATGAGAAAGGCTTCCAGCACAAGGAGTGGTACTGAAGAGAAGTCAGTGGCGGAACTACAGTTGCTGCAGGGGGGCTGGAAATCTATGGACGCCCCTTTCAGAGGTCCTAGCTCCCCCACTGAGCTCAAGGTAGCAAAGCTGAGTTCTCCAAGAATGGCACCGCCACGCTCTACCGGAGACCCAGCCGTACACTCTTCCGCCTTGTTTGTACAGAATACGAGTATGAACCCGAGATGCAACATACAGACTACAAGATACATGGTACTGTGCTGTTGTCTGTACACAATGAATAGGAACACACGGTGAGAATCACCCCTAGCACACAGAACAAGTATTAGTATAGTACTGAAGATATTCCACAGGTACAAAATAGAGCACAATCACTATCAACGGACATCAGAGCCTACAGAGCAAGATACGTGGCATCGTACATTCAGGATAAGAACAGAACTCATTCAACGATCATGACCCGTATTCAATTTGAAGCGAAAAGTCCGTTGCCGGACTTTTCGCCGTCATCACTGATTTTGGGTGCAAAAAAGTATCACGCTCGTCCCCGCTTATACCCGTATTCAATTCCAAACCAGCGAAAACGGGACCAGGAGAAACTTAAATCGGCGAAAAGTTCTGTCAGTTTTGGGTAAATCAGCCTGACACCCCCCAAAAGATGCACTGAAATGGGGATTACTCTGGGTACCCCCGAATAGCCCTGCTGAAGGTATTTGGCGACTTTAAATGGTCTCAATAGGTGCTAATTTGTGTGTTTTAAAAAGTGGTGAAGAATAGCATCAAATTTGGGGTACATGAAAATGGGTATTAGCATATTTTGAAGTTGGTAATGTGAAGTTTTAAAAAACGTGAAAAATCCACTTGCCGCAAACCACCTGCAATCAAAAAAACACCTGGGGCACACTTGGGGACCCCCCAGTAGTCTATTTCGCTAGTTTTTAACTTTGTACCCCAACTTTCTTTTTTTCACCCCAAAACAAAAGTACTTTTTTGGGGTGTTCTTAATAATGTTTTTTGACACAGTTTACCTTTGGGGGGCTGTTCAAAGGGTGCTCGGTGGTTTTCCCATGTTTGCACCCCAAAACCCCAATTCACCACTATTTTCCGCCTGCTATTCATAGGCGAAACTTTTTCGCTGGTCCGCCTAGGCGAAAAGTATTTGGAATTGAATACGGGGATAAGTTGAAACCGGCGAAAATTATGTCATCGGCGAAAAGTATCGCCAAAACGGACTTTTCACTTCTAATTGAATACAGCCCGATGGCGGCAAAGTGTTGGGCAATCAGTTAGAACGCCAGCACCTCGCAGCCATCAACGTCCCTCATTTTCCCCTCGCACCCCATCATTTTCACTGATGTGCCCAGGCACAAATCACAACCACACGTTGTGCGTTTAAAAGGAACTGCGCAATGCTTCCTAATTACTACTGGAGATCCGTGCAAATTGCGTCTTCCGGTAGTAACCATCAGGCCGTATGCTCAGTGCATCTTAAAAAATATATAGCACAAAAATGCGTAAATGTTATCGTTTTAGTGTAAAACCATTAATATAATAATAATAAAAATAATCATAATAAAAAATAATAATGTTTTAACCAGCAAGCTTGTAGATAATAATCTCCTGATTTTGTTATTTTTTTGTCTGATATTTTAAGTGAAATTGATAGTGATACAATGCATGACTAATACCCGTTACACCGGAGCTAAAACCCGGGTTATTGCAGGGTTAACCCGGGCAGCTCCTTGGTGTAAAAGGGGAGAGGGTTGGATTGATGGGTCGAGTGACCCGGCAATCCAACCCAGGTAACTAGCAGGGTTTAACACGTCTTGCTTCAGTGGCGCTTGGAGATGACATCATCTCCATGTGTCCACTTCACACCGGGAAAGCCGGGTCTATGCAGACCCGACTCTGGTGTGAGCGGCGCCGACTCGGGAATATCCTGAGTCGGCGCCGGCTAAGTTCTGGGTCTGATCCGGATAGGAAGTCTGGGCCTGATTCAGACCCGCTTGCGAGCACTGAGCGCTCGCAAGCGGGTCGATGTTGGTCAAATGGTCTTGCACCAAAGGGGGCGTGCTGTCAATGGTGATTGACAGCACGCCCCCTTTGGTGGGCGTGCTGGGGGCGTGGCTGCCCAGACGGAGGCGTTCCCATGGGAACGCCTACCGTCTGGGGCCGGGCCCACTGACATCATTAGTGATGTCAGTGGGAGTACTTTTGGCTCTGATAGAGCCAAAAGCACTCCAGGGCTTGCGGCAACGAGACCCTACCACAAGGGTCTCGTCGCAAGCCCGATGGTCTTGACCGTCGCGACCATCATTTAGGCCGCTCGCTATAGCTGTGGGTGGTCACCCACAGCTATGCGAGCGGCCAGAAGGCCGCTCTTAAATTCAGAGGGACGGCCCTGATTCAGAGCGAGCGCTCTGTCAGTACAAACTCAAAGTCTGTTCCAACTCCGGGTCAGACCCGGAATTTTGCTAGAAAAGGGGTATAATATATAAACATCTGCGTATCAGTTGGTGAAGAAAGCGTTACTGAATTATCACCCATGCTCTGTAACTGCCATGGTACCCGCTGGCGTTTATTATTTGTATTTAGTATACTTTGCTTTACCTTTTTTTTTTTTTTTAAATTGAGATTTTCAATGCACATACTATCTGGTGTGCGCCTGACACCTAGTGGACGAGTGTTAACGAGCGGTCTCATTTTCATCTCTCAAACTGACCAACGTTGTAGGCCGAGAGGGGAACAGGCATCGAGGGCCCCAGTGGGAGCCTGGACCAGCTGTGGAGGAGAAATACTTCACTCCACGTGGACCACATAGTATTTTTCATTTCTGTTTTTTCAAAGGAGGTGTGGCTACAACTCACAGATATGGCCACACCCCCTGCATCACCCAGGCCCACCGTTTGTCTTGGCGGCCCTAGTTGTCGGACATTAAAAAAATATCCAACATAATGACACTGCAATATATGTCTTTATTAAGTATCTGACTGAAACGTGAAGTAGTTATGTGACCGGCGGTCGTCACATTCCCGACAGCAGAATGCCAGCTAGGGATTTATGATAGGCGTCGAAATACCGAAGCCTATCATAATCCCAACGCCGGAATCCAGGACGATGTGCACCGAACGAGGTAAGTCTGGGGCGCCCCTCCTGTTAGCCGCGGGGAGGGGGAGGGTTAGGTTTAGGACAGTTAGCACCATTACCATTAGGTTTTGGGGGGGTGGTTAGTGTTAGGCACCCCTAGGGGGGAGGGGGAGGGTTAGGCACCCCCAGGGAGAGGTTAGGGTTAGGCACTCCCCTGAGAGGGTTAGGTTTAGGGAGCGGAAAGGGGGGGGTCGGGGTTAGGCACCCCCTGGGGGAGGTTAGGGTTAGGCACTAGGGGGAAGAGGTTAGGGTTAGGCCAACATTTCCTTATTAGACATTTTAGTAAATTTACCCATAGAAGGTCACAATTATATAAATAGTTGTCTACTCGGACACCCACATTTTGGGTGGGTCCCACAGACTCCTGAAGGAGTATGGCACCTTCCTGCATCCCTCAAACTTCCTAGTGAAATGTACGGGACGGGGGGAGCGTAATGATGTGAAATCGCCTCAAGATTGCCCCACCCCCACTGTGTGATGTCTCCTGGCGGGAAAATAATACATATCGGCAAGTATACATGAAGGAAACAAACCACCAATTCTAAGCAATACATTCCACGTGCATGGCAGAAGTGACACTGGGCAGTTGACCACACAGTACGGAGAGCATAGATAAGATACTGAGAATTACAGAGAAGTGATACCATGCAGTTATTTTATTTTATATTAAAAACTGGTTAATAGCAATATTAACAACCATATCCAGAAATAGATAAATTGTCCTGTGCAGTTGTCCATTTACTCAGAATTAGAATAGATACCAATGGATACATTGGTTCCTCAACCCCCATCCCCATCATTAAAAACAAGGCGAAAGTTTTAATGCAAAGTCTCTGCTTATCTATTTCTACTGGGCACAGTGAGGGTGGCAGGTGCCCATGCAAACATTTTCCTTGCCCAATGCATTTTTTTATATGGAAATACCCATATTTGTCCGCTTGGCGCATACATTGGTGCACGCCCACATTCTTTTGGGAAACGAGGATGCACCTAATTTTGCGGGATCACAGGTGCACATAAAAACTCATATGGTAGAAAGAGTGAAAACGCCACCTTGAAGTTCCACCTAATAAAGCTTTCGGACCCTCTTCAAGAATGACCCTTTCGTTTTTCTCCTAAATAGCGCATCATTAATAATTAAGCATCATTTATATCTTACACAGAGACTTTATTATGTGGGGGGGTCTATTTACTAAAGGTTGATTTTTACAGATCTAAAATCGATCAACATCGATGTTGTCGTTCTGGGTCTAAATCATACTGTACATTTACTAATACTTAAAAGACCAAATCAAAAAATTGTATATTATAATCGTATGTCAGTAAATGTGTGATTTAGCCCCTGAAAGACATTGATTTTGATCGATTTTTAATGATTTTAAATCAATTAAAATCAAGCTATAGTAAATATAACCCTTATGATTTCTGTAGGCATTTCATTCAGCATGCCTTGATGACCCAAAAGATCCCCATTATATTTCTCCAGACACAGAGTGTACAAGGGGTACATAAAACAGCTATGGGTAGGCATCCTAGAAATGCAGGGACTACTAGAGCCCAATCCAGTCTTATATTCAGGGCCATCTTGAGGCATGTTCAACCAGTGTGGTTGAACAGGGGCGCCACTTCATAGAAGGTGCACCCCTCCCAGCCATTCCCGATTTCAGCGGGACAGTCCCAGTACCGGCCCCTGGTAACAAGAATGGATGCCGCAGGGAGAGAGCTGGGGGCAGCCCAGCTACTGACGTAGTGCTGGGCTCACCCCCAGCCTAACGTTATATGGGAGGCGTGCCATAGGACACACCCCCACAGTGTCATTTAGGGCATGATCTATGGTAATTAGGTCATGCCCCCTTTCCGGCGGGAGCCGGCCCTGCTTATATTATATGCCCTTTGTCTATTAGGGTATAGTGTAAAAATAAATCTTATAAAAGCGTTAAACGTACCTTGTGGCAGAAGAACATCTATTAGCCATTCGCTGTGATCACTATGAAATACAGAAACGATTTTTAGAGACATAATGGTTTCCACACTTTTTTTCTGGTTATGAACTGGAAGTCAGAGATGAATCTGAAATGAATTTATCACCACTGTAAAGGACAGTTACCTCTACTTTCTACTTCCTTTACATTTATATATTTAAGCCCATAAAGTGGAATTCACAAATGTCTGTTCCAAAATAATCCTAAAAATTTCTGCTTAAAATGATTTTATTTACAGGTTAGAGATTAGCAGAGTTTTGCAATGGGCCAGGGAAGAAGTTGCAGTGATGTAATCTGCCAATGTTACTTTGGCTTCTGTATGTGGCAGAATGCCGCTCTGTACTGTATATGCAGAAACTACATTCCAGCCCACTAATTTGGATGAAATAACAATGGTCAGTTCTTCCTGGTGTGTGGTGGGGTTGTGGTGTGTGGTGGGGTTGTGGTGTGTGGTGGGGTTGGGGTGTGTGGTGAGGTTGGGGTGTGTGGTGGGGTTGGGGTGTGTGGTGGGGTTGGGGGTATACTGAAGTTTGGGCAGGAGGAGCAAAAATTATAGAGGGAACTAACAGAATGATGAGAATGTTCCGCCAAACAGATTTGCAAATTTTATGAACCGACCAAAAACCAATACGAGTGACGCAGCTGTTATAGGAGGGTGTTAGGCTCCTTAACTAGAAAATACCATAAATATATAAAACCACAGCGCTGGTGGGTGTTCAATAATTATCAACACAATATAAAAAAGGTAAAAAATGGCTTGGTAAACATTTAAAACACTTTTAATAAAGCACAATAAAAATACAACACCTCTCAGACAATAACTGAGGAACTATATACCAAGATTAATCTTCATAAATATATGTGAACCTCATTAGTTATAGGTAGTACTAGGCAATAAAAATTAAATGCTTGGATAAATGGCCCTAAAACAATTGATTGTGAGCAATCTGTGAGAGTCACTGGGTTCAAAGTAGGGGTGAGCGGGTTCGGATTTCTGAAATCCGAACCCCCCCGAGCCCCCCCGATCCGAGTCCGATCCGAGTCAGGCTCGACTTTTCCCGCCTGACTCGGATCTGACATCGAGGCAAAACGTCATCATCCCGCCTTCCGAGTCTCGCGGGTTTTGGATCCTATATAAGGTACCCGCGTCGGCGCCATTTTCTCACTCGGCTGTGGACAGTGAAGAGGGAGGGTGGGAGTTAGTGCTGTGTAGTGTAGTGTAGTGTAGTGCTGCTGTTGTCCACTACTTCAAAGTCCATAGGGGCTGGCTGTGTTGTGCTGTGCTGCTGTTGTTAATAGGGGCTGTGTCCACTACTTCAAAGTCCATAGGGGCTGGCTGGACTGTGTTGTGCAGTCAGTTCCAAAGTCCTGTGCAGTGTCCCAGTCCTAAAGGGGTGCTGTAGTGTTGTCCAGGGGGTGCTCTGTCCATCAGGGGTGCTCCCCCCAAGTGCTAAAAAAATAATATATTTTCTGTGTTTGTGAATTGTGTGCGCAGTAGCCGCACGTGCATCAACAAAGTAGTGCCAAGCGTGCGCCTGTGTCATAAGTAAAGGGCCGGCTGGCTTGACCGTTAAGGGTGCTGTAACCCCCGAAAGTACACTCCAGTCCAAACCAAAAAAAAAATTATTTTCTGTGTTTGTGAATTGTGTGCGCAGTAGCCGCACGTGCATCAACAAAGTAGTGCCAAGCGTGCGCCTGTGTCATAAGTAAAGGGCCGGCTGGCTTGACCGTTAAGGGTGCTGTAACCCCCGAAAGTACACTCCAGTCCAAACCTAAAAAAAAATTATTTTCTGTGTTTGTGAATTGTGTGCGCAGTAGCCGCACGTGCATCAACAAAGTAGTGCCAAGCGTGCGCCTGTGTCATAAGTAAAGGGCCGGCTGGCTTGACCGTTAAAGGGTGCTGTAACCCCCGAAAGTACACTCCAGTCCAAACCAAAAAAAAATTATTTTCTGTGTTTGTGAATTGTGTGCGCAGTAGCCGCACGTGCATCAACAAAGTAGTGCCAAGCGTGCGCCTGTGTCATAAGTAAAGGGCCGGCTGGCTTGACCGTTAAG
Organism: Taudactylus pleione; assembly: GCA_031769625.1. Lineage (NCBI taxonomy): Eukaryota > Metazoa > Chordata > Amphibia > Anura > Myobatrachidae > Taudactylus > Taudactylus pleione. The sequence goes on from JAUIMM010001655.1 coordinate 4,361,038, forward strand.
GGTGCTGTAACCCCCGAAAGTACACTCCAGTCCAAACCTAAAAAAAAATTATTTTCTGTGTTTGTGAATTGTGTGCGCAGTAGCCGCACGTGCATCAACAAAGTAGTGCCAAGAGTGCCCCTGTGTCATAAGTAAAGGGCCGGCTGGCTTGACCGTTAAAGGGTGCTGTAACCCCCGAAAGTACACTCCAGTCCAAACCAAAAAAAAATTATTTTCTGTGTTTGTGAATTGTGTGCGCAGTAGCCGCACGTGCATCAACAAAGTAGTGCCAAGCGTGCGCCTGTGTCATAAGTAAAGGGCCGGCTGGCTTGACCGTTAAAGGGTGCTGTAACCCCTGAAAGTACACTCCAGTCCAAACCAAAAAAAAATTATTTTCTGTGTTTGTGAATTGTGTGCGCAGTAGCCGCACGTGCATCAACAAAGTAGTGCCAAGAGTGCCCCTGTGTCATAAGTAAAGGGCCGGCTGGCTTGACCGTTAAAGGGTGCTGTAACCCCCGAAAGTACACTCCAGTCCAAACCAAAAAAAAATTATTTTCTGTGTTTGTGAATTGTGTGCGCAGTAGCCGCACGTGCATCAACAAAGTAGTGCCAAGCGTGCGCCTGTGTCATAAGTAAAGGGCCGGCTGGCTTGACCGTTAAAGGGTGCTGTAACCCCTGAAAGTACACTCCAGTCCAAACCAAAAAAAAATTATTTTCTGTGTTTGTGAATTGTGTGCGCAGTAGCCGCACGTGCATCAACAAAGTAGTGCCAAGCGTGCGCCTGTGTCATAAGTAAAGGGCCGGCTGGCTTTACCGTTAAGGGTGCTGTAACCCCCGAAAGTACACTCCAGTCCAAACCAAAAAAAAAATTATTTTCTGTGTTTGTGAATTGTGTGCGCAGTAGCCGCACGTGCATCAACAAAGTAGTGCCAAGCGTGCGCCTGTGTCATAAGTAAAGGGCCAGCTGGCTTGACCGTTAAGGGTGCTGTAACCCCCGAAAGTACACTCCAGTCCAAACCTAAAAAAAAAATATTTTCTGTGTTTGTGAATTGTGTGCGCAGTAGCCGCACGTGCATCAACAAAGTAGTGCCAAGCGTGCGCCTGTGTCATAAGTAAAGGGCCGGCTGGCTTGACCGTTAAAGGGTGCTGTAACCCCCGAAAGTACACTCCAGTCCAAACCAAAAAAAAATTATTTTCTGTGTTTGTGAATTGTGTGCGCAGTAGCCGCACGTGCATCAACAAAGTAGTGCCAAGCGTGCGCCTGTGTCATAAGTAAAGGGCCGGCTGGCTTGACCGTTAAGGGTGCTGTAACCCCCGAAAGTACACTCCAGTCCAAACCTAAAAAAAAATTATTTTCTGTGTTTGTGAATTGTGTGCGCAGTAGCCGCACGTGCATCAACAAAGTAGTGCCAAGAGTGCGCCTGTGTCATAAGTAAAGGGCCGGCTGGCTTGACCGTTAAAGGGTGCTGTAACCCCCGAAAGTACACTCCAGTCCAAACAAAAAAAAAATTATTTTCTGTGTTTGTGAATTGTGTGCGCAGTAGCCGCACGTGCATCAACAAAGTAGTGCCAAGCGTGCGCCTGTGTCATAAGTAAAGGGCCGGCTGGCTTGACCGTTAAAGGGTGCTGTAACCCCTGAAAGTACACTCCAGTCCAAACCAAAAAAAAATTATTTTCTGTGTTTGTGAATTGTGTGCGCAGTAGCCGCACGTGCATCAACAAAGTAGTGCCAAGCGTGCGCCTGTGTCATAAGTAAAGGGCCGGCTGGCTTGACCGTTAAAGGGTGCTGTAACCCCTGAAAGTACACTCCAGTCCAAACCAAAAAAAAATTATTTTCTGTGTTTGTGAATTGTGTGCGCAGTAGCCGCACGTGCATCAACAAAGTAGTGCCAAGCGTGCGCCTGTGTCATAAGTAAAGGGCCGGCTGGCTTGACCGTTAAGGGTGCTGTAACTCCCGAAAGTACACTCCAGTCCAAACCAAAAAAAAAATTATTTTCTGTGTTTGTGAATTGTGTGCGCAGTAGCCGCACGTGCATCAACAAAGTAGTGCCAAGCGTGCGCCTGTGTCATAAGTAAAGGGCCGGCTGGCTTGACCGTTAAGGGTGCTGTAACCCCCGAAAGTACACTCCAGTCCAAACCAAAAAAAAAATTATTTTCTGTGTTTGTGAATTGTGTGCGCAGTAGCCGCACGTGCATCAACAAAGTAGTGCCAAGCGTGCGCCTGTGTCATAAGTAAAGGGCCGGCTGGCTTGACCGTTAAAGGGTGCTGTAACCCCCAAAGTACACTCCAGTCCAAACCAAAAAAAAATTATTTTCTGTGTTTGTGAATTGTGTGCGCAGTAGCCGCACGTGCATCAACAAAGTAGTGCCAAGAGTGCGCCTGTGTCATAAGTAAAGGGCCGGCTGGCTTGACCGTTAAAGGGTGCTGTAACCCACAAAGTACACTCCAGTCCGAACCAAAAAAAAATTTATTTTCTGTGTTTAGCCGCACGTATATATCAAATCGATATAACATAAATGGAGGACCAAACTTTCTCCGATAAAAATAAAATAGAGAAAGATCAAGAACCACTTCCTCCTAGTGCTGAAGCTGCTGCCACTAGTCATGACATAGACGATAACATGCCATCAACGTCGTCTGCCAAGGCCGATGCCCAATGTCATAGTAGAGGGCACATACAATCCCAAATGGCAAAGTTCAGGAAAATGACCTTGAAAAAGACATTTAAATCAGCTGAAGAGAAACGTAAACTTGCCAATATGCCATTTACGACACGGAGTGGCAAGGAACGGCTAAGGTCGATCCCTAGTATGTTCATGACTAGTGGTTCAGCTTCACATGACGATGGAAGCACTCCTCCCACTAAAAAAATCAAAAGAGTTAAGCTGGCAAAAGCACAGCGAAGAACTGTGCTTTCTAAGAAGATATCACAAATCCCCAAAGAGAGTCCAAGTGTGGTGGTGGTTGCGATGCCTGACCTTCCCAGCACTGGACGGGAAGAGGTGGCTCTTTCCACCATTTGCACGCCCCCTGCAAGTGCTGAAAGGAGCACCCACAGTCCACTTGCTGATATGCAAATTGAAGATGTCACTGTTGAAGTACAACAGGATGAGGATACTGGTGTAGCTGGCGCTGAGGAGGAAGTTGGCGAGGAGGATTCTGATGGTGATGTGGTTTGTTTAAATCAGGCTCCGGGGGAGACAGTTGTTGTCCGTGGGATGAAAAAGCCCATCACGGTCATGCCTGGGCAGAAGACCAAACATTCCACCTCTTTGGTCTGGCAATATTTCTATCCAAATCCGGACAACAACTGTCTTGCCATATGTACCATATGTAAAGGTGAAATAAGTAGGGGTAGGGACGTCAACCACCTAGGAACATCCTCCCTTATACGGCACCTGCAGCGCGTTCATAAAAAGTTACTGTCAAGTTCAGAAACTTTGGCTCAGACCGTAAGCAGTCCAGGGACACCTAAATCCCGTTGTCCTGTTGTATCCAAGCGCCTGCAAACCACACCGTCAACTCCCTCCTCGTCAATTTCCTCCTTAGTCAGGATCGGAAGTAGTCCTGCAGGCCATATCACTGGCATGACTGACTCTCCTATCCGGGATTCCTCCGGAGGATCCTGCATTGCTACGCCTACTGCTGCCGCTGCTGCTGTTGCTGCTGCTGCTGGGAGTCGTTCATCATCCCAGAGAGGAAGTAGGAACACCACTACTTTTACTAAACAATTGACCCTCCAACAGTCCTTAGCGAGGAGGATGAAGTACGACAGCAGTCATCCTGAAGCAAAACGTATAACTGAGGCCTTGACTGCTATGTTGGTGTTAGACGTGCGTCCGGTATCCGCCATTAGTGCAGTGGGATTTAGACAATTGATGGAGGTAGTGTGTCCCCGGTTCCAAATCCCGTCTAGATTCCACTTCACTAGGCAGGCGATACCGAGACTGTACAGAAACGTCAGAAAAAGTGTCCTCAGTGTCCTGAAAAATGCCGTTGTACACAATGTCCACTTAACCACGGACATGTGGACAAGTGGAACAGGGCAGACTAAGGACTATATGACTGTGACAGCCCACTGGGTAGATGTATCACCTTACGCAGCAACAGCAGCAGCGTCACCAGTAGCAGCATCTCAGAAACGCCAGCTCGTTACAAGGCAGGCTACGCTGTGTATCACCGGTTTCAGTAAGAGGCACACCGCCGACAACCTCTTAGAGAAACTGAGGGAAATCATCGCCCAGTGGCTTACCCCACTTAGACTCTCCTGGGGATTTGTGATATCTGACAACGCCACCAATATTGTGCGGGCATTACATCTGGGCAAATTCCAGCACGTCCCATGTTTTGCTCACACAATAAACTTGGTGGTGCAGAATTTTCTGAAAAGCGACAGGGGCGTGCAGGAGACGCTTTGGGTGGCCCGAAAAATTTCTGGCCACTTTCGCCATTCAGCGACTGCGTGCCGAAGACTGGAGCGCCAGCAAACACTCTTGAACCTGCCCCGCCATCACCTGAAGCAAGAGGTTGTGACGCGGTGGAACTCAACCCTCTATATGCTTCAGAGGATGGAGGAGCAGCAAAAGGCCATACAAGCCTATACATCCACCTATGACATAGGCAAAGGAGGGGGTATGCACCTGACTCAAGCGCAGTGGAGAATGATTTCCGTGTTGTGCAAGGTTCTTCAGCCCTTCGAACTTGCCACACGTGAAGTCAGTTCAGACACTGCCAGCTTGAGTCAGGTCATTCCCCTCATCAGGCTTTTGCAGAAGCAGCTGGAGAAAGTGAAGGAGGAGCTAAGACGGAGCGATTCCGCTCGGCATGTGGGACTTGTGGATGAAGCCCTTCATTCGCTTTGCCAGGATTCCAGGGTGGTCAATCTGTTGAAATCAGACCACTACATTTTGGCCACCGTGCTCGATCCTAGGTTTAAAGCCTATGTGGTGTCTCTCTTTCCGGCCGACACAAGCCTGCAGAGGTGCAAAGACCTGCTGGTGAACACACTGTCAGCTGAAGCGGAACGTGACACGTCAACGGCTCCTTCTTCATTTTCTCCCGCAACTGGGGCTGCCAGGAAAAAACTTAGGTATCCTAAGCAACCCGCTGGCAGTGATGCAGGGCAGGCAGGACCAAGTTTGGACATCTGGTCCGGACTGAAGGACCTGGCAACAATTTCTGACATGTCTACTGTCACTGCATATGATACTGTCACCATTGACAGAATGGTGGAGGATTACATCGGTGACAGCATCCAAGTAGGCATGTCAGACAGTCCATACCTGTACTGGCAGGAAAAAGAGGCAATTTGGAGGCCCCTGTACAAACTGGCTCTATTTTACCTGAGTTGCCCCCCCTCCAGTGTGTACTCCGAAAGAGTGTTTAGTGCAGCCGGGAACCTTGTCAGCGAAAGGCGTAGGAGGTTGCTTCCATAGAATGTGGAGAAGATGATGTTCATCAAAATGAATTATCAGCTCTTCCAGGGAGACCAGCCTCCAGAAGGTACAGAGGGACCTGTGGTGGTGGATTCAAGTGGGGACGAGTTAATACTTTGTGAGGATGAGGATGTACACACTGAAGAGGGTGAGGAATCGGTGGATGAGGAGGATGAGGATGACATCTTGCCTCCGTAGAGCCAGTTTGTGCAGGGACACATTAATTGCCAGCTTGTTTTGTGGGGGCCCAAACGAACCAATCATTTCAGCCACAGTTGTGTGGCAGACCCTGGCGCTGAAATGATTGATTTGTTAAAGTGTGCATGTCCTGTTTATACAACATAAGGGTGGGTGGGAGGGCCCAAGGACAATTCCATCTTGCACCTCTTTTTTTCTTTGCATTATGTACAGTTTGGGGCCTAGTTTTTCTAACTGCCATCCTGCCTGCCACTGCAGTGTCACTCCTAGATGGGTCACGTGTTTGTGCCGCCCACTCGTGTCGCTTAGCATAGTCATCCAGCTACCTCGGTGCAACCTTTTGGACATAAAAACACTATTGTGAGGTGTGAGGTGTTCAGAATAGACTGGAAATGAGTGGAAATTAAGGTTATTGAGGTTAATAATAGCATAGGAGCAGAAAAACCTACAAATTCTGTGATTTTAGCTGTTTTTATGCTTTTTTTCAAAAAAATACAGATCCAAAACACAAAACCCAGAACCCAAAACACGGAAGGGTGGTTTTGGCAAAACCAATCCAGATCCAAAACACGAAGAAAGATCCAGATCCAAAACCAAAACACAAAACACGAAAAGTGGCCGGTGCACACCCCTAGTTCAAAGTAATATTGGAAGTTATGAAGTAGTGAAAGTTCCGGTTGATTATCCAGCGAGTAGAGAAAACAGAATTACCCGATAGAGGTATCTAACATGGCAACGTTAGCAAGGTCTCCTCGCAGTGTTCATTTTGTGCTGCAGTGAGAGGAATCCACAGGTGTCTGCACTTGTACAGCTGGTCCGGATGATGTAATATAAAGGTCCAGTGTGAAACTCTGTGTATGGGCTTCTAAAATGAAAGTAATCCAGCATACTGTATGGGTAGGCATCCTCTACCCATAGGGCTCTATGTGTTTCTGTGTGGAAGTACCCCAGGAGCTCCTGATGAAGGTGTGGGGTACTTCCACACAGAAATGCGTAGAGCTTATTAAAAGTGTTTTAATTGTTTACCAAGCCATTTTTTACCTTTTTTATATTTTGTTGATGATTATTGAACACCCACCAGCGCTGTGGTTTTTATAGACAAATTTTGCTTCTCTCCATTTACGGAGAGTGAGAGATGGAAGGAAGAGGAGCAGAAAGAGATGGGAGGAAGAGGGGGACTGAGATGGGAGGAAGAGGGGCATTAAAGAGAGGGAGGTGGGAGGAAGAGGAGCAGAAAGAGATGGGAGGAAGAGGGGGACAGAGATGGGAGGAAGAGGGGCATTAAAGAGAGGGAGGTGGGAGGAAGAGGGGGACAGAGATGGGAGGAAGAGGGGCATTAAAGAGAGGGAGGTGGGAGGAAGAGGAGCAGAAAGAGATGGGAGGAAGAGGGGGACAGAGATGGGAGGAAGAGGGGCATTAAAGAGAGGGAGGTGGGAGGAAGAGGAGCAGAAAGAGATGGGAGGAAGAGGGGGACAGAGATGGGAGGAAGAGGGGCATTAAAGAGAGGGAGGTGGGAAGAAGAGGAGCAGAAAGAGATGGGAGGAAGAGGGGGACAGAGATGGGAGGAAGAGGGGCATTAAAGAGAGGAAGGTGGGAAGAAGAGGAGCAGAAAGAGATGGGAGGAAGAGGGGGACAGAGATGGGAGGAAGAGGGGCATTAAAGAGAGGGAGGTGGGAGGAAGAGGGGGACAGAGATGGGAGGAAGAGGGGCATTAAAGAGAGGGAGGTGGGAGGAAGAGGAGCAGAAAGAGATGGGAGGAAGAGGGGGACAGAGATGGGAGGAAGAGGGGCATTAAAGAGAGGGAGGTGGGAGGAAGAGGAGCAGAAAGAGATGGGAGGAAGAGGGGGACAGAGATGGGAGGAAGAGGGGCATTAAAGAGAGGGAGGTGGGAGGAAGAGGGGGACAGAGATGGGAGGAAGAGGAGCATTAAAGAGGGGGAGGTGGGAGGAAGAGGGGCAATGAGAGAGGGAGATGGGAGGGAGAGGAGCAGAAAGAGATGAGAGGAAGAGGGGCAATGAGAGAGGGAGATGGGAGGAAGAGGGGGCAGAGATGGGAGGAAGAGGAGCAGAAAGAGATGGGAGGAAGAGGAGCACTAAAGAGAGGGAGGTGGGAGGAAGAGGAGCAGAAAGAGATGAGAGGAAGAGGGGAAATAAGAGAGGGAGAAAGGAGGAAGAGGGGGACAGAAATGGGATGAATAGGGGTAATGAGAGAGGGAGATGGGAGGAAGAGGGGGCAGAGATGGGAGGAAGAGGGGCAATGAGAGAGGGAGATGGGAGGGAGAGGGGGACAGAGATGGGAGGAAGAGGGGTAATGAGAGAGGGAGATGGGAGGAAGAGGGGTAATGAGAGAGGGAGATGGGAGGAAGAAGGGGACAGAGATGGGAGGAAGAGGGGCAGAGAGAGTGAGATGGGAGGAAGAGGGGCAGAGAGAGTGAGATGGGAGGAACGGGGGGGATGGGAGGAAGAGGGGGAGAGAGAAATGGGGGGATGAGTGGAAGAGAGAGATGAGAGGAAGAGGATGACAGAGAGATGGGTGGAAGAGGGGGAGAGAGAAATGGGAAGAAGAGGGGCAGAGAGAGTGAGATGGGAGGGAGAGAGAGTGAGATGGGAGGTAGAGGGGGAGAGAGAGGTGGGAGGGCGAGAGAAAGATGGGAGAAAGAGGGGGAGGGAGAGGTGGAAGAGGGGGAGAGAGAGATGGTGGAAGAAGGAGAGACAGATGGTTGGAAGAGGGGCAGAGAAACAAGGAAATTCAAGAAAGAGCGATAGAGAGAGAAATGGGAAGAAGAGGGGGAGAGAGAGATGGGAGGAAGAAGGGAAGAGAGAGATGGTGGAAGAGGGGAGAGAGAGATCGGCAAAAGAGGGGGAGAAAAATAGGAGGAAGAGGGCCAGATAGAGGGAGATGGGAGGAAGAGGGGTGAGAGAGAAAAGGCAGGAAGAGGGATGAGAGAGAGGGAGATGGGAGGAAGAGGGGGAGAGAGAAAAAGTACTGTAGGAAGAGAGATGAGAGAGAGGGTGATGGGAAGAGGGATGAGAGAGATGGGAGGAAGAAGGGCAGAGAGGGATATGGGAGGAAGAGGGGAAAATAGAGGAAAAAATAAACATTGCAACACAGGACACAATAGCTACCGACCCAGTGAATGGGTCCAAAATACAAGTTTATCATATAGGGGCATATTCAATTGTGTGCGAGAAAAGCAGGTGCTGGTTTTTTGCTATTCAATTATGCACATTTTTTTTTTTTGCGCGACGCAAGGTTCTTATTCTCGCACCTCCAGAGCAAGTGTGATTTTTTTATAAAATCGATAATTTTAGAGAAAATCAGTGGGACTTGCTCTGCGGCCCCGGCGTCACCCCTCCTAACAACTAATTAAGCTTTTGGTAGTTTCCAATTAGCTTAATTAGTCAGAAATTACTCACCTTCCGAAGTGCTGTCTTCTGCATCCAGCACCGGGACCCGGACTCCAGCAACAGCGGTGAGTATGTAGTGTGCGCGTGTGTGAGTGTGTATGAGTGAGTGTGAGTGTGTGTGTGTGACCCCCGGTGTATGTGTGTCCCCCCCAGTGTCAGTGTGGCCCCCCGGTATAGGCGCTGGGAGAACTACATCTCCCAGCAGGCCTTGTCTCTCCCACCAGCCCCTGGAGCCTCCCAGCAGCCCCCTCTCCAGTGAGAAGATAGAGGGGAGGCCTCCAGGAGCCGCGGAGACCACTGGAGACCCCCAGAGAACCCCGGGCAGGAAAGTGCAGAATTTTTTGTTTTGTTTTGTTTTCAGAGCTGAAAACCCCGCAACCACTTTTTTTTATTGGATAAAACGGGTAACGGGAGCACATACCTGCGGTATTCGAAAATTGGACGTGAGGGGCGCAAGGTTTTTTACCTCGCTAAACCTCGCGCCCCATTGAATATGCCCCATAGTGTTAGTATACTGATGAGAGTGCAATTTGTGTTGCACTATACTATTCCTCTCCTACTCTTTGAGCACCTCAGAAGTAGGTTATGCTGTTGTTTGCATAGTTTGGATAGAGACGAATATACAAATAAAAAGACGAAATCTACAGATAGCACCTGTAACAAAGACAATTTTACTTGTTTTTCTATTTTTTTGTTTCTTTTTATTGATTATTGATGCTCTTTGTTATTTTTGCATATTGATATTTAATAATGTCAGCCCATTATATCTGAACTAATAACAATGACTATACTCCAACACTTGACTACTAGATATATAATGACTTACCCCGTGATTCTCTGGCTGCACTCCTCACACAGGTATAGCGGGGGCGGCTTGTCTCCCAGTGCCACAGAGAGAGTGGCGTCTATACACATCTACAGGGAGACACAAGCAGATTATTATCAGGGACAAGCAAATACGCTTCCTATGTGACACTACAGGGGGGGGGTCACACATGAAGGTGAACCAATCAGGAGCAGTAATCACAGAGACCATGGCTTATGATTGGTTCTCCTGCCCACACACCCTCTCTGAAGCTATTTAAAATTGGCAAACTTAAATGTTTGGGCATCTATAGGTGGTAATGCAACTTGAAACTTAGCCAAATGCTGCAATACTGGGCCAGTCGCCTCATAGCGCAATGTGTCTAGGCCAAATATGTGCCCGATTACCAATATTCATTTTGAAAGGATTATTATCAAACATGGGGCTCATCAATTGGGTTTGGTCATCCTCTGAATGCATTAATAGGTCCTAATTTACCCCCAAATCGATCAAGCTGCTCAGCTTGTGTGCTAGACTACCAGGTCTTCTGTAATATGGCCGTCCAGGTATGTGTTCAAAGTGGACATCGACCCTGTCATATGGTGCTTTGATGTTGGCCTGCATGTTGCCACGGTTACCCATATGGGGATTAAGTGCTGATTGATATAGACACTGTACACCACTTAGCTGCCTGATAATAGCCTGCATGGGTATGGATGTAAAGCATCTGTAGAGTCCCTTTTACTAGGCAGGACTGCAAATTAGTAACATTTAAAAAGAAAAAAAAAGAAAAGTTTCAGCAACAAAAAGAAAAAAGCCTGTATGGACAGCACCTCCGGCTAAAAAATTAAGTAGCCTCTGACTTGTTTATGGATTCATTTGAACCTGTCCTTTTGATGATACCTTATAGTCTATAGAGTTGGCAGCTAAAAGTATAATTTTGTAATCACTTTTTATTTTATATTCTTTTGGAAAATACTTTATCCACTTGCTACACTACATTCTTAAAAACAATCTCTTGGTGACATCTAGTGGTATAATGAGTGAATTACATTCACCATATGATTTTTACATGTTTACAGGTGGTTTGTTACTTACCTGTTGCCCATTCTGAAATATTGTCGCTCACATTACAATAACTTGTATGAAAAATGTTTACCCCATGATCCAATACAAATATAGAGTCAGTATAGGTAAAACAAGTTCTTAATATCTCAATTAATAGTTATCCATGTTTCAATCTGACATGCATTAAAGTCATCTGAAAGACATTTATACAATCGTCTCCTGCCTACAAACCCCAACCCTGCAGATTCCACTCACACAGTTTTTCCTGTGTTTTCTCACTTGGGGCAGAGAAGGGTTTAGAGTTCACGTTTAGAAACGTAATTAAAAACCTGAGGGCATTGGTGCTAAATCTTGAATGAAGCCCAGCTGGAGAAGAAGAATCTTCAAAGGACGCAAACAGGGAAGAACAAAGCAATAACAAACAACCCATGAGTCTGCACGATTTATTGGGGGCACAGCGATGCTACCAATAGTGTAAATCTAAGATGTCCAGTATTTTCCCTCCATGAAAAAAAAGCATTAGGACTGGATCCTTACTTAGTGCTTAGCATTATTACCTGACAACACCAAGGTCTTGGGTTTGATTCATAGAACGCCCTACCTGTGTGTAGTTTGTATGTTCTCCCCATGTTTGTGTTAGTTTCTGCTGGGTGCTTTAGTTTCGTCCCACAATCCAAAAACATACTAGTAGGATAATTGGATTCTAACGTGTACACAAAGCGGCGTAGTTGCGATTCAGACACATGGTATTTGAAGTGTCTAGGATATGTGTTGGGTGATCCTGGGTCATGACAGGGAGGTGGCTATGTGAACATGCTGTGATGGTCTGTCTTATGGGGGTGTTATGGGAGTGTCGTGGGTGTGATGCTAAACTGGTTGCGAAAATGTTTATTTGCTCATATTGGAGGCCGCACGCTTTGACAAAGAGTGTGCACCTTGCACGGGGTGCGACCTTTTCTTTCTACGCTGATCGTAGCTATGAAACACTACGCTGCCTGGTTCTGTCCTGCCTGTATCCCTGCTCATGGGAGGGGGATCTGAAGGGATCCTTCTTCACCTTTCTAATACCTCTTTTACACCGGAGCTAAAACCTGGGTTATTGCAGGGTTAACCCGGGTAGCTCCTTGGTGTAAAAGGGGAGAGGGTTGGATCGCCGGGTCGAGTGACCCGGCATTCCAACCCAGGTAACTTGCAGGGTTTAACACGGGAGTAACCCTGCAGTGTGAATGGTGCACTCCGGGTCACGATGACCTGGAGCGAGCCGCATGCTGGCCGATTGGTCCGGCTTCAGTGGCACTTGGAGATGACGTCATCTCCAAGCGTCCACTTCAATGCCGAAAAATCCGGGTATATCGCTGACTCGAGAATATCCTGGGTCGGCGCCGGCTGTATTTCCGAGTCTGATCTGGATTGGAACTCTGTGCAATATCTCATCATTTAAATACCTCTGCTACCTCAATGCGGGAAATTCATTTCCCCATGAATAGCGGTGGAATTTTAGTTTAGTAAATAGGCCCTTAAGTACCGTACTGAGTAAACTTACATTTCCCTGCTGTTCTCTCTATTGTGCTTTATATATAGGACCCATTAATTATTTATTACTGCAGCCCTTAACTCACATGTCGGATTAGGATTAGTTTTAAGAGGATTTAGCAGAAGCAATAGGGTGTAAAATAAACATGGATATCCCAAATACTGCCTGATAAAAGCCCTCCATTGCAGTGACCACTAGCAGCTGGTGGGTGGCACAATATAACTTTGTTCTGTGAACAGCAAATAAAGATGGAGATTTTCTACCTTCACCGCAGGCTTGTTGATGGCATTGTGGCACTCAATATGCTGGCAGTGGATGGGATTCCAGGCTGGCGGAGACATAACTTGACATTAATACTGACCACGTGTCCCTCACATGCTCTGACGTATACACTGCACAGCAGGATAAAGCTTGTTAATAATAATGCAAGAAAGCTATTTTTATATGGTATAACAAGCGCCACCTATAGGAAGGAAAGCATGATGTCATTGGTCATATACAGCAAAAGGGACTTATGTAATATCCTGCAAAATGCAGGCACAGGTGCCATTCTGGTGAGTCAACCCATATTTTAAAGCAGCAACCATTTAAAAGGCAAAACAGCTTGGTTTTGCCTTTTAAATGATTGCCGGTTTAAATATATACGGAAATTGCGCACATGTCTGGATCTTGCGGGCCCCAAAGTCTCAGTTAACACTTATGGTGCATACACACGATCAGATTTTTCCTTCAGATATGAACGATAACGATTTAAAAATCGTTCAGTCGTTCATATCTGAAGGAAAATCGTTCATATCTGACATGCCTGAACGATGGACGATCAACGATGCGCGTTCCCGTTTGTCAGATAACGATATCTGACATCTGATGGGTTTGCAGTCAGACTTGGACGATTCCATTCATTTTAATGCAGTCAAAAATCGTTCAATCGTTCAAATCGTTCAAATCGTTCAAAACTTTGGTAAAATCGTTCAAATTGTTCAAATCGTTCAATCGTTCAGTCGTTCATCTGACAAATCTGACAAGTCTGACAAATCTGACCGTGTGTACGCTCCATTAGCTGCATACACACACAACGATTTAGTTAATGAACGATTTTAGTAAACGATTTTTTCCCTTGAAAAAATTAACTAAAATCGTTTACTAAAGTTGTTCATTTACTAAATGTAATGAACGATTTTTATGAACTACAAACGATTTTTGCATATTAACTTAATGAAAATCGTTGAGTTGACAAGTCTGACTGAACTACAAACTACAAACTACAAACTACAAACGTGAACGCGCATGAACAATAATTGTTCATCGTTTGACTCAGAAAGTGAACGATTGTTTCAAATGATTATCTTTAAACGATATCGTTTAACAATAATCATTCAAAAAATCGTAGTGTGTGTATGCACCTTTAGGGGTATATTTACTACAGTGCAGGTTTATAGGAGTGGAGGTGTTGCCCATAGCAACCAATCAGATTCCAGCAATTATCTTCTAGAAAGTACTAGATAAATGATAAGTAGAATCTGATTGGTTGCTATGGGCAACATCTCCACTTGTCGTAATCGTTCAATTGCTCATTTTTCTCGTCTAGTGGATGCGCGCCTTTACAGGGCAAAGTTCCAGCAGAACCTCGCGGCTAATTGAATCTGCCCCAATAAACATCTGAATGGACTGAAACTAACAAACCTGATAACTAACTGAACGCCTTCCCCTAACCAGGGCTATATTTAGTGTATGTGATGCCCTAGACTGACGCTTGTGTACTACTACTACCCATCCTATATTTACCATATAAGACAACCAGGCATAGGCTGCAGGGCAGCCCAGTACATTGGGTGATGTAGTAATTGATTCATTATGAATGTATTGAGTTTGTTCATTTACTACATGGCCTTAACAAACTACCTGCTTCTCTCAGTAATATTGGAGTTAGGGCTGTTCAGTTGGGTACGGGATGGTCCGGTGCTCGGGATCCCGGCGGTCACAACGCCAACATAAGGAGGTAAGTATACTCTCCTTCCGCTACCCCTAACCCTCCCTCCCCGCAGCCTAAACCTAACCCTCCCAACCTAGTGCCTAACCCTAACCCTCCCTCTAATGCCTAACCCTAACTACTAACGCTATCCCTCCCCCTAACCCCAATACTTACTGTCAGGATGTCGGCGGTTGGGATTCTGACTGGTGTCAGGATTCTGGCTCTCGAATTCTGAGCACCGGAATCCCAACAACAGGGATAATAACTACATCCCACATGTAGAGTTACCCCCTTTTTATCTTCATTTCCCCATTTTTTATGGGTAAAATTGGCAGTTAAGGGATGAATACCCTACCCTCCTGCTAATATTCCAGCACAATCACAGCTGACTCTTCCGCTTATGTGTTCTCTCGTTGTCAGGGTCACCTGTAGACCATGAACCAATCTGATTGGATGTCGTTCGTCCCCCATTGCAGTATCACCATATATTGTCACTCCAATAGCTGTTATAGCTAATAGTTCTAGTGATCAGTCAAAATACAACTTTCTGGAGGGAGCAGAACTCCATTTAATCAGTCGGCTTCAGGGATTACAGACGCACCTGTGAAATAGATTACACACAGAAACTAAAATTAATTTAAAAAAAGTTGCTCTAGGGTGATAGTAGAACAGATTTTGTAGGGATTTTCAGACACCTTCCACTATGCTCATTTGCAGATGGACCAATAGACGTATTTTACAGGGCAGCTTCAGAAGCTAGAATGCTAATGGGTTCTTGTATATGTGCAAAGCAGTTAGGCGCATTTGTGGAAAATAAAATGCTCTGCACATTCGCGTATTGTGTAGATCATAAATGCAGATCCTCCAACATGACACCTTCCATCAGGTATAAAATGCTCTGCTCCTGGACTTCCCTCTCAATTTATGATTGCAGTCACCTGTGCTGAACTAATTAATTGATAAGAAAGGTGTTTCACCACAGGTGACTCCAATCATAAATTAAGATTGAAGTCCAGGAGCAGAGCCTATTGTACCTGATGGAATGGGTAATTTTAAAGGGTCTGTGAATAACCCTTAGGGGTAAATTTACTAAAGTGAGAGTTTTCAGAAGTGGAGATGTTGCCCATAGCAACCAATCCGATTCCAGCTATTATCTACTAGAAGGTGCTAGATAAATGTTAAGTAGAATCTGATTGGTTGCTATGGGCAACATCTCCACTTCTAAAAACTCTCACTTTAGTAAATGTACCCCTTACTGTCTTGTCTAACACTATTTGTCAGATTATAAATTGGCCTTGGTGTGGTCGGGGGGACCTGCTGTCCGGCTCACCTGTGTACTGTAGCCCCCGGTACTCACTGATTGCCCCCGGAGGTTTTAAATTAGGCCAATAATGGAACAGCATTTGTACAGCTGGCGGCTTCACCTGGGAGGGTCCGTAGGCGATGACATACAGCAAATCCTGGTGGGAAAGTGATCAAATAAATTAGAGAAACCAGTGAGAATCCTGCACAGCGTTGTGAACCAAATTTACAATAACTGAATGACGAACCGAATTTGCATAGAAAAATTGATCCAGAACCTTTAAAATATATTAGGCCATTTTATCTGTAATTCAGGACACCCCCAGATCATGCCCAGGAAGGCAGGGATCTGTCAGAACCTCTCACCAAAACGTATCCTCTGAACCTCATATGTGAAGTTCCAACATGATGTGTAAACTGCCATTTTGCGCAATTGTAGAAATTTGCCTCAATTGTAGCTTTCCGCGAAAGTGCATGGGTTTGCATAGCAGTGTAATAACTAATGTAGTCTGCCACTTATGGTTGATGCTGATCCCAAGAGAAATTGCCAATTCCCTTTTTTTTAGCTGAAAACAGCTACAAACACAACATCTAATTTAATTGGAGTGCCAATACTAAAAAGCTAAATACAACTCATGGTTTTTGTACAAATAAATGTAATACTGTATCCATTACATGACATGTAAAATATAAAGTTAAAAAAAGCCTTAAATCAAAGGACATAAATATTGACATGATATTTTTCAGCAATAACTGTGCAAAATCAACTCACACGGATGAATATCCAATTTAGTATTGTTATTAGAGCAGCTGACTTGATGCAAATGTATCACAAGAAAAAATATTCCAGCAAACCTACAAAAGTCACTGGTAGGTATGTACTTGCGTTGGCCCAGAACGTATAAATGGGAGCTTGGGAAGGTGTATAGTGACTTGCTGCTGTGCTCCTGGTCGTGTAGGAAAGAAGAAATTACCTGTCTGCAGCTCCACTTCCAGCTATTCTCCCCGTCCGTACTGTCCTTAGCTAACCGCAAACTTACATTCCCCACACTCGTCATTGCTATAAGTCCAGAGACGTGCCGCTTGCGGCTGGCCGCCGTGAGACGCAATTAGGGAGGTTGCTCGTCACTGCTGTGTCCCGTTTGTGAGCAAAATAAGATGCAGTAGCCAGCAGAGTTCTTTTTCACCTGATCCAAAGCAGATGCACAATCTGGCCACCTCAGCCTTGAGGTGGAGTGCGAAGGCCGGCAAAGTGATATATCAGCTGCACCAAATGCAAACGCACAGTATCGCCACCTCTAACGCACAGTATAGCCACCTCTAACGCACAGTATAGCCACATCAGCCTTACTAGTTTCCCTTTACAGCAAAGTTTCTTCAGAAGCTTTTTAGTCTTGGTGCTCCAATTAAATTAGATGTTGTGTTTGCGGAGCAGTGTAGCATCATTAGCGTGAAGAAGAAGAAGACATTTGTACATAGACATGTGCGGTGTGCAGCCTGGAGGGCACTGCCGACCATTGTACCTGTTCTGTATATGAAAAGCTCAGTACAAACATTTGTTAATTTTTATAATCAAATTTTTCCATTTGTAGGTCCTAAAAACAATTTACCAAGTCACCGGTAATTTGAGCTATAAATAACCATAAAAATGACCAATAGGAATGCAGGAAAAAGTCACCTGGTCACAGATATATATAACAAACTTGTGAACCAGAAGTAATTTGCACGTTTAGGGGTAAATTTACTAAAGTTCGATTTTGATTTTAGTGTGATTTCACATTCGATTTTCATTCGATTTTGCATTTGGAGATTTACTAAAGGCAAAATTGAATGTAAAATCGAACATAAAACAGAATTTCACTCAAATCCCACTCAAAATCGAACATCAGAAAAACATCGGTACTTTTACATAAAAAAACACAGAAATCCCTTATTTACTATTGTTCGATTTGAAATCGAACACAAAATCGAACTTCAAATCAAAATTTAAATCACCAAATGAATAGACCTGATTTATGCTTTCGATTTTAGCATGAGCAGTTCGTTTTGATACAGATACATGCATACATCAGTGCGATGCATGCATGTATCTTACTGTAAAAAGCTTAGAAAGAGTTAAAGTAAAAAAAAATGGCATGGGGTCCCCCCCCTAAATACACAACCAGCCCCGGACTTTTCATAGCCAGTCCTGGTTGTGTAAGTACAGGGAATAAACCACAACCAGCACTGGGCTCTGATCCGGTCCTGGTTCTGGATATTACAAGAGAAAAAATTGCGTAGGGTTCCCCTGTAATTCCCACAACCAGCCCCGGACCCTTTCTAGCGTGGGGCTGATGCCACAGCTGGGGGAGCCCTATCACCAGGCTCCCCAGCTGAAACATCAGTCCTGACTGCTAGTCAGGGGCCAATGAAGGGGTGCTTAGTACAGTGGAACACTACACAATTTTTTCCCTGTACTTACACAACCAGGACTGGCTATGGAAAGTCCGGGCTGGTTGTGTATTTAGGGGAAGATCCCATGTCATTTTATTTTTTTAAATTGAACTCTTTCTAAGCTTGTCACAGTAAGATACATGCAGGCATCTCACTGATGTCTGCATGTATCTGTGTGAAATCGAACTGCTCATGCTGAAAGTGAAAGCATGAAGCAGTTCTATTCAGTCGGGGCTTGCAGTTCGTTTTGAAGTGGGATTTGCTGTTCGATTTGTACATGAACATGCAAAATCGAACAGCAAATCACTGTTCAAAAACGAAACAAATCAAATTTGATTTAGAAAATGCTTCTAAAATCGAACGTTAGTAAATGTGAGATTTGAAGAGGGATTTGTACTTTCAATTTGATTTGATTTGAGGTGAGCTAAATCGTACATCAAAACGAACGTAAACACGACCTTTGATAAATATACCCCTTAGTGGCTGACTCTGAATCGCATGCAAGTCGCAATGAGCGCGGATCTTGCGGATTTCAATGAGAAAGAAATTTGCTCTTGCGCATGTGCCTGATCAGGTATCTGCACGTGGAAGGAGATGGCTAGTGCTAGATCTGTTCATCGATGGATCACACTTTCCATGGAAAGGATGTTTCTGGGTGGTGACCATGCATTTGCACAGAACTCTTCAGTCTTGTGGGAGTATCATGAGAGTCGATTAACTTCCTTGCTCGATCGCAGCTTGCAGACGGAGATGGGACGCCTGTTTCAGCCGGATCTTGCACCCAGCATGGGACTGGTGTAAGCCCAAATACAAATGATGGTGTCTGTGGATGTAAGAACAGTGGGCGGGATAGGCTTCCACATTCAGGCGCAAGGATGTTTAGTATACAATGCGAATTCTCCCAATAGCATAAACTGAGTGGGGCGCAGATGTATCTGTCACAGAGCCAGGCCCTTAGTGCAGAACCTATTGCGTGGCTTTGTCAGACGAGCCTGCACACAGGATGGCTTATGGAAAACGTTTTTCTTTTGTATTTGGACTACACACTTACTTAGTAGAATTTGGAGATTCTTTCAAGGTTTGCAGCTATATTTTTGGACATGAAGAAATATCAAAAGAGCTGCTGTTAGCAAAAATATAGGGCAAAACGCGAGTTCTGCCAGCTCTCAGCTGGTGCAAAATCCTGAATTCAGGTCCTATTTCAGAGTGCAAATGGCAGCACGCTCTTCTGCAAAACAGGAACCACCCTAAGAATGAGCCGTAGGCCGGAACATACACTTTCAAAACTCTACTGTGTGTGCGTATATATCACCGGTAAATTGGCGACTGCGCCATTTCTGGATAAATGGCAACCAGCACCATTTTTAAGGTGATGCCTGCAGCAGCAGCGGAAAAGGTAAGTATAGCCAATGGTGCAGGATGAGCAGAGTGGGCCCCCTTAACTAATGGGCCTGTGTGCACCCCACACCTTGCACCCATTATATACTCCCCTGTATTGAGCCCTCTCTAACCATTTATTTCATATCAATAATCTCACTCCCCACCTCAGCACTTTGGGGATAACGTAAGAACACCAGCGCCAATCAGTGAGAGTGCTGTATGATGCCTCCGCTGCTTTATATGCATCATAGATGAGGTTGAGAGTGTTGTACTTTCAAGGTTCCTTCATAGTGTGACTAAGGAGAAAGCACTCTCATATCAGCATCAGCCAGTCCCTGAGGTCTCTACACCACAGATCTCAAAATAGCCCTGATCTCGGCCAGACTGTCCTGAGCCTAGATGCGTCCTAGATACGTCATTGCCGATGAGCTGGAGGGTTGTCAGGTATAGGGGAAGCCGGCCTCAGAGACAGCGTGCCTATACCAACAGCCTGACCTTTCTGTCAATCTATCAGCAGCCGGGCACAGGGGCACTATGTAAAGGTAAGCAAAAACGTCTATGAAGAACTTGACAAAAAGGTTATCGTTAAAACTCATTAGCTACTGTATATAATAGATAAATGAGGGTGCACTAAGCTGAACACTGTGAAGTAGAACATCAGGAGATGTTACAAGTAGATATGGGCTGGTGTAAATAAGATGACAGATGGTGCTTATGGCTGTTATTCACTTGTATTAATCAGGCGCGTTTCAGTTGCATTAAAACATATCTGCAATGATCACAAAGTCTGTATTTCACACTGATGTTGTTCTTGTCATTGTCGGTGTATCTGGTATAAATTAGGAACTGCATCCCACATGCTCATGTTCTTCTACCCAAACCCAACCTCCTCTGTTATACCTGTGCCTGGCGGTTCGTAAACATCAACAAGAAAATTAAAACGAATCGTGAAAAAAGCTAGCAAACATACCCCAAAATCCCTCTTTATTCTGATCCCTGAATAAGGATGGACTGGACATGGGCACAGCTTGTCATGATTGCAAAGGAAGTCTTGATGGCAGCGCAAAGAGCTTGGGGTGCAAACCTATTCATGCGCTGCCAAAATAGGCACAATTTTGCCAAAAAATATGCTGCGGGCATAATGCTATGTTTTGGTGTCTAATAAAGCTTTGTGAAATTAGAACGCAAAATGGGTCATATAGCAAAAAAGTAGGTAGCCCATTTCTAGAGGGTATCTGGATGGTAGATACCACTATAACTAAATAGACAGTCAATAGATAGCCACCTACAGTGAATAGGTCGACAGGGACTTAGGTTGACCGGTCAAAAGGTCAACAGGTAAATGGTCAACACTGTTAAAATGTCGACCTGGTCAAACGGTCAACACAGAAAATGGTCAACACATTATTTTTCATGATTTTTAGGATCAGGGTTAGGCACTTGGCAGGGGTTAGGGTTACGCTGCGGAAGGTGGGCAATAGGGGGAGCGTTACGGTTAGCCACCAGGATAGAGGGGGTTAAGATTAGTATTTGGGTTAAAATAACAGAAGAAAAAAAATGTGTCAACCTGTTCGGTGTCGACGATTTGCATGTTGACCTTTTGACACGGTCGACCTAAGCCCATGTCGACCATTTACTTGTCAATCTTTTGACCCTGTCAACCTTTTGTCCCTGTTGACCATTCGCTTTCTACCTTTTGGTCTCTATCTAGTTACTGTTTATCTATCAATCCACTCCTAGAGTACCAACCAGAGCCCAACATAATCCGAATACACCACTGACTCACTACACTGACTCTGAAATATGTCACCCAAAGTTTACCAACAATTGGGTAACCCCTGCGTTTTTTACAGAGACCCCTACAATTCTGCTCACAGCAGCATTACAACAATTTAATGGTTTATCCATGAAGATTTCTTATGTGGTTCTCTCTTGTATGAGATATTAGTGGAGCTAAGCACCTGTACAGGACAGAGAGGCTGATTTTAGTCTTCCATCAACCAAGTCGTACCCCCATTTCTCCATCAGTGGTAGTCCTGATCAGCCTGTCTATAGTCCCTCAGGAACGTATGGTAAAAAAGGACATTTGTCAGTGCTTATTGCATTCTCAAATAAGATTCTTTCTCTAAGCTATGCTATTAGGTATCTGCCCAGTGGTGATTAACCTACAGCAATTACAGATTAATCCTAAAATAATCTGGAAATGATTAGAAGGAAAGTGTCCTACATAGTACAAGTTGAGTATCTCCAGTTCCCATAGGAATAATGTCTGCTTGTATTCCTCTCACCCACTCATTGGTGTACACAGGAATATTCCCAGGGCTGGGGGACCAGTGACGGACTCCAGTGCACTCAGCCAGGTCCTGCCCCTGGTAACCACGTTGGATGGCAGATGCCTACACATTAGAACGCACTCATTGGTGTACACAGGAATATTCCCAGGGCTGAGGGACCAGTGACGGACTCCAGTGCACTCAGCCAGGTCCTGCCCCTGGTAACCACGTTGGATGGCAGATGCCTACACATTAGAACGCACTCATTGGTGTACACAGGAATATTCCCAGGGCTGGGGGACCAGTGACGGACTCCAGTGCACTCAGCCAGGTCCTGCCCCTGGTAACCACGTTGGATGGCAGATGGATACACATTAGAACGCACTCATTGGTGTACACAGGAATATTCCCAGGGCTGGGGGACCAGTGACGGACTCCAGTGCACTCAGCCAGGTCCTGCCCCTGGTAACCACGTTGGATGGCAGATGCCTACACATTAGAACGTGACAGGTACTTCAGCATCCTTTAGATATATACAGGTAATGTATGGTTCTCACTTACTTTCCATACTTCCTGCTTGTACTTCATTAGACACTCCAGCAGCTGGCAGTGATACACTAAGGAACAATAAACACAAACCATAATGATTACACAGTCAATAAACAGGACACATATGTGCACCCATGTAAATAAACCGGCTGACCAAATATTTATCTCACCAGTTATAAAGCGTGAGATTGTAATTCAGTATCTCTGACTCTTTGTTTATCAGATCTATAGCATGGACTTAATAAAGTGTTATTTCCTTACATGGGAAGACACCAGATGGCTGTATTTGACATGTTCCCATTTTGGAGGAAGCAGTTAGTGGTGGACGATTTGCAATCCCACACACCACTTGCCCAAGGCAGGGACAGTGACACCCGTCATTGTGTGTGGGAAATCTACCGGCCTTTACAGGTGTACACAAACCAGCTCTGCCTATCTGGGCCGTTTCCCCTCAGAGCTGCAGATATTAATGAGCTACGATGGGTGAAGATTGGGACGACATAAAGGAATATCCTGCTTCCACACTGGCTGGTACAAAGCTTTTACGCCAGACACAAGAAGGGAGATGTATCAAGCCTTGGAGAGAGAGAAAGTGGAGCATTCCCAAAGCAACCAATCAGCATATGATTATCATTTATCCAGCACAGTCGGATGCTATGGGAAACTTCTCCACTTATTCTCTCTCCAAGGCTTGAAACATCGCCTCTAAGCATTTGGTTTTTTTTTTTTTAATGGCAGGTGACATTAACTTCTCTTTACAATGGGGCACCGTTCATACTTTGTAAGTGGACAATGCATTCATATAATGCATATTAGCTGAAGTATCTGGCATTGCCCGGGTTTAAATCTTCAAGTTATTAAGTTTTGTTATGTGATGTCATCCAAATCCATCCAATGGAAGGCCCAGAATAGGCTCCCTAGGTCAAAGTTCTGTCCGGCACACTCCGCTGTGAGGTCCGACGCCAACCACTCCATCACAGACCAATTGCCACTCCTCTGTGAAGTTTTCATCCAAATCCATCCAGTGGAAGGCCCAGAACAGGCTCCCCGGGTCAAAGTTCTGTCCAGCGTACACCAACTGGAGGTCTGACCGGGACCCCAAACCCCCTAGTGTGTCTTCTGGGATCCAATGTTAACACTCTGTGAAGTTTTTCGTCCAAATCCATCCAGCAGAAGGCTCAGAACAGGTTCCCCGTGTCAAAGTTCTGCCCAGCGTACAACGGAAGGCATGATCGGGACATGATCCCCCTAGTATGTGTTCTGGAATCCAAGGTGAAGTTTTAGTCCAAAGTATGTGATGTCGTCCACATGCATCCAGTGGAATGTCCAGAACAATCTCCCTGGGTCAAAGTTCTGACCGGCGCACTCCGTCGTGAGGTCCAACCAGGACCCCAACCACTCTATTAGGCATCTCAGACTAATTGCCACCCCTGTGAAGTTTTCATCCAAATCTATCAAGTTGAAGGCCCAGAATAGGCTCCCCGGGTCATGGTCTGGCCAGGGTCACCGGGTCAAAGTTCTGCTCAGTGTACACCAACGGGAGGTCTGACTGGGACCTCAACCTCCTAGTATGTTTTCTGGGATCCAATGTTACCACTCTATGAAGTTTTCATCCAAATCCATCCAGTGTAAGGCTCAGCACAGGCTCCCCAGGTCAAAGTTCTGGCCAGCATAAACCAACGGGAAGTCCGACCGGGACCCTAACCCCCCTAAAACCTGGCCCGGATCCAACTGGACCACCTTGCATTGGTTTCATCACAATCAGTGCAGGGGTGTCCAAATGCATAACCGGACAGACAAACAAACATACAGAGCAATGAATTTTACATACAGTATAAGATAAATGGAATTTTACATACAGATCTTGCAGCCACAATATGTGAATAACCTTTCGCACAGTGGGTGTAAAAGTCTCCGGCGTCCACACTGGGGTGCAAATACCATTAGATATATATTCTGCTAGACTGTATAAATTTCATTTGTAAAAATGACCATTGGGATTATTAAGTATTAGAATTTTGTGCCCAGCTTTGGCAGGCTTTTTCTTTCCTGTCTCTCACCACCCTTTCCCATATCTCTGCCCCCCCCCCTTCTTCCATGTCCCTCTTTTTCCACTTAATCATCTCTCAACCCCAACAGCCCCCATGTTTCTCTTTCTCACCTGGGGAGCTTCATTAGCTCTATTAGTTCCCACAACTGCAGCACTCTCCGGTCCTCAACCTCTTTCTTCTGCCACCTCTTCTTCTCCGCATCCAGCCGGGCATCTTCTTTCTTAACCACGCAGTCTTCTGGCCTCTTCTGTGGCCGCTGGAGCTCTTCACAGACCGTCCTCTTCTCTGTCCCTCCGCCAGCGAACTCCCTCCACCGCTCAGCGTCATCTGATGTCAGGCACCGCGAGCTGCTATTGGCTCAACTAGGCCGCCCCTGATTGGCTGCCAGTCCACGAGCTGCTATTGGCTCGGGCCTGCTCCAAATTTAAATAGCCGCAGTGCACCAAATTTAATATAGTGGTGGCATCAAGGCTGCCCGACTGCGTGCGTCACAGCTCGCACCCTGTGCCAAGTTTCACCCCTTACTACAACTTGGCTGGTGTTGGGACAGACACCTGCTCCCAGTGCTGGCTGCCACTGTCTGCTGCAACTGCTGCGCTTCCGCCACTGGGATCAAACATTGGATCCCAGCATGGCATCTGTACTGCCCTGACCGGTGGTGCCCCCTCTGCTGGACCTGTCACCCAGGGTATGTGCCCTGCTGGCCCCATCCTAGATACGCCACTGGGCACAGAGTAATTTCAGTGCTGAGATACAGCTAGACAATAGGGGTGATATCTATATCTATTATATGTGCATTAATCCAAAAGAGCACTCAAAGCAATCCATCCAGAAATAGAGAAAATACAATCAAAGTAAAGGACGCTGCATTACAACCACAGCAGGCTCACAATGTAAAACTGTAGTCGTGTTATCTATACTTTTGAAATTGTGCACTGACAACTGGAGATATGAAGCGCTTCTGGCGAATGAGTCCATATTTTTCATGCATCGATCAATTAAATGGCAAAAGCCGGTCGGTTGTGGCTTTTAGGTGATTGCTGCTTTAAGAATACAGACTAACTTCTCGGAATCACAATTGTAGCTGCGCCTCGCAGGCTAATATATGAGGTCCATTTATTATAATAAATATTTAATATTATTTTACTGTTGGTGCCTGATCATTTATGGAGTTTACCTCCTAAACACCATTATTACTACTGAAGTAAATGTAAGTCATCTGTAGTTTCTACTCCCTGAAATCTCTTTGGACCTAGAATAAACCAATTGACATGGGGATTATAAATAAATATCCATGGTGTATATCTAAGATGTATAAGATGAGTACCATTCATGGGTCGGTATAGAAATTCCACTCTTGCATCTATGATACACAATATATATGTCAAGTTTATCTAAACCCTCGGAGCACCTGGAATCTCGGAAGGACTGGACGACAGTGGTATCCCAGTACATTGGTGCCTAGGCTTCTACCGTGGGGTTTCAGTGTAAGAATTACCCAAGGAGTGTATAAGGGGTTGGGTACAGGATGCCAGCTATCAAAATTCAGATGGCGGCATCCCGACAGAGTTAGAATGCCAACACCTGCCGGTAGGTATCCTAAGACTCCCCCTCTCCACACCCCTAACCCTCCCTCCCCAATGCCTAAACCTAACTCCCCCTCCCTGCCCCCGCAACCCTCCCCACTTAGTGCCTAACCCTCTCCCTAATGCCTAATCTTAACCCCTAACCTTCCCCCTAAGCCCGCTACTTACCTTCGGGATACCAGCGATCGGGGGTTCACTGGGATTCTGACAGGTGTCGGGATTCCGGGGCCGGTATTCTAAGTGCCAGCATCCTTTTTCCCGGGATATTGACCGTATGCCTGTACAACTAAAGAACCAGGGCGTGCAATTGCACTTTCTTTTAATTTTATTATAAACCCAGTGTACACTATTGAACATTGAGTTTTACACATTTGGATTGAGAATTTTATTCAAAAAGGTTGGAATTGCTCCGGAAACCACTCACTTTTTCCATTATAACAGATAATGCAAAGTGTATATTGTGGTTTCTCAAGGACTGAATACTTTTCATAGTAATAATAAAGATTACAGTGAAAACAAAACATTATACAGAACGTAAACTCTGGTTGAACAGTCGGCTGTAAAGCACAATACTGAGCTATTACATGAAAACAGATTTCATACCTTGAACCTTCCTGTAAGTGCACTGAGAAATACACACCTGGATTTGATGTATACTGCATTGCAATCATTAGCATTGAAGAAGCAGACAGGTTGACATGTGCGGGAACTCCCCCCTCTCGCCTGCTAGACCCTACTGCAACACAGAAAGGCGTTTAAGGCTATGACCATGTCAACAGGACGTTATAGTGACAATGTAAAAAATAACAATATAGAAGCTGCAAAGACCTACAGATGGCAGTGTCTATAGCAGAAATTCTCAAACACAGTCACGGAGCCTAAAGTGACCATACACCTGCACTACCAGCATACGTTCCGATTCAGCATCCGGCTCCCCGGCGGTCCCGGCAGCATATTTGTTGTTTTTCTTAGCACAGGATCTGTCGTATGATCGATCCTGTGCCTCACGCGCTCATTAGGGAAACAGTCATTGAAATAGCTTGAATTGCTGCACGATGGATCGCATGAACAAAATAAACGGCACGTTCTGCACACGATACGATGGAACATATGGGCTGCACATCTGATCATAAGATCCGATTATAGGAGCTGCGGGAGCGCGCATCGGATCTTATCTTACTTAAAAAATACACGATTTTCACAAGATCCATCATATGACTCATCGAAATTCGGGCAATCGGCCCAAAATCGTGCAGGTGTATGGCCAGCATAACAGTGCATGTTTTCCAGATCATCTAGCGGAGCACAGTTGTGTTACTTGGCTAAAGGACCCCAAACATCTGCGACGGATCATCGCGATGTAACGATGGGATGGGAAACACCGATCCGCCTGTTGGAAATGCTGACCGGCAGCTATCGATGTTCCGCGATCCGATGCAGGATTGATGATATTCTACATGTTAAATTTCACCGATCTGCCAATCATGGTCATTTTTTGAGCATGATTGGCGTATCTGTGAAATCCAACATGTTGGATTTCAGCGATCCTGCGATGCCGGGTTGCAGAATCGCTAGATCGCGATGATCCGTTGCAGATGTATGGGGGCCTTATTCAGGGCTGGTGCAAGGTTCTGGGCGCCCTAGGCAACATTTCACACACCGCCCCTGCTCCCTCAAATTCATAATATTCCACATATTAGTAACCCAATTTATAATATGCCACACAGCAGTGTCCAAAATTCATAATATACTATATAGAAATATCCCAACTAATATGCCACACGGCAGAGCCCCAAAATCATACTGTGCCTTATAACACTGCTCCCAATTGATAATACCACCACTGTTGCAGACTCTACTACACTAACAAGTGAGAGTGCAGTGCTGGGGATTGGGGGAGTTCCTGTGTCAGCCTTGGTCAACAATAGTCACGGCCGGGACTAAAAGAGACATCCTTTTGTGGGCTCAGCGGCACCCTCCAATGGCTGGCGCCCCTAGGCAGCCGCCTAAACATGCCTAATGGTAGCACCGGCACCTGGCATTAGCACAATAGATCTACAGGTGGTACTGATTATTGACCTGCTCCCATCCTCCCTCTCGGCGCTCCTGCACGTGCTAACTAGGGTTAGGGTTCTATGAGTACAGTATAATAACCTTTAACTCATTATCACATACACCTAGATACACCTAGAATAATTTTACCTACATATGTGTCCACATACATCTTACTTCCTTGTGCATTAAACAGCCCTTCGAGTCGCGCCATGACGTGGCGTGACTCAGTAGCGTCGAGTGTCTTTTCGTGCAGCTTGTTAACTTCAAATGTGTCTTATTCGCAATGCGCAATCACAAGCTGCGTCAGCTGATTAAAATGATATGTGTCATGCCTATATTCTGTGTGCAACTGCGGGTGTCTCTGCACGCAAAGCCGCATATAATTTTAATCAGCAAAAGCTGCTTTTACGTCCTATTCACGTTGCTTTGCGAATAAGACGCATTTGAAGGTAAAAAGTTACACAAAAAGACACTGTGTGTTATTTTTAACGCAATTAGTAGCACATTAAAGTAAGATGTATGTGGACAGTGCAGACAAATTTATTGTCTGCATATAGGCAAGGAATACATTACAGTACAAGTGCAATTAGAGGTATGGTTCTAGCAGAAAAAAAAAGACAGCATTTGTACAGGAATAATTGCTCCAGTTTTATTGAGGTATCCACCATCAGGTAACGTAAGAAAGAAAAAATATAAATCTGCCCTTTTGCAATGTGTTAATTTTCTTTTCTTTTTTTGGACCAAGGCTTTTTTTTATTACTAAGTTGTTTGTTTTCTTCAAAATATGCTTGGATGATATGTAGACAATAGTGAAAACATAAGGAAGAGATAAGGTGTATTTAGCAAAAGCTGCTTGACGGTATAAACTAAGCAATTAAAAAACTGCCTTAGGAGAAACTACTTTAATTTGTTCTTATGGCTTTCATGGGTTGGTATCTAAGTTTCCCTTCTGCTGAATAAACTAGTATCCACACATAATAATTTTAGTAAAGCACTATGAACTGTACAAAGTCATAACTACCTCATTCTATGGACTATGGAAAGTCATAACTACCCAATACTATGGAATGTCATAACTACTTCATACTACTGACTGTGGAAAGTCATAACTACCTCATACTATGGACTATGGAAAGTCATAACTACCTCATACTATGGAAAGTCATAACTACCTCTTACTGTTTATAAAAAAGTCATAACCATCTCATACTCTGGTCTATGGAAAGGCATAACTACCTCATACTATGGAAAGTCATAACTACCTCATACTATTGGTTTATGGAAAGTTATAACTACCTCTTACTATGGACTATGGAAAGTCATAACTACCTCATACTATTGGTTTATGGAAAGTCATAACTACCTCTTACTACGGACTATGGAAAGTCATAACTATCTCATTCTATGGAAAGTCATAACTACCTCATACTATGGACTATGGAAAGGCATAACTACCTCATACTATGAAAAGTCTTAACTACCTCATACTATTGGTTATGGAAAGTCTTCACTACCTCATACTGTTTATAAAAAAGTCATAACCACCTCATACTCTGGTCTATGGAAAGGCATAACTACCTCATACTATGAAAAGTCTTAACTACCTAATACTATTAGTTTATGGAAAGTCATAACTACCTCATACTATGGAATGTCATAACCACTTCATACTACTGACTGTGGAAAGTCATAACTACCTCATACTATGGACTATAGAAAGTCATGGGTTGGGTATGGGAGCCCGGCACTCGGGATGCCGGCTATGAAAAGATCAACAGCAGCATCCCGATGCTGAGAATCACGACAGGGGCACAATAATTACTCTAACCCTCCTCCCTTCACCCCTTAACCCTAAACCTCCTTTCCTGGATCCTAACCCTCCTTACTCCACACCCTAACCCTCCTGGTTAGTGCCTGAACCTAACCCTCCCCCCTTATACTAACTACCTCATACTATGGTAAGTCATAACTACCTCATACTACGGTCTATGGAAAGTCATAACTACCTCATACTACGGACTATGGAATGTCATAACTACCTCTTACTACGGACTATGGAATGTCATAACTACCTCTTACTACGGACTATGGAAAGTCATAACTACCTCATACTATGGAAAGTCATAACTACCTCTTACTACGGACTATGGAATGTCATAACTACCTCTTACTACGGACTATGGAATGTCATAACTACCTCTTACTACGGACTATGGAAAGTCATAACTACCTCATAATATGGAAAGTCATAACTACCTCATACTATTGGTTTATGGAAAGTTATAACTACCTCTTACTATGGACTATGGAAAGTCATAACTACCTCATACTATTGGTTTATGGAAAGTCATAACTACCTCTTACTATGGACTATGGAAAGTCATAACTATCTCATTCTATGGAAAGTCATAACTACCTCATACTATGGACTATGGAAAGGCATAACTACCTCATACTATGAAAAGTCTTAACTACCTCATACTATTGGTTATGGAAAGTCTTCACTACCTCATACTGTTTATAAAAAAGTCATAACCACCTCATACTCTGGTCTATGGAAAGGCATAACTACCTCATACTATGAAAAGTCTTAACTACCTAATACTATTAGTTTATGGAAAGTCATAACTACCTCATACTATGGAATGTCATAACCACTTCATACTACTGACTGTGGAAAGTCATAACTACCTCATACTATGGACTATAGAAAGTCATGGGTTGGGTATGGGAGCCCGGCACTCGGGATGCCGGCTATGAAAAGATCAACAGCAGCATCCCGATGCTGAGAATCACGACAGGGGCACAATAATTACTCTAACCCTCCTCCCTTCACCCCTTAACCCTAAACCTCCTTTCCTGTATCATAACCCTCCTTACTCCACACCCTAACCCTCCTGGTTAGTGCCTGAACCTAACCCTCCCCCCTTATACTAACTACCTCATACTATGGTAAGTCATAACTACCTCATACTACGGTCTATGGAAAGTCATAACTACCTCATACTACGGACTATGGAATGTCATAACTACCTCTTACTACGGACTATGGAATGTCATAACTACCTCTTACTACGGACTATGGAAAGTCATAACTACCTCATACTATGGAAAGTCATAACTACCTCATACTATTGGTTTATGGAAAGTTATAACTACCTCTTACTATGGACTATGGAAAGTCATAACTACCTCATACTATTGGTTTATGGAAAGTCATAACTACCTCTTACTATGGACTATGGAAAGTCATAACTATCTCATTCTATGGAAAGTCATAACTACATCATACTATGGACTATGGAAAGGCATAACTACCTCATACTATGAAAAGTCTTAACTACCTCATACTATTGGTTATGGAAAGTCTTCACTACCTCATACTGTTTATAAAAAAGTCATAACCACCTCATACTCTGGTCTATGGAAAGGCATAACTACCTCATACTATGAAAAGTCTTAACTACCTAATACTATTAGTTTATGGAAAGTCATAACTACCTCATACTATGGAATGTCATAACCACTTCATACTACTGACTGTGGAAAGTCATAACTACCTCATACTATGGACTATAGAAAGTCATGGGTTGGGTATGGGAGCCCGGCACTCGGGATGCCGGCTATGAAAAGATCAACAGCAGCATCCCGATGCTGAGAATCACGACAGGGGCACAATAATTACTCTAACCCTCCTCCCTTCACCCCTTAACCCTAAACCTCCTTTCCTGTATCCTAACCCTCCTTACTCCACACCCTAACCCTCCTGGTTAGTGCCTGAACCTAACCCTCCCCCCTTATACTAACTACCTCATACTATGGAAAGTCATAACTACCTCATACTATTGGTTTATGGAAAGTCATAACCACCTCATACTATGGAATGTCATAACTACCTCATACTATGGACTATGAAAAGTCATAACTACCTCATACTATGGTCTATGGAAAGTCATAACTACCTCATTCTATGGAAAGTCATAACCACCTCATACTATGGTCTATGGAAAGTCATAACTACCTCATACTATGGAAAATCATAACTACCTCATACTATGGAAAGTCATAACTACCTCATACTATGGAAAGTTATAACCACCTCATACTATGGCCTATGGAAAGTTATAACCACCTCATACTATGGCCTATGGAAAGTTATAACCACCTCATACTATGGAAAGTCATAAATACCTCATAGTCTGTTTCATTCACTACGTGGATAAGGTGCAACAATGTGCTACAATGCTTTCTGCTCAGTTATAACTCTTCAATCTCCACCACTGCAACCCATCACTATTCAAGCTAAAAAAAAAACTTTGTTCAACCCTTTTTAATACAGGAATTAAGCACATTTGAGCAATCCTCCAGTTTTCCTTCAGTCAGTCCTTATAGAGTTACTGAACGTGGCAGCTTTGCCAGGTCATATCTTTAGGTAGATATATGGGTACATACATAGGTGATCTTCGCTTCAGCCCATCAGAAAGGTGTCCGTGATTCTGTTTAAAATATTCACCATTCTGACACTTTGTAACATGAGTAATGTAAGAGGGTAATGTGTCAATTAGCCATTGTTTTTATCTCCTTTATATACATGCTTAACTTGGCTTACAAAAATATTTAAAAAAACTATTTTAGCAAACACAGACATGTAAGAATCCAAAATATAACAATTTGTACTGGTATACTTGCAACTCAATATACAGTTGATTAAAAAAAAAAAACATAACAGTTTATCTATTGGCCATAAATAAAGAATATTGCAAGTATTGCTTTTCTAGCCAGAATACATTCATAGCAGGATGGTCATCAAACTAAAAACTGTAGGTGAGTTAAAAACAATAGTGATTGTTGACCGTTAATAGATCATTGATTTCTGGGTTGCATCACGGGATGCGACTGAACTGCATAGAAGCAGATGGTTCCCATGGAGACGTATTCAGTTCCCATAGAGATGCATCCGACATCTGCTATTTCCCGGCTTTCGTCAGGTGTTATTGCTTCAGCAATGGCTGTGGGCTGTCCCTGGACCACATCACTATATTACCCATTGGCCTTAGTACTTCCTGTACCATCTTCAGTACTTTCGCCTGTGTCTTGCCCAAACCTTACCAATCACATTCAGTGCCCACTCTGGGGGGGGGGGCATGACATGTGAGGTGTCAGCAGCGGAGTCCAAACTTCCTTGCGGGGTTCCCTTGTGAGACTCCATGTCTTCGGGCCAAGCTAAGCGCCAAACCGAACTGGTTGCATCAGAGACTCCTCTATTTTATTATTGGCTAACATAGCATGAGCTGGTGATAGTGGGTCTAATTATGTGTTGATATGTCTAATTATGTGTTGATGGCATTACATTAAATGCAGCCAGGGGCGTATCTAGCCATTGGCCAGGATGGCACTCGCCAGGGGCGCCGACCAAAGGGGGGGCGCCGTCTGGCAGTGCCACCAGTAGCCAAGGGGTGGACAAGTCCCCCGGCCCCACAAGTGTAGGGCAGACTGCAGTGATAGAGGTCTGCCCTACACCGTTTACAAACACACATCCGCCAGCGGCGGCTTTAGGTTTCTAATAGCAGCCAGCTAATGAGATTCAGACAGACTTCTCATTTGCTGCTGCGTCGTCCGCAGAGGGAGCCGGCTGGAGCTCACTAATGAGCTCCGTGTTCCGGCTCTCCCCGTAGCATGTGATGGGAGAGACGTCATACGTCATGAAGTCTCTCCCATCAAGGAGAATAGCGACCGGGACTCAGTCAGAGCAGACAGCGGCGGTCGCATCAGGAGCGGGGATCAGGTAAGTTGAATTTTTTTTGGTTCTTTGTGTGTGTGTGTAAGCCTGGCACTACAGGGGGCACTGAAATAGGGGGTGGCAGCTACTGGGGGGCACTGTATAGGAGTGGCCACTACTGGGGGCAATTTATGGGGGTGGCCACTTCTGGGAGCACTGTATAGGGGTGGCCACTACTGGGGGCAATTTAGGGGGTGGGTGGCCACTACTGGGGGCACTGTGTAGGGGTAGCCAATGCTGAGGGCAATTTTGGGGGGTGACCACTACTGGGGGCACTATATAGGGGGGACTACTACTGGGGGCACTGTATAGGGGGTCTACTACTGGGGGGCACTGTATGGGGGGACTACTACTGGGGCCACTATATAGGGAGGGCTACTACTGGGGGCAATGCAACATAGGAGGCAATACTACTGGGGGACTACTTTTGAGGGCACTGCATAGGGGGGTCCAGGGGGTGGGGGGTGCCAGTCCATTACATTGCCAGGGGCGCTTGGATCACTAGATACACCCCTGAACGCAGCCACCATCCCTTTAAACAAATTCATTTGAATAACCTTCCTTACATTTTGGTGTATTCCAGCTGCTATAAGTGATCATGTTCTCTTGAGGAATTCAGTTAACATGAAATGTAGCAAATAGCGAGATGCCTGCAAATGAGATTTAACTGGGAAGTAAGTGGAGAG
Organism: Taudactylus pleione; assembly: GCA_031769625.1. Lineage (NCBI taxonomy): Eukaryota > Metazoa > Chordata > Amphibia > Anura > Myobatrachidae > Taudactylus > Taudactylus pleione. The sequence continues at coordinate 4,395,531 of JAUIMM010001655.1, forward strand.
TGGAAAAAATGTATTCTGGTGTCTTGTTAGTATCACAAAAACTATTTTCATTGCTTGTCTATCAAACTAAATGATAGCATTCTTCCCCAAACCCCCAAAAATGAAATAAAATAGGCTATCAAAATTAAAGTGTTTTCTGTGACTAGTGTAATAAAATAGTATAAACTAGTCTGCCATAAATACAGGATATAAGAAATGATGGTCCTTATGAAATAGTCAGATATGGGCACTATTCCAGCGAGTAACTAATTAGTCCATATTTTTAAAGGGACAAGGCACCTATTATATTGTTGGCGCTTTAAAAAATATACGATAACGTGCCGGAATAGCGCCTCTGCCTTCATCTCACAGGCTATTGCATAAGCCCCCATATCTTATATTTTTACATAGTAGAATAATAGTATTCCTTATAAATTAATTTTTCATTCACATATCAGTATTATGCATTGTCATTTTTATAAACAGCAACTAAGTTTTAGTTTATTTTGTTAGATTTCATACAAATTGTATTGGACTATAACAGCTGATGCAAGGTTGATTCATGCGCCCCCTGGATTACTAATTATAAAAGCTTATCTCTTCTTAATAAGTAAGGAAAATGGCATTACCTAAATTCAACATCAGGCATACATAGGGCCTGATTCAGACCCGCTCGCAAGCGTGTCGATGGTCGATGGCGTGGCGTGCGCAATGCACGTGCGCAAGCCCCGTAGCGAGTGAGAAATTCACTTGCTCCGGGGCTCGCTACAAATGGGGCGGCTGTTGATGTTGATTGACAGCTCGCCTCATTTTGTAGGCGGGGTGGTGGCTGGACAAATGGAGGTGTTCCTGAAGGAACGCCTGCCATTTGTGGGCGGCCCTACTGACATTACCAGTGATGTCAGTAGTGAGCTTCCAGCTCTATTAGAGCTGGAAGCTCACTGGGGCTTGCGGCAGATGAGACCCTACCACAAGAATTTCATCGCAAGCCCGATGGTTGCGATGGTCGTGACCATCACCTGGCCGCTCGCCAGAAGGCTGGACTCAAAAAAAACGCCCTTCAGACATGCGAGCTGCCTCTGACAGCGAACGGGTCTGAATCAGGGCCATAGTCCAAATTACGCAGAACCAGCTTCTATTTATAGCAAAATACATGTCCGTTATTAAGTTTGAATGAAATCCAGATGTGTCCACATACATCTATCCTCCGTGCGCTACAAATCACATTACACTTTACGCGTGAGCGATGTGTGACTCGGTAGCGCCGAGCATCTTTAAGTTCGACTTTTTACCTTCAAATGCATCTCATTCGCAAGTGACACTCCCGGGGGGGTGCCTAACCCTAAGTCTCCCCCAGGAGAACCTAACCTAACCTTCCCCCCCCACGGCTGTCTTCGCCCGGCACCCGGCTTACCTTCGATCAGTATGCCGGGTGTCGGGCTCCCGGCGTAGGTCTAATAACAGTCGTCGCGATTTCGACTCCTGTCATTAGTACATTGCCAGGATTAGACAGTCGGGAAGCCGGCGGCCGGGAGTGCATCCATCGGCTTCCCGCTCACATAGGCTGCTTGTGTGTCCCATTCCCATCGCTTTGCAAATAAGACACATTTGTAGGGATGGTGCGACTAGAAGGGCTGTTTAACGCGCTGGGGAGTCAGATGTATGTGGACACATCTGTACTGTTCATACGTCAGTACATGTTGACATGTGAATTAAGAATGAATTTATAGGGAGTACTATTTTCTAGCATCATTGAGCTGAAGATGTGCCCCTAAGTGTAATAGAACGCCGGCTGCAGGCAACGGTGTCATTTTGGCCATTTCAATTATTAATTAATAATTTAAAAGGTAAAACTAACTTTAACACTATTTGCGTAAAAAACACTTTAACAATAATTTCAATTTGTTCTTTTGGGCATTGGGCAGAACTAGGCAGCACTAAAGGATTACATGAATGGGTCTTGATGTGAATTGAATTTGACATGTAATTCTCTCTCACAAATGTATGAGCACGCCAATGTGGCATCGAGAGGGGGGGGGGTGAGTGGGTACTAATGGCCCGGGCCGGGCTTGTTGGAGAGGTCCAGCAGGAGCTGTGCCGCTTTCTCCCTGTCCCTTTGTGTCACCAGCAGCGGCACTGCCTCCTCTCTCCCAGTGTGTGTGTGTGTGTTGCATTGTTAGCCTGTATTCAGAGCACTATTGGGTCTAGTTACTAAGCAGTATTAGGAGACAGAGTGAAAAGTGATAAGGAGTAAGAAAGGGGAGGGGCCGGTGTGCAGCCTCTGTGCGGGCCCCCTCCTCTGCCACCGAAGTAGACTCTGGCTGTGTGTGTACGGTGTGTACGGTGTGGGCCTCCATCGGGATTATATACCTATCAGAATTGTATCTGGTAACCCTCTCCCAGCTGTCATATTTTTGGTCTCTTCACAGTGTCAGGTCATGTGAGATCAAATTGAAAACACAGAGATTAAATTTGATTTTATGTGATTTCCCAACCCCCCCCCCCCCCAAAAAAAACAACAGTCTTTGTTCTCTTTTTCTAAGGTTAGAATTGTACTGGCCAGTTGAACGCTGCACTTAGAATAAATATGACTTGTGCAGTACAGTACATTCGATACCATTTAGTATCAAACAAGAAATCGCTGCTACATGGAGGCTCTCTTAGCATATGACCCAGGAGCCTCACCCGAAATGACCCCATGCGGATTTCTAAGAATCAGCAACTGGTTAATACACTTGGGTTCCCAAATGATAGAAAAGCCAATGCTGGGCAACCTTACACCTTCAATAACATTACAATTAGCTTGACTGTGTAGTTACAGATGCATCCTCATGCATCTCGCCTCCTTGCTCGTTAAACAGCCCTTCTAGTCTTTTCTGCGACTTTTTTCCCCTTCATATGTGTCTCATTTGCACAGCGATTGTGAATAAGATGCACAAGTAAAATGATATGCGGCTGCCTATATTCTGTGTGCGACTGCGACTGTATCTGCATGCCTATATTCTGTGTGCGACTGCGACTGTATCCTGCATGCCTATATTCTGTGTGCGACTGCGACTGTATCTGCATGCCTATATTCTGTGTGCGACTGCGACTGTATCTGCATGCCTATATTCTGTGTGCGACTGCGACTGTATCTGCATGCCTATATTCTGTGTGCCACTGCGACTGTATCTGCATGCCTATATTCTGTGTGCGACTGCGACTGTATCTGCATGCCTATATTCTGTGTGCGACTGCGACTGTATCTGCATGCCTATATTCTGTGTGTGTGACTGCGGGTGTATCTGCATGCCTATATTCTGTGTGTGTGACTGCGGGTGTATCTGCATGCCTATATTCTGTGTGCGACTGCGACTGTATCTGCATGCCTATATTCTGTGTGCGACTGCGACTGTATCTGCATGCCAAATACTATACAATAGTCACAGCCGCTGACACTGAACCGTAGCATTTCGCATGCAGATATAACCGCAGTCGCACACAGAACATAGGCATGCCGCATATCATTTTAATCAACAGAAGCTGCACGTGCGTCCTATTCACATCGCTTTGTGAATAATACGCATTTTAGGGAGAAAGGCATGAAAAGACGATCTGCACTACTGCGTGTGTAACTCGCCTTGTAGTGCACAGAGGATAGATGTATGTGGGCTGATCAGTAGCTGTGGGCCTGATTCAGTCATATACATAAACCCCGATGCTTATGCATATCTGCGATGCTTTTAGATGTGCACATGCACAGAAGTCACACCGGGCATGTGCAGATCTGGGGCTGTAATGTTTCTCTAGCAATATATATATATAAATGTATACCTAGCAATATTTCTCCTTTTAATGGAAAGTATTAGGTGGTGCACAGAATTGCACGCAATTCCATCTGCGCACGGATCTCGCAATTTTTGGCAGACTGCACTTGTGACGGGTCTTGTCTGAGCAACTTAGGCTGACTATGGGCGATTCAGAGTCGTTCAGACCCCAGTCACAGCTCCATTTCCAACTGAGTAGATCTGCGCTGTCGCCTGCCGTGCCCCAAACGCTGCATCACAATTGACATACTGCGGGCATTTTCTGGGCGTGCCGAATCAAGTGGCGTCCACAGCTTCACTTTCCTGCTCCAAGGATAGGGCTACTGCAAGTGCCTACTGATGATGAGGATGATGACGGCTGCTGTAACCCCCGGAGGACTGGTGGCAGTGCGAGCAAATAGATGCAGCCGTCTCTGAGTACTGCCATGAAATCTGCATATATTTCCTGAACGGGTGTCAGGCCCAGGGTACACTACAGTGTGTAACACAAATGAATACAAGATTGTCTACTTACGTATCGCCATGGGTAGGAAGGATGTACTGAGATACTCGGTGATGTCCTTGTGTAGGAAAGGAGGGAACGTGGCCAGTGTAGATATCATAGTATATGGTAAGGTGCTTAGTATATCATCACTCAGAAAGGGTAACAGACAAGCGGTTGTGTAAAATATAGATTGCCCCAGATCTGGAAACATGAACAAAAGGTGTTTATTGACACACAAGTCACAAAGGGAGTTATTTCATTTGCGGTGCTTACGTAACTTTTCAGTAAAGTTGCAACAATTTAAGATATTATAGGGGGAGATGTACCAAGTCTTAGAGAGTGATAAAGTGGAGAGAGTTAATGGACCAACCAATCAGCTCCTAACTGTCATGTTACAGGCTGTCTTTGTAAAATGGCAGTTAGGAGCTGATCGGTTGGTACTTTATCTCTCTCCACTTTATCACTCTGCAAGATTTAGTACATCTCCCCCTGTGTGACCCTGTAATTCACAGTGATTCAATTTATAATATAATCTGGCTCCCCAGGTAAGAACACAGTATCATTGTATTATGGTAGTGCATCATTAGGACACCCCTTCAGCTATGTGGTGGCCCAGCTTCTCCTGATTAGGGATGGACAGCGGAAGACAATGGTCTGTAAACATTGATGGGTTTTCTTGTGAAGGCAGTGTTTTTTCCAGGCCTTTCCGATGTTTGCTGCCATGGAATGGGAAGCAAAGGTCGTCTGATGGTTAAATACATCTGTTGATATGAAGGCCGGCCTTGAGCACATACGCGGGTCTCTACTGCTCATGTGCAACCTGGGATTCTTCCGCATGCTGGAACCAGGGTGATGGTACTTCCAATGAAGAATCTGTGTAATTCATATCTGTTGTTTATTAAAGGGATGAGGTGGCAACCCTATCTGTGACCTCCCTATGTTATTCATTTTGCTGGACAATAGGGGGATGCAGACAAATTTTCACCTCCAGTGGATTACTGAAGCTCCCTCTAGCAGTAATGCCGTGGCTGCTGTCAGGGTAACCAAACTGAGGCCTGTGATTGGTTAACAGTTTCAGGAGATGAGAAATTGTCTGCTTCGTGTACACGAGGGCATGTTGCTATGGAACCCACAACTGGGCATTAGTGTAGCCTGTAGACATAACTCAAGAAGAATATTTTCCATAGGTGTATATGTATTGTCTCTGTGACCAGGGAAAACATATACACAAAAGCAGAATAAAATCTGCACATTTGTCCATTGTTAATCACCCACAATGTCTAAACTCAAACTGCAGGAATTGACGTACTAAACTGAGCTGATCACCCAAAACAGAGCAATATTCTCTGGGTATCATTATCTGCGTCCGAGTAGATTATTATATCAAAGTATTCTAAATTGTAAAATATTAAATGCTAATTGTCTACCAAACTCCAATGAGAGCATACTGTTTTATCACATATTTCTGGCCCTCAGTATCTTTAGATCATCCTGTGCAAATTCTACAGCAGAATAAGTGTAGATTATATAAGAATATGAGACATCACTATATATAAAAAGAAATTAAATATAAAGCTGTACACACATAGCGATTTTTTACACGATTTGCCCGATTTCGACGAATCGTGACGACAAATCGTGTAAAATATGCCCAGATGGTGAGTTTCTACTCACGATCACGATACCGATGCGCGTCCCCGCTCATCGTACATCGCATCTTCGGATCTGCCGTGCTGTAGGGCAGATTTGCCAATCTGGGACACAATGCACTGGATGCACGATAGATCTTAAGTCAAATTGGACATTTTTTACTCCAAATCGTGACCACGACTGCCGGGGAGCTGCCTGCTGAGAGTTCAGGGGAAATCGCACACATCATGGGATTGAGAACACATCGCTATGTGCGTGGGCACCTTAAGGGGGTGATTCAATTCTCTGCAACAGCTGGAAAAAGTTTCCCGGAATGGCGGGTGGAAGGCGCTTTGCATCCAGTAACACTGTACATTTTTCTTCACCCCGTAGAGGTGTACAGGAAACTTAGGGATGTTTGGTTAATATAATATATGGTGATGGGCACAACCCTTTACAGACAATCTTATATATCGAAGTACATAATGGGCAATTTCATGTTTGGGTGCTTTCTCCATACGCAGCTAATTAGAAACCAGTGAAATCTAATATTATTTATTCATATTCACTAAAGGAAACCTTTGCTTCAAATTTTGTCACAAAATCCCTTTTTTTCATGATGGCACCATAGCACAATTATCAAACCAGATTACGAAATCGGGTAATTTTTCAGGGAAAATAAGTTAATAAAAATCTTAACTACACATCTCTTATGATATAGTTTTATTTTATAATCGACAAGAGGGAACAAGTAAGAAAGTATGTTCAACTTATCATATAACTTCTTGTGTTAAGAGGTCTCAGCAAATCTAGAACCTGCTTTCTAAGCATGAGTTATATAGATAAATATATATATATATATATATATTTATATATATATGTATATTTATATATATATTTATATATATATATATATGTATATGTATATATATATATTAGGGGTGAGCGGGTTCGGATTTCTGAAATCCGAACCCCCCCGAGCCCCCCCGATCCGAGTCCGATCCGAGTCAGGCTCGACTTTTCCCGCCTGACTCGGATCTGAAATCGAGGCAAAACGTCATCTTCCCGCCTTCCGAGTCTCGCGGGTTTTGGATCCTATATAAGGTACACACGTCGGCGCCATTTTCTCACTCGGCTGTGGACAGTGAAGAGGGAGGGTGGGAGTTAGGGCTGTGTAGTGTAGTGTAGTGTAGTGCTGCTGTTGTCCACTACTTCAAAGTCCATAGGGGCTGGCTGTGTTGTGCTGTGCTGCTGTTGTTAATAGGGGCTGTGTCCACTACTTCAAAGTCCATAGGGGCTGGCTGGACTGTGTTGTGCAGTCAGTTCTCCATAGGGGCTGTGTCCACTCCAAAGTCCTGTGCAGTGTCCCAGTCCTAAAGGAGTGCTGTAGTGTTGTCCAGGGGGTGCTCTGTCCATCAGGGGTGCTCCCCCCAAGTGCTAAAAAAATAATATATTTTCTGTGTTTGTGAATTGTGTGCGCAGTAGCCGCACGTGCATCAACAAAGTAGTGCCAAGCGTGCGCCTGTGTCATAAGTAAAGGGCCGGCTGGCTTGACCGTTAAGGGTGCTGTAACCCCCGAAAGTACACTCCAGTCCAAACCAAAAAAAAATTATTTTCTGTGTTTGTGAATTGTGTGCGCAGTAGCCGCACGTGCATCAACAAAGTAGTGCCAAGCGTGCGCCTGTGTCATAAGTAAAGGGCCGGCTGGCTTGACCGTTAAGGGTGCTGTAACCCCCGAAAGTACACTCCAGTCCAAACCAAAAAAAAAATTATTTTCTGTGTTTGTGAATTGTGTGCGCAGTAGCCGCACGTGCATCAACAAAGTAGTGCCAAGCGTGCGCCTGTGTCATAAGTAAAGGGCCGGCTGGCTTGACCGTTAAGGGTGCTGTAACCCCCGAAAGTACACTCCAGTCCAAACCAAAAAAAAAATTATTTTCTGTGTTTGTGAATTGTGTGCGCAGTAGCCGCACGTGCATCAACAAAGTAGTGCCAAGCGTGCGCCTGTGTCATAAGTAAAGGGCCGGCTGGCTTGACCGTTAAAGGGTGCTGTAACCCCCGAAAGTACACTCCAGTCCTAACCAAAAAAAAATTATTTTCTGTGTTTGTGAATTGTGTGCGCAGTAGCCGCACGTGCATCAACAAAGTAGTGCCAAGAGTGCGCCTGTGTCATAAGTAAAGGGCCGGCTGGCTTGACCGTTAAGGGTGCTGTAACCCCCGAAAGTACACTCCAGTCCAAACCAAAAAAAAAATTATTTTCTGTGTTTGTGAATTGTGTGCGCAGTAGCCGCACGTGCATCAACAAAGTAGTGCCAAGCGTGCGCCTGTGTCATAAGTAAAGGGCCGGCTGGCTTGACCGTTAAGGGTGCTGTAACCCCCGAAAGTACACTCCAGTCCAAACCAAAAAAAAAATTATTTTCTGTGTTTGTGAATTGTGTGCGCAGTAGCCGCACGTGCATCAACAAAGTAGTGCCAAGCGTGCGCCTGTGTCATAAGTAAAGGGCCGGCTGGCTTGACCGTTAAGGGTGCTGTAACCCCCGAAAGTACACTCCAGTCCAAACCAAAAAAAAAATTATTTTCTGTGTTTGTGAATTGTGTGCGCAGTAGCCGCACGTGCATCAACAAAGTAGTGCCAAGCGTGCGCCTGTGTCATAAGTAAAGGGCCGGCTGGCTTGACCGTTAAGGGTGCTGTAACCCCCGAAAGTACACTCCAGTCCAAACCAAAAAAAATATTATTTTCTGTGTTTGTGAATTGTGTGCGCAGTAGTCGCACGTGCATCAACAAAGTAGTGCCAAGCGTGCGCCTGTGTCATAAGTAAAGGGCCGGCTGGCTTGACCGTTAAAGGGTGCTGTAACCCCCAAAGTACACTCCAGTCCAAACCAAAAAAAAAATTATTTTCTGTGTTTGTGAATTGTGTGCGCAGTAGCCGCACGTGCATCAACAAAGTAGTGCCAAGCGTGCGCCTGTGTCATAAGTAAAGGGCCGGCTGGCTTGACCGTTAAGGGTGCTGTAACCCCCGAAAGTACACTCCAGTCCAAACCAAAAAAAAAATTATTTTCTGTGTTTGTGAATTGTGTGCGCAGTAGCCGCACGTGCATCAACAAAGTAGTGCCAAGCGTGCGCCTGTGTCATAAGTAAAGGGCCGGCTGGCTTGACCGTTAAGGGTGCTGTAACCCCCGAAAGTACACTCCAGTCCAAACCAAAAAAAAATTATTTTCTGTGTTTGTGAATTGTGTGCGCAGTAGCCGCACGTGCATCAACAAAGTAGTGCCAAGCGTGCGCCTGTGTCATAAGTAAAGGGCCGGCTGGCTTGACCGTTAAGGGTGCTGTAACCCCCGAAAGTACACTCCAGTCCAAACCAAAAAAAAAATTATTTTCTGTGTTTGTGAATTGTGTGCGCAGTAGCCGCACGTGCATCAACAAAGTAGTGCCAAGCGTGCGCCTGTGTCATAAGTAAAGGGCCGGCTGGCTTGACCGTTAAGGGTGCTGTAACCCCCGAAAGTACACTCCAGTCCAAACCAAAAAAAAAATTATTTTCTGTGTTTGTGAATTGTGTGCGCAGTAGCCGCACGTGCATCAACAAAGTAGTGCCAAGCGTGCGCCTGTGTCATAAGTAAAGGGCCGGCTGGCTTGACCGTTAAAGGGTGCTGTAACCCCCGAAAGTACACTCCAGTCCTAACCAAAAAAAAATTATTTTCTGTGTTTGTGAATTGTGTGCGCAGTAGCCGCACGTGCATCAACAAAGTAGTGCCAAGAGTGCGCCTGTGTCATAAGTAAAGGGCCGGCTGGCTTGACCGTTAAAGGGTGCTGTAACCCACAAAGTACACTCCAGTCCGAACCAAAAAAAAATTTATTTTCTGTGTTTAGCCGCACGTATATATCAAATCGATATAACATAAATGGAGGACCAAACTTTCTCCGATAAAAATAAAATAGAGAAAGATCAAGAACCACTTCCTCCTAGTGCTGAAGCTGCTGCCACTAGTCATGACATAGACGATAACATGCCATCAACGTCGTCTGCCAAGGCCGATGCCCAATGTCATAGTAGAGGGCACATACAATCCCAAATGGCAAAGTTCAGGAAAATGACCTTGAAAAAGACATTTAAATCAGCTGAAGAGAAACGTAAACTTGCCAATATGCCATTTACGACACGGAGTGGCAAGGAACGGCTAAGGTCGATCCCTAGTATGTTCATGACTAGTGGTTCAGCTTCACATGACGATGGAAGCCCTCCTCCCACTAAAAAAATCAAAAGAGTTAAGCTGGCAAAAGCACAGCGAAGAACTGTGCTTTCTAAGAAGATATCACAAATCCCCAAAGAGAGTCCAAGTGTGGTGGTGGTTGCGATGCCTGACCTTCCCAGCACTGGACGGGAAGAGGTGGCTCTTTCCACCATTTGCACGCCCCCTGCAAGTGCTGAAAGGAGCACCCACAGTCCACTTGCTGATATGCAAATTGAAGATGTCACTGTTGAAGTACAACAGGATGAGGATACTGGTGTAGCTGGCGCTGAGGAGGAAGTTGGCGAGGAGGATTCTGATGGTGATGTGGTTTGTTTAAATCAGGCTCCGGGGGAGACAGTTGTTGTCCGTGGGATGAAAAAGCCCATCACGGTCATGCCTGGGCAGAAGACCAAACATTCCACCTCTTTGGTCTGGCAATATTTCTATCCAAATCCGGACAACAACTGTCTTGCCATATGTACCATATGTAAAGGTGAAATAAGTAGGGGTAGGGACGTCAACCACCTAGGAACATCCTCCCTTATACGGCACCTGCAGCGCGTTCATAAAAAGTTACTGTCAAGTTCAGAAACTTTGGCTCAGACCGTAAGCAGTCCAGGGACACCTAAATCCCGTTGTCCTGTTGTATCCAAGCGCCTGCAAACCACACCGTCAACTCCCTCCTCGTCAATTTCCTCCTTAGTCAGGATCGGAAGTAGTCCTGCAGGCCATATCACTGGCATGACTGACTCTCCTATCCGGGATTCCTCCGGAGGATCCTGCATTGCTACGCCTACTGCTGCCGCTGCTGCTGTTGCTGCTGCTGCTGGGAGTCGTTCATCATCCCAGAGAGGAAGTAGGAACACCACTACTTTTACTAAACAATTGACCCTCCAACAGTCCTTAGCGAGGAGGATGAAGTACGACAGCAGTCATCCTGAAGCAAAACGTATAACTGAGGCCTTGACTGCTATGTTGGTGTTAGACGTGCGTCCGGTATCCGCCATTAGTGCAGTGGGATTTAGACAATTGATGGAGGTAGTGTGTCCCCGGTTCCAAATCCCGTCTAGATTCCACTTCACTAGGCAGGCGATACCGAGACTGTACAGAAACGTCAGAAAAAGTGTCCTCAGTGTCCTGAAAAATGCCGTTGTACACAATGTCCACTTAACCACGGACATGTGGACAAGTGGAACAGGGCAGACTAAGGACTATATGACTGTGACAGCCCACTGGGTAGATGTATCACCTTACGCAGCAACAGCAGCAGCGTCACCAGTAGCAGCATCTCAGAAACGCCAGCTCGTTACAAGGCAGGCTACGCTGTGTATCACCGGTTTCAGTAAGAGGCACACCGCCGACAACCTCTTAGAGAAACTGAGGGAAATCATCGCCCAGTGGCTTACCCCACTTAGACTCTCCTGGGGATTTGTGATATCTGACAACGCCACCAATATTGTGCGGGCATTACATCTGGGCAAATTCCAGCACGTCCCATGTTTTGCTCACACAATAAACTTGGTGGTGCAGAATTTTCTGAAAAGCGACAGGGGCGTGCAGGAGACGCTTTGGGTGGCCCGAAAAATTTCTGGCCACTTTCGCCATTCAGCGACTGCGTGCCGAAGACTGGAGCGCCAGCAAACACTCTTGAACCTGCCCCGCCATCACCTGAAGCAAGAGGTTGTGACGCGGTGGAACTCAACCCTCTATATGCTTCAGAGGATGGAGGAGCAGCAAAAGGCCATACAAGCCTATACATCCACCTATGACATAGGCAAAGGAGGGGGTATGCACCTGACTCAAGCGCAGTGGAGAATGATTTCCGTGTTGTGCAAGGTTCTTCAGCCCTTCGAACTTGCCACACGTGAAGTCAGTTCAGACACTGCCAGCTTGAGTCAGGTCATTCCCCTCATCAGGCTTTTGCAGAAGCAGCTGGAGAAAGTGAAGGAGGAGCTAAGACGGAGCGATTCCGCTCGGCATGTGGGACTTGTGGATGAAGCCCTTCATTCGCTTTGCCAGGATTCCAGGGTGGTCAATCTGTTGAAATCAGACCACTACATTTTGGCCACCGTGCTCGATCCTAGGTTTAAAGCCTATGTGGTGTCTCTCTTTCCGGCCGACACAAGCCTGCAGAGGTGCAAAGACCTGCTGGTGAACACACTGTCAGCTGAAGCGGAACGTGACACGTCAACGGCTCCTTCTTCATTTTCTCCCGCAACTGGGGCTGCCAGGAAAAAACTTAGGTATCCTAAGCAACCCGCTGGCGGTGATGCAGGGCAGGCAGGACCAAGTTTGGACATCTGGTCCGGACTGAAGGACCTGGCAACAATTTCTGACATGTCTACTGTCACTGCATATGATACTGTCACCATTGACAGAATGGTGGAGGATTACATCGGTGACAGCATCCAAGTAGGCATGTCAGACAGTCCATACCTGTACTGGCAGGAAAAAGAGGCAATTTGGAGGCCCCTGTACAAACTGGCTCTATTTTACCTGAGTTGCCCCCCCTCCAGTGTGTACTCCGAAAGAGTGTTTAGTGCAGCCGGGAACCTTGTCAGCGAAAGGCGTAGGAGGTTGCTTCCACAGAATGTGGAGAAGATGATGTTCATCAAAATGAATTATCAGCTCTTCCAGGGAGACCAGCCTCCAGAAGGTACAGAGGGACCTGTGGTGGTGGATTCAAGTGGGGACGAGTTAATACTTTGTGAGGATGAGGATGTACACACTGAAGAGGGTGAGGAATCGGTGGATGAGGAGGATGAGGATGACATCTTGCCTCCGTAGAGCCAGTTTGTGCAGGGACACATTAATTGCCAGCTTGTTTTGTGGGGGCCCAAACGAACCAATCATTTCAGCCACAGTTGTGTGGCAGACCCTGGCGCTGAAATGATTGATTTGTTAAAGTGTGCATGTCCTGTTTATACAACATAAGGGTGGGTGGGAGGGCCCAAGGACAATTCCATCTTGCACCTCTTTTTTTCTTTGCATTATGTACAGTTTGGGGCCTAGTTTTTCTAACTGCCATCCTGCCTGCCACTGCAGTGTCACTCCTAGATGGGTCACGTGTTTGTGCCGCCCACTCGTGTCGCTTAGCATAGTCATCCAGCTACCTCGGTGCAACCTTTTGGACATAAAAACACTATTGTGAGGTGTGAGGTGTTCAGAATAGACTGGAAATGAGTGGAAATTAAGGTTATTGAGGTTAATAATAGCATAGGAGCAGAAAAACCTACAAATTCTGTGATTTTAGCTGTTTTTATGCTTTTTTTCAAAAAAATACAGATCCAAAACACAAAACCCAGAACACAAAACACGGAAGGGTGGTTTTGGCAAAACCAATCCAGATCCAAAACACGAAGAAAGATCCAGATCCAAAACCAAAACACAAAACACGAAAAGTGGCCGGTGCACACCCCTAATATATATGTATACGTACTCACTTTTTTTTGGGAACAGAAGCAGCCTGCCCAACGACTGTTTCAACCAAATCCTAATTGGTTTTCCTCAGGGGAAAACCAATTAGGACTTGATTGAAATGGTCATCGGGCAGGCTGCTACTGACGAGTGGACGTTGTATTTTTCATATGTGACCATCACAATAAATCTACTAAACTTGAGTGCTGGCTCTTTGTTGCTTTTTTGTTCCCAAAAAAAAGTGAGTGCATAAATTTATTTTGCATGAACTAGGCACCCCAGCTTTAAAGAATAGTTTTCAGGAGTGCTGTCTTATCTTAAAGTGTTTTTTTACATATATATAATTTGTTTCTGTGATGGGTTAGTTAGAAAAAGGAATATACCAGAAGGGGGCCCAATACTAGAGGAGCGAAGAGCTTGTAGATTAATTTGAACAGTTTTGGTTAAGGCCTGATATATCATCAATGTATTGGGCCAATTCACTGATCCCTACATGCCAATGTCCCTGATTTGCCAATTCCAACCCAAACATGATCAGAATCAGCAAATCGAGCATTTTTAACATGAAGAATTGAATTGATTCCCCGACGGATCAGCAATCATCGATGGGTGCCGGTCGGCATTTCCAGCCTGCGGATCCCCAGTGAAATGGCCGCCTGATGTATGGGGCCCTTTAGAAGGAATATCTGCTTGCACTCCTGGTTAGGACCTCCATATATTATCCAAAAACATTAAGCTTTATTGCTGAGTATGGCTACCACCTAACATACTCTATATCATCATATGACAGCCATACCCCCTTACATATACATTCTATACATTCCTGAGCATGTACAATTCTATGAAAATATATAAGCAATGCCAATAGGGAGCCTGCCTACCATGAGAAAGCAAGCTTTGCATTAATTAGGCAAGTGACACACATTACTGAGGCATGAGGCACGAAGTATCACTAATCCAAAAATATATATAACTCCCAAAGTGCTGGGGGTGCACTACTCTCAGCAGCTGTTACAAATAAACTGACTGGACTCTCAAAAAACAATAAAAAGATAATTAACAGTGCATGGTGAACAGCTGAATAAAATGGATATAATGTAATAATAATGGTGCAATCCATTGAAATTTATATAAAAAAAAATCAATATTTAAAACTGACACTAGGTAAAACAAAAGCATAATTAAAAAATAAAATAACATAGACAATGTGCATATGTCTAGAAAACTTGTACTTTAAGTTCTAACATTAAAAACCAGAGGAAGGGGGCAGGGGGAGGGGGTAATAGCCTCCAAAAATGAAAAACTGGAGAATCCCTCTAGACTGAATGCAAGTTGCCGTCCTGATTTTTTACATGTAATATTCTGCAACTTGAAAGCTAACCGGAAATGCACCAGAAAAAACAATGAAACGTAAGAGGTGCCTCTGTCCGGCAAGATTGCTCAAACTGCATGCACTCTGGGCCTGATTCAGAGCCGGACGCTATTTGCGCTCGCTTGTTCAGAAAAAGGGGCCAGCTATTTAAATTGAGCACTCGCTCTTTGCGGTTGTTGACGCCTCTATGTCTAAACGAGCGAACAAAACATGCGAACGTAATTTTGGAAAAAACGCCCCCCTGGCCGCTCGCATCATACGTCATGTCCGCTATTTATTAGAATACTCGAGTACATCGGACAGCGTATGAACTGCTCGCAGTGCTTGTGGTTGGATTTTCCTAAAGCAATCATGCGAATAGTTCAGGCTAAGAAACAACCGTGACGTGGTTGATAACGCTGCTTTGCACACCCTTAAAACGCCCGTTTTGACCGTTTGGCACGCCTGCGTTCGGATCTCCACTCCCCGTTTTCAAGCACCTTCCCCTGTTACCACCCACAAACGCCTCATCCTGTCACTCAAATTAGCAGGCACTCGCTATTTTGCGAGCGCTCGATTTTCGATCGCACTGACTGGTTGGCACATGCGCATTACGACCCATACGCATGCGCAGTTGTGCGAACATCGCTCGGAGCGAACGAGCGGCCGCTTACGAGCGGCTCTGAATCAGGCCCACTGTCCGGGCAGCCCAAACTCCTGCATACGGAGCCGCGATTAACGGCAATTATGTCACAAGTCCCAGCAATTATCTCCCCGACCTGCCCACTTCACTAGGAAGTGGGCGGGATGTGGAAGAGACGGATACTCTTCTGAGGGTGCGGGGGGCTCCCCGAAAAATCGGTAGCCTCCTGCAACTTCCGGGAGAGCTGGTATGTATGACTTGTAGTGCCACAAATTTGTAACATAATTTGTGCTTCTGTCATTACTTCATTAATGTGGTTCCAATTACCATAGAAATATTATTCGCCCGCATAATTTTAAATGTTATTATTTTTAAACATTATTGCCCAATAATAAAATCTATACATCATTATGGCTCACCAATATTATTATTATTGTGGAGTGGCCTTAATTGAGTAGTAATTACTGGCAAAGTGATACATATATCTAATACCTCTTTCATACTACAAGCAATAACCCGTGTTATTCCATGTGAATGAGCAGCAGCCCGCGTTACTGTGCAGTGAAAAAGGGCCAGGTTGAAATAAATAACGTAATGACGGTGACGTCATTGACCCGGCATTAGTGCCAGGATCGGGCCGCCAGTCTGAAAGGGTTCTCAGCTGGGTCACACCGGGGTGGGCTTGTGAACAAAATCCCAGGTGCGACATAACTTTCCGATGTGAAAGGGGTACAAGCTTCCAAATCCCCTGCTATTACATCTGGCACATTTTGAGTTGAAAATCGCCGGAATCTTTACAACTTATTACATTCCGGCCCAAGTATCAATACCTGTATTGTGATGCCCTTGTTATGTCCAGAAGAACCGGTGAGATTATCATTCTCATTCACCTTATAGCCATAAAATAATTGGCGTAACTATAATAACAATTATCCAATTTCCTGATTATTAAGATTATATTCTATACATTCAACAGAACGTTTGAGCTCATAATATTCTCCTCAGAAGCCGATAACTGTGGGGCCCGGCCCCTTCCACACGACATCATGCAGAAGGGTCGTGGTCATGCCCGGGAGGGTAGCGGTGTGCACATCTGAAGCATCCTAAGGATGATCCGGGCAGCACTGCTGCAGAGACTCTGGCTGGGTGAATTTCCAGGCTTCCTTTCAGATGCAGGAACCGTGGGTGAGCGGCTGTGCCACCCACAGGGCTCTATGCTCTGTGCGGCTGCACCGCTCACACACTGATAGTTACAGCCCTGCTCCTCAGCTTTCATTCATAGTTAAGATACTATATAAAGACTTATATAATAATTTTGTCCACAACTATGGGGCATAGGTGTCTTATTAAAGTCATACCTGGGGGCTGATGTAAGAGCCTGTGGGATGCAAGCTCTGGCGAAATTCCAGCGAGTCTGGACGTACGCGGCGATCATTTAAGACAAAACTAACCAGAATCATTTGCACATTGTGGGGCTGATTCTAAGATGGGAAGAAAGGGCCTTATTCAGCAAGGATCGCTGATGAGATTGCCACTGCGATGTAAGGGGTGTAAACACAGTTATTGGTTTTGTATGCAGGGTAAATACAGGCTGCTTTTGTGTGTAGCCCACAAATACTGGTAATCTTTATTTTACACTATAATGTAGATCTTAGTTTGAACACATCTACGGGGCATATCCAATTGGGTGCGAGGTTTAGCGAGGTAAAAAACCTTGCGCCCCTTGCGCCCAATTTTGGATTACTGCGGGTATGCACGCTTCCGATACCCGCGTAAAAAAAGAATTTAAAAAAATTACACCTAACTGGCCCATGGGTCTACGGTGGTCTGTGCGGCTCCCGATAGCCTCTCCTCCATCTTGTCACTGGGGAGGGGGCTGCTGGGAGGCTCCGGGGGCTGCTGGGAGGAGCAAGGGCTGCGGGGAGATGTAGTCCTCCCAGGGCCTGTTGAAGGAAGGGACACAACACACACCGGGGGTCACTCACACACACACACTCATGCACACACAATCACTAATACACATTCACATACTCACCGTTGCTGCAGGGGACTGGGGACTTCATTCAGAGGCGGCCGTACGGTCGTACTCAATGTTTTTCCAGTGCGCATGCGCACGAGGGACCATCACCCTAGCGGTCACTAGAGCTGTGGGTGTAAACCTAACGACCGAAACAGAGGTGGCCGGTCAGGATGCAAGCGGTCGCCCAGTTTCTGAG
Source organism: Taudactylus pleione (assembly GCA_031769625.1). Classification (NCBI taxonomy): domain Eukaryota; kingdom Metazoa; phylum Chordata; class Amphibia; order Anura; family Myobatrachidae; genus Taudactylus; species Taudactylus pleione. The sequence goes on from JAUIMM010001655.1 coordinate 4,413,286, forward strand.
CGACCGCTTGCATCCTCCGACCGCCTCTGAATGAGGGCCTGGGTCCCCGGCGCTAGAGGAAGGAGACAGCACTTCGAAAGGTGAGTAATTAAGGACTAAATGAGCTAATTGAAAACTTCCAATTGCTTAATTAGTCCTCAGAGGGTACCGCTGGGGTCCCAGAGCAAGTCCAGCTGATTTTTTCTAAAACTAACGATTTTCGGAAAAATCAGACTTGTTCTGGAGATGCTCAAAGAAAAACCTCCCAGCGCTCAAAATCTAAAAAAACCCGCACTGATTGAATAGCAAGAACCCCGCACCTGATGGAATAGCAAAAACCCTGCACCTGATGGAATAGCAAAAACCCCGCACCTGCAGCAAAAACCTTGCAGTGCGGGATTTCTGCTATTCTCGCCCCCAATTGAATATGCCCCTATATCTCTCTGCACATTTTCCACCTGTAGTGCAGCATGGTTTTACCAAGGTGCCCAGTTACTTGCTCTTTTTGTTGCTTAGCTCCCAACTCTGGATCAGTCTCTGTATATATAATTGTTCTAGTTTATTTTATTTTTTGTCTGACATGTTAGGTTTAGTGGATTGTTTATAGAATTAAAGTTAGTGGATTGCACCCGCAAGCTTAATATACATTTGTTCAGCTTTTTCTCTATGCGCTGCTAATATCTTGGACCACTAGCTCCCAGTGTACCAAAGGTTGCTGTCTTAAGGTGCATATCCACTACACGATGAAAGAACGATTGAACGATAACGACATCGTTATCGTTCATTATGCTGTGCAGTGGTTAATGGGCCTGATTCAGAGCTGGACGCTATTTGCGCTCGCTCATTCAGAAAAAGGGGCCGGCTATTTAAATTGAGCGCTCGCTCTTTGAGGTCTGTTGACGCCTCTACGTCTAAACGAGTGAACGAAATACGCGCTAGCTATTTTTAAAAAAACACCCCCTGGCCGCTCGCATCCTACGTCAACTCCGCTATTTATTAGATTAATCGAGTACATCGAAAGGCGTATGAACTGCTCGCAGTGCTTGTGGTAGCATTTTCCTACCGCAATCATGCGAGCAGTTCAGGCTAAGAGACAACCAAGTGACGTGGTCGATGACGCTGCTTTGTTAATTATGCACACCCTTAAAACGCCCGTTTTGACCGTTTGGCACGCCTGCGTTCGGATCTCCACTCCCCGTTTTCAAGCACCTTCCCCTGTTACCACCCACATACGCCTCATCCTGTCACTCATATTAGCAGGCATTCGCTATTTTGCGAGCGCACAATTTCCGACCGCAATGACTGGTTGGCGCATGCGTATTATGACCCATACGCATGCGCAGTTGTGTGAACATCGCTCGGGGCGAACGAGCGGCCGCTTACAAACGGCTCTGAATCAGGCCCAATGTGCCCACACTGAATGATATGTCATTCAGTGCAGCCACCCTCCCTCCCTCATCCCCGAACATGCACAACCTGACGATCGTCCATTTATATCGTGTAGTGGATATGCGCCTTTAGAATTATACTCCTAGAGCCTACAACACGCCTGGCTCCGACGTATGTAGATCAACTTTGAGATGGTGCAAATATTGGAACACACGTTATAATCCCGTGTGTGTGCCCTCTGCTCTGCTACACAAGCCACTGATCAAGTTGATTACTGAGATCAATAAAATAATAATATACCTTATTCTGTATATATTTAGAGGCATATTCGATTAGCCGCGATGCTTACTGCGGGCTTGTAGCGGTGCCCTGAGATATTCAGCCTGCGGTAACCCCAGAGGCTGCAATTACAATGGATTTCTGTTCGCACCCTACTGAGCAGCGAACAGACGGCCTGATTCAGACCCGGTCGCAAGGCCGCGTTCACATGCAGCCCGTCGATGTTTGCATCCTGCGCATGCGTATGCACCGCGGTGCGCAAAGTGGCCGCTGCGATCGGGAATCGACTGCAACAAGCACACAGAGGCTTCATACAGTGATTGACAGGACGTGACCGTTTGAGGGTGGTGATGGGGGTGGTCAGAGAAACGCAGGCGTGCCTGGGCGTCTAAACGCCGTTTCGGGGGCGTGCATAATTAGGGCCCGGCAACAGCACAAACATTAGCAATGTCTGCGGTAGGGTCAGGTCAACCACACATTGTGCGTGTGGGTCCGATGGTTCCCGATGTTACCGATGTTTTTGCTGCCTTGCGAGAACGTAGGTGAAGGGAAGTAGGCTGCATTATGTAGTGTTGGGTGTCTACTTATTGTGCTATGGTTACATTGCGTATGTGGTCATTGGCATATTTTCGCATCGACAGGCTGCGTGCGAACGCAGCCTTGCGACTGGTTCTGAATCAGGCCAAGAGATCCATGGTCAGTATGGATTTCTGCCCTTACTGCGGCCGCCACAAGCATGTTAGACCGCAGCTCTGGGCACTTAACCCGGAATATATGGGCCTACAAGAGGAGGTAATGGCTTATCATTGAATAGCTTCAAGCATTAAAGCTCAAGGCTATCTGCCCGTGGTAAACACCGCAAATAACTGAATATGCCCCTTAGGGTTTATTACAAGCACTTTTTTTTCTAGATATGCAGCATAAGAATTTAGACATAAGCCATCCGGAACAAAGGACCTAATTTGTGTGCATCTTATCTATTGATAAAGGAGAGCATCCTTAAGGGTATATTTACTAAAGTGAGAGTTTTCAGAAGTGGAGATGTTGCCCATAGCAACCAATCAGATTCTACTTAACATTCAACTAGCACCTTCTAGAAGATAATAGCTAGAATCTGGTTGCTATTGGCAACACCTCCATTTCTAAAAACTCTCACTTTAGTAAATATACCCAGGTGTCCAAAGTTTCATGACAGTATATAATCATTAGTCTGACTTAACATAACTTGCTAAGGTCATAGCAATCAACTGGAATATTTTCCTTAAACAGTGAAGGTTTTAGATTGACCTTCCTTCTCAAATATGATCTCACTGTGCGTCTTGAGCCTCAGATTCATTTCGCATTGTCAAAGTGCAATCAATATAAGGAATAAAAAGAAGGGTATTCTTACCGTGTTGGCCGTGCTGAAGCAAAGGGACTAGATCCAACAAGGTCACCAGAGTCACATATAGCCCCTGATAGTCCAATGAAGGGTACTCTGATAATTGAGCATCGCGGTTTTGTTGGCCACGTTCTGATGGAGAATCTCGCAGGACGCTGTAAAGGAGGGAGCGAGTAACAGTAGGGTTGATGGAACTGACCTGTGGTCTTAGAGATGGGGTAAGTGGAAATGGCACAGGAAAAAGACACATAGTCATAGGAACTGTCAAATTGGAGGCATCTTGATTTTCTTTCTTGCCTGACCGGGACAAAATGCTGTTGAGGGGACAAAGAAAAAAAAGAGACAACAAAGACACAAAAAAACAGCACATTACATTGAAATGACACTATAAAACAAAGTATAAAACACCAGATATACGCCACATAAGATGCAATGCCTACCAATGCATTATCCAGTCTACTAGATCTCTTCACTTTCACTCTCAGCAATAGGAAAATTGGAATTAGCTTGTAACTTAACATTTCTCATTGCATCTCATGTGTTATCTGGTTCATAAGGAGCAAAAATATAAGGATGCATGTTTCAGTGCCACACCCGTACTTCGCAGGCATGTCAACTGGTTCAAATAACAGTACCCACGCCCAATCAGTGCATCTCTCCAAGTCCAATTCCATTATCAATCGGGATTGCCATTCTATGTCTTCCAGCGTTACAGAGCCAATCGTTGCGTTGCTATGTTTTGTTCGGGCTTTGAATGCCTTTGATACATTAACGTAAGCGCAGTCACAAAATTCAACACTGTAAAATACAGGTGTGGCACTTTCAGAAACATGTTTTTAGCCAGTAATAAACATGTGAGTTTGTTAAGAAATTTTTTCTTAAAAAACACATGTTTATTGCACCAAAATAATGTCTGTATGTATTTCATGATACTGTTTCATGACATTCCATCAGTATCATCTGACATAATGAAGTTTCAACAGGCACATGAATTAAGAAATAATATTTCTTTCTAAAAATGTGCACTAAAGCTACTAGGAGGAAGCTTTAAAAATAATATATAATTGATGATTCGTAGCATATGTGAACTAATGGCAATGGCAGTTTATGTGCTTTTTAATTTAGCATTCTCCATGTTTAGGGAGGAAACAGATTATATTTAACAATACAAACACTATTTTGTTAACTTGTTACCTTTCATAAGTGTCTGACTAAGCCAACAGTTATTTATAGGCTAATGGTGCTAAACAATGTCCATAATAAATACATTTGCTACTAACTGTTATTTAACTGTAACAGCTTTCATCAATAATAAGCCTACGGAGGTACTTGCATAAACATTTCTAGAATTTGTAGTTTTCTTTACTAAACATTACAGAAGAAAATGACTTTAATTCACAATTCTATTTCTTTGCTATGTCAATTCCAAAAAAATATATACATTCCTGTCTTTCTCAATAAATAACAATAGGTCTATAAAAAGACATTATTATAATAAAATATTCAAGACTTGTATATTGTGTATAATAAACATTAACTGATAATATTTTCTAAATTATGTAGTAAATGTACAAAGATGAGATATTATGAAATGCAGCGATTACAACCCCTTTATGAGTGATGTAATGATGAATTTCTCCTGTTTTCGGCAGAAAGACAGACTTTCGAAAAACTAATGCTGCATACACACCTAAAGATTTTCTGTCCAACCAATCAACTAGTTGGATGGTTGGACAGAAAATCTTTACGTGTGTACCCAGCTTAAGTTGAGTCGTTATACAAATGCTACAATAGTTGCATCAGAAGATGCTCTATTGAAATTTTACTATATATAGTTTTGTGGGTTTTATCTACTCTGAACGTTATTATTGGTGCAAAAGTGGTCCATTTGAATAAGTGCAGGGTTAGCTTGCTGGGTCTATGGGTAGATTTGATAAACCAATGCTTGCAGATTAGCGGTAAACAGTGTTTGTTTTGCGCTAACCCTGCACATATTTATCCAGCAAAATTACTGCTTTAATAAATTTCCAAGAACTTTGAGTAAACTATCCTACAGCTTCTCAGACCAACCTCTTTCTCCATCCATCCAATGAAGATTGGGAAAAATACTGTTTTATATATTTTTTTAAATTCATAACCTGAATATTATAAAGTTGAACGTGGGGCCGATAAGCTGCTGGAAAGTTACATTCCATGATAAATCAGCCCCCTATTTACTAACTTGTGTCACTGCTCAATGTAGCATGATTTTCAGAGGCTGAATTGGTCAATTCTATTAGGTGAGAGTCTGGCGAGTTACTATTGTTATGACGTAATACGCAGCCTTGTGGGGCTTTGAACAAAATCCGGAGGTACAGTAAGTGTGGCCTATAGCTGCCCTTACCCTTATACGCGGCGCGAAGGAACTTGTGGATAACAGGAGTGACCCAAAAAGTTACATTCAGACCCAAACTTGTCCTCAGTCAGTATTTGAACAAGGAAAACATCACATGTACTCAGATAAAATGATGGGCTTACAGCAAGCTGATACTTTGTATCACTTCATCAAATTACACAAAATGTTCTTTGTTTAAATTCCTGTGCAAGTTGGGCTTTTGGGGTTGATACAATGAACGAATCTATGCTGCTAAATGCATCATGGAATAATACAGTATATGGCATGGTTGTAGACTAAATCATTTAGGGGTCTATTTACTAAGCTTCGTTAGGAGATAAAGTGAACGGTACTAAGGTACTAGCCAATCAGCTCCTAACTGCCATGTCACAGGCTGTGTTTGAAAAATGACAGGAGCTGATTGGCTGGTTCCTTATCTTCGTTCACATTATCTCCTAATAAAGCTTAGTAAATAGACCCCTTAATGAGTACTTCCCGCGCAATATACTGTTTCATCATGTCGCGCCTTCCCCTGGTACAGACATCATATAGTGTCTACCCAGCTTTGGTCATTTGAGTCTAATAAAGTCAATCTAATATAATCCATATGGTATCTGTTAATTAATGGATATACAGAGTAGCCCCTGCTATTCCCTTTCTAATAACCTTGATGAACCCAACACACACTCTGACATGCATCCATGTTTTTGCCAAGCCTGTCTACCTAGAGAATGGTGACGCCCATAGGAGGAATGAGACGGGCAGCCGAGCACTTGGGCTGTGTTCAGTCTGTTTCTGCTGCAGCTCTAGAAAATCGCTGGAAGTGTAAAGTCCTGCTGAACGTTCTCAGTAAGTCTGGGTGGAAGGGGGTGAGGACGACTATTTCTGCATATCCTGTCCATCTTTATTGTTTTACTTTAGGTAAAGAGGTCTCATAAAGCAGGAGGATGTTAAAGTTCTAACGCGGTATCTCCCAATAATCCTCATTATACTTCGGCCATGGTTGGTTGGATCTGGGCACTGTCTAAGTGGCACGATATAGGGGCTTATTTTATCTACTTTTGTTGCTATTTATGTTGGGAGGTACAGAATGATTGGACCTCTTGTAAGCTTTCAGGTCAGCAAATTACTATTTAATCAATAAGCATCCTCGCCGGACCTAAGTGGCATGAGATCTAGAGGTTTTCATATACTTCAAAACAATACTTAGATGTTAATACCTCTAAGAGGTGCTACCTAACAGGGAATAAACTCCTATCCCTTCAGGAACTGCAGGGTGATTGAATTTATCCCTATCCCCAAATCCAGCCTGATTAACAGGTGTCATGCCCATATCTCCCTCCCCCTGATCTGTCTATGCCTAATTATAGCAAAACACCAGAGCATGTTAACTGTGAGAGAATGCTGAACACATGGTGTATATTTGTATTATATATATATATATATATATATATATACTATATATTTATTTATTTTTATATTTATTTCTTATATATAAAATTCATTGGTCTGTTTGATTGATTGTCTGTCCGGTTATGCATTCAGACACCCTTGCACCGATTGGGATGAAACCAACGAGAGATGGTCCAGTTAGATCCTGGACAGGTTTTAGGGGGATCAGGGTCCCAGCCAGACTTCCTGTTTGTGTACGCTGGGCAGAACTTTGACCAGGGGAACCTGTTCTGAGCCTTCCACTGGATGGAAGGCTCTGCCCCCCATCCCCCCAGGGGGGGCCAGCTTATTTTGTCAATACCGGGCCCAACAATTTCTGATGGCTGCCCTGCTAGTTTGAATACTGTAATTTAAACATTTTTAGATTAAATGACAATAAATGCATGGCTGCCTCTTCCAAAGACGTCTTTTCAGTTTACTTTAGGTAAACATGTCTTGTGCTCCATTAGCTGTACCTAAGAGCTAATGACTCCCACACACCATTCATACTCTTTTGCTGCACTTATTGTCTAACATTCTCTAATGGACTGAAAGTGACTGTGTGAGGAATGAGTTGAAGGATTTATTATCCACACAATCCCTGGGTCGTTTTTAGTGGTCGCTGTGGCTCTGTGATGTAAATTTACCACATCATCTGATTTATCAGGTTAATCGCCAAGCTTAGGTGTAGATTTATCAAACCTTCTAAAGAGGACAAGTGGCGATGTTACCGATAGCAACCAATCAGAATCTGACATGTTATAGCATATATTAGATAAATGGTAGCTTCGAGCTGATTGGTTGCTATAGGCTACACCTTCAATTCTCCTCTTTAAGTTTGATAAATCCCCCCTAGACAGAACTGGAGTGTCGTCTGTCAGTCTACAATCTAAAACCTTGGGCCTGATTCAGCAGTGCACGCAAGTGCACTACTGATCGCAGATTCCTGATTATCAGGAATCTGAACATGTGCAGGACCAATTCTGCGAGTGTGCAAAATGGGTCCTGCGAAGTCGCACGCAGCCCTTTCCAAGCCTCTGTCTGATTGACAGGCAGAGGCATTTAAGGGGCAGTGCAGGGTCGGCCGGCGTTTCCGCCCCGTTTTCCAGGACGCAGCTTCCTGGCCTCGCAAGCTGGCCAGCCTGAGTAAGCTAAGGCTTACTCAGCTGGCCGGCGTCCTGGCGCCGTCCACCATCATGACCATTGACCGATGGTGATCCCAGCCTGTGGCCTCCGTCGTAGTGCTGGGATCGCAAATGCAGCAGGGGGTATCAAACACCTCCTGCTGTATTTGCATAGTAACAAGGACGGAATTGCAAAGCTGCCTGCATGCATACATCATATCTATAGCCTGCGTGCATAAATCATATATCTATAGCCCGCGTGCATACATGATATCTATAGCCTGCGTGCATACATCATATTTCTATAGCCTGCATGCATATATAATATATCTATAGCCTGCGTGCATACATCATATTTCTATAGCCTGCGTGCATACATCGTATCTTTAGCCTGCGTGCATACATATTTCTATAGCCTGCGTGCATACATATTTCTATAGCCTGCGTGCATATCTCATATATCTCTAGCCTGCGTGCAGCTTTGCAATTGTGATCCTTGCTGAATAACCCCCCTTGTGCGATGCATTCTGTGTTTGTACGCCTGATGAATCAGGTGATCTGGCGACCTTAATGTAGGGATCGCTGCTCCCAGCCAACAGCAGTAGCGTGTAATACCCTGTCTCAGATTACCAGTTTATTATAAATCATGAAAGCAGTGATCGTGTGGCTAATAGGGTTGTTTTACAGGATCATTGACAAGGCAGAAATCCAGGCAAAAATAAACTAACTGCTTTTACTCTTTAGACTTTTTTTTCATTCTAGAAAAAATGGAAATCTCACCTTAACAATGTCTGAGAGAAATACTTTAGGGTGTTGGCTATGTCCGTCCCTGTTGGCACTGGGTAAGTGTTGTGGATAACACGGTGGTGGTACTCATGTAGGTATCGTATCTTGGAGGCAACTGCACACAAAAAGGAAAAAGCACAAATACACATCTGGTTTGTAACATGACAACAGTCAGTCGTGACTGACAAACGGACACAAATGTCTGTGCGGACGTCACTTCTAGAAGTGTTCTTTGGCGCTGAACAGCTTTGATGGGCAGCACTTGGCGGCAGAAACTTCATGGGCTAAAAATCATGTTGTGTTTCCTATAAAGTAAATTTATTATCCAGGTGTATTTTTCCTTCATGGTCTATATGGACTATCGGTATTATTATATTCTGCTTGGAAACGTTCAAAACTGGGCGGGATCTGTTTCTTTAGTACATGGGAATGACAGATGATCTTGGCAAGTCAAATATATCAACAACAAAAGTACCATGACGTGATGAAAAGGAGATATAGATATGATGCCAGCGGTCGGGATGCCGGCACTCACAATACCGGTGCTGGAAAACCCAACAGCAGTCGGAACCCCGGCTCCAGTATCCCAACCGCCTGCTGAACCAGGTCCTGAATGTATACAGCCATACTTTGTGTAGCTGGGATGCAGTCAGGAAGCCGACGGTCGCAATGCTGACCACCGGCTTCCCGACTGTCTAATCCCGGCAAGGTATAAATGACAGGCGTCGATGTCTCGATGCCTGTCATTAGACCTACGCCGGGAGCCCGATACCCGGCTTGCCGATCGAACGTAAGGCAGGTGCTGGGCATGGACAGCTGCGGGGGGAGGCAGGGTTAGGTTAGGGGCTCCCGGGGGGACTTAGGGTTAGGCACCCCCCTGGGAGGTTAGGGTTAGGCTAGGGGGTGGAGGGGGTTAGGGTTAGGCACCCCCCGGGGGAGGTTAGGGTTGGGCACCCCCCCCCGGGAGACTTAGGGTTAGGCTGCGGGGAAGGGGAGGTTAAGGTTAGGCACTTAGAGGGGGGTTAGGGTTAGGCACTTAGAGGGGTGAGGTTAGGGTTAGGCACTTGGGGGAAGGTTAGGGTTAGGCACCCCTAAAGGAGGGTTAGAGTTAGGGGGTAGAATAAAGTCAGTATATACTTACCTTTTTACGATCTGGATCTTCACCCATGCGGCCGGTGGTAAATCATACCAATTGCCTAAAATACTGTGTAATAATTCAACCGCATAAACATACAGTATACGCTTAGCGTGCATCAAGATACACTTTAAACATATCTTCATACAATGGGGGAGATGTATTAAACCTTTTAAAAGAGTGTAAGTGGAGAAGTTGCACATAGCAACCAATCAGATTATAGCTAAAATATAATAGAACATAATAGGTTAATGATAGCTATAAGCTGATTGATTGCTATGGGCAACACCTCTACTTGTCCCCTTTAGAAGTTTTATACATTTCCCCCAATATATGCCAGTTACCATGATGATAAATAAGTAATGAGAGGGGTAGGTGATATGATCAGGGGCAGTAGCAGTCTCCTCTCACTGCCCGATGTGCTGCTGCGGATGCAATGCTATACGGGCGCAGCCAGTGGTAGTGGGCACATCAGTGGAAGGTCTTACAGGTGGGGGCGATCACTTTGGGCTGGCCCCCTTTTCAAAGAGTGTGGTGCTGCTCCCGATGCTGGGCACTGCAGTTTATTATGCCCCCTCCCAGTATCCAGACCTGTCAGGACTCTCGACGGCCCTGGGCATGATCTCCTTCACTAGAACTCATCCAAGTTCCAGTGCTCATAACAGTGACATATCTATAATGAGTTTTCGGTGTGCAGTGTACCCAGAACAGGTGCCACGGTGTGTCCCCAGTGTATCGCCCGTTTCAGTGCCATCTTCCGTGTGATATACTCAGAAAGATGGCACTGGCACAGGCCACAGTAGAGAGTCTGGCACTGCTCCAGAACATTTGCTACCTCCTGTGAGTGCCCCATATTCCAACAAAATCCCATGGAAGATGGCTCAGCGGACAGAAGGTTGAGTTAGGGGGTTGCTGCACACAGGCTCCCCAAGGTGTTAATATACATGAGGCTCATAACCTGGTCTGGTTACAAACATTGTGGGAACACACTGCATTATGTTACCAAACTAAAATATTTTATACGGAATGCAAATGTAGAGGTCATTATAGGTCAATGTAATATCTTAAAAAGTTGTTTTTACTTTCAGATGACAGTTAGTTATAGGCTTGTTCATGCACCACTGCAACTTGCACTAAAGTAACTGTTTTATCTTTTTTCTGTGTTATTTGAATATGTAATGACATAATCAGCCTGTGGTATATATTGTGTATTGCTCTGGTTTATGGTACAGTGTTGCTGTGCTCTCTGCATTGAATAGAGGGCCTGATTCAGAGCCGGACGCTCTGACCAGAGCGCTCGCTCTGAATCAGGGCCCTCCTACATGAAAATGGAGCGGCCTCTTGGACGCTCGCATAGCTGTGGGTGACCACCCACAGCTATAGCGAGCGTCCATGATGATGGTCGCGATGGTCAAGACCATCACGACCATCGGGCTTGCGACGGAGACCCTGCGGTAGGGTATCGCTGCCGCAAGCCCTGGAGTGATTTTGGCTCTATCAGAGCCAAAATCACTCCCACTGACATCACTAATGATGTCAGTGGGACCGGCTTCAGACGGTAGGCGTTCCCATGGGAACACCTCCGTCTGGCAGCCACGCCCCCGGCATGCCCACCAAAGGGGGCGTGCTGTCAATCAACATCGACAGCACACCCCCTTTGGTGCGAGACCCGGAGCGACGGCTATCCCGTCGCTAGCCGGGTCTCGCGCATGCGCACGACGGTGCTCCCTCCGTCGTGCGCATGCGCAGTAGGGCACCATCGACCCGCTTGCGAGAGTCCTGCGCTCGCGAGCAGGTCTGAATAACCCCCAGAATTCCTTGCAGAGAGTAGCTTTGTCATATCCCAGGGAAATAGGAATTAAACAACTCAGAAATTTAAAAACATACAGTAGCTAAAATGCAGAGAAGAAAGACATGAAGAAAGCAATGTATTTAGTAAATATTACAGGAGGGCATGTACAGCCATGGCCAAAAGTTTTGAGAATGACACAAGTATTGGTTTTCACAAAGTGCTGCTTCACTTTTTATGATGGAAATTTGCATATACTCCAGAATGTCCTGAAGAGTGATCAGATGAATTGCAATTAATTGCAAAGTCCCTCTTTGCCATGACAATGAACTTAGGCCCTCATTCAGACCCACTCGCGAGCGGCTGTCCGCTCGCAAGTGGGTCGATGGTCCCCACTGCGCATGCGCACGACGGAGGGAGCTCCGTCGTGCGCATGCGCGAGACCCGACGAGCGAGGGACTTTCCTTCACTCGTAGTGTCTCATCAAAGGGGGCGTGCTGTCGATGGTGACTGACAGCACGCCCCCTTTGGTGGGCGTGCCTGCCAGACGGAGGTCGTTCCCAAGGAAATGCCTACTGTCTGAAGCCGGCCCCACTGACATCACTAGTGATGTCAGTGGGAGTGATTTTGGCTCTGATCAAAATCACTCCTGGCCTTGCGGTTGAAAAAACCCAACCGCAGGCTTTTGCTCGCAGTTTCGATGGTCGCGATGGTCAAGACCATCACGACCATCATCCTGCACGCTCGTATATGCTGTGGGTGGTGACCCACAGCTATACGAGCGTCCAGGAGGAGACGCTCCATATTAATGGAGGTGGGCCCTGATTCAGAGCGAGCGCTCTGGTCAGAGCGTCCGGCTCTGAATCAGGGCCTTAATCCCAAAAACAACATTTCCACTGCATTTCAGCCCTGCCACAAAAGTACCAGCTGACATCATGTCAGTGATTGTCTTATTAACACAGGTGAGAGTGTTGACGAGGACAAGGCTGGAGATCACTCTGTCATGCTGATTGAGTTAGAATAACATACTGGAAGCTTTGAAAGGAGGGTGGAGCTTGAAATCATTGTTCTTCCTCTGTTAACCATGGTTACCTGCAAGGAAAAACGTGCAGTCATCATTGCTTTGCACAAAATGGGCTTCATAGGCAAGGATATTGCTGCTAGTAAGATTGCACCTAAATCAACCATTTATCGGATCATCAAGAACATTAAGGAGAGAGGTTCAATAGTTGTGAAGAAGGCTTCAGGGAGCCCAAGAATGTCCAGCATGCGCCAGGACAGTCTACTAAAGTTGGTTCAGCTGCGGGATCAGGGCACCACCAGTGCAGAGCTTGCTCAGGAATGGCAGCAGGCAGGTGTGAGTGCATCTTCACGCACAGTGAGGCAAAGACTTTTGGAGGATGGCCTGGTTTCAAGAAGGGCAGCAAAGAAGCCACTGCTCTCTTGGAAAAACATCAGGGACAGACTGATATTCTGCAAAAGGTACATGGATTGGACTGCTGAGGACTGGGGTCAAGTTATTATCTCTGATGAATCCCCTTTCAGATTGTTTGGGGCATCTGGAAAAATGCTTGTCTGGAGAAGGAAAGGTGAGCGCTACCGTCAGCCCTGTGTCATGCCAACAATAAAGCATCCTGAGACCATTCATGTGTGGGGTTGCTTCTCAGCCAAGGGAGTGGGCTCACTCACAATTTTGCCTAAGAACACAGCCATGAATAAAGAATGGTACCAAAACATCCTCCAAGAGCAACTTCTCCCAACCATCCAAGAGCAGTTTGGTGAAGAACAATGCCTTTTCCAGCATGATGGAGCACCTTGCCATAAGGCAAAAGTGATAACTAGGTGGCTCGGGGAACATAACATCGAAATTTTGGGTCCATGGCCAGGAAACTGCCCAGACCTAAATCCCATTGAGAACTTGTGGTCAATCCTCAAGAGGCGGGTGGACAAACAAATACCCACAAATTCTGACAAACTCCAAGCATTGATTAGGCAAGAATGGGCGGCCATCAGTCAGTATGTTGCCTAGAAGTTGATTGACGGCATGCCAGGGCGAATTGCAGAGGCCTTGAAAAAGAAGGGTCAACACTGCAAATATTGACTCTTTGCTTAAACTTAATGTAATTGTCAATAAAAGCCTATGACACTTATGAAATGCTTGTAATTTTACTTCACTATACCATAGTAACATCTGACAAAAAGGTCTAAAAACACTGAAGCAGCAAACTTTGTGAAAATCAATACTTGTGTAATTCTCAAATATTTTGGCCATGACTGTACAAACCAATAAATTAGAATCAACTGAAGGATGAAAAATACTAGAAGGCTACTGCTGAATTTTACGTATAAAACATTCTGAAAAATATGTATTTGTCAAGGGGTACTTGGCCCAAGGTTATTGGTTAATACATTTTACTCCCATAATAATATCAACGTGCGCCTTTTATATGGTGCGACCACAACTACAGGCTGTGAGAGGTACTGCAGCTTAAAACAAGGTTTAAAGTCTATAATAATAACGTTCATCTGAAAAAAACAAGTATTGTTAAAAATTACACCATAGCTGTCCTTCTAGAAAGAAATTCCAAGGAATGGAAGACCCTATTCATCAGAGAAAATTGATTCTTTCCATATTTATTGATATTATAATGTAAAATAAATGTAATGATTTAAGGATGCACAGACAAGGCTAATAGGATATGGTTAAAAGCAGCTGGGGGGGGGGGGAGTCTACAAATATTTCCTTCTTAATGGTTTTTCAATTACTATAGAGAGAAACGGAAAGGCTGGAGATTAAAGGGAATCCAGAGGATTAAAGGGTACATTACATTATTACCAAACAATATGGATGAATATTAGGGGCTGCAATCTTTCCCTGGTATAATATTACTGATTATTCCTAACAGCAATCTCTGGTGACGTACAGTATGAACATGCAAAATCATAGACATATGTCACTTTGGCCTGACGACATGATGACTTGCATGAAGAAAGTATGTAACTGGATTATTTATTTGGCATGGGAGTATGGATAGATGACAGACGGAAGCTTCAAGGTTTAGGTGTAGTGTCACTCAGTGCATATGCTAGAGGGCTTTCGCCAATTATTGGGTCTCTAGCTATTATTGAACTAGAAATCCCAGCATGACCTGACAACCAAAGGCTGTCCACACTAGTCACAGCCACTCAGACAGATCAGAGCAATAATATACACTGATATATTGCATTAACCCCTTTATGAACAGCCCATTCTGTCCTTGTATGTTTGCTGTGGGTAAGATGTATTAACCCTCATATGCAAGGACCATACAAACAGCTTGTGCAGATATGTGTGTGTGCTATTGCACAGGTTATCTAATAGTCTGTAGACTTCATTTCAGAAATTACATCAGACCCCCTCCCCCCCATTCAAGGCTGAGCCCCTTACATGACCCCCCTAATTACATCAGGCCACCTCTCCTGTCAGGCTGAGCCCTATACCTGCCACCCCCCCCCCACCCCCGATAATTACAACAACCACCCTCTCACCAGCTGAGACCCTTACATGACCCCCCTAATTACATCAGGCCACCTCTCCTGTCAGGCTGAGCCCTATACCTGCCACCCCCCCCCCACACCCCCGATAATTACAACAACCACCCTCTCACCAGCTGAGACCCTTACATGACCCCCCTAATTACATCAGGCCACCTCTCCTGTCAGGCTGAGCCCTATACCTGCCACCCCCCCCCCCCCCCACACCCCGGATAATTACAACAACCACCCTCTCACCAGCTGAGACCCTTTACCTCCTGACCTCCCCTATTTACATAAGAGCCCCCCTCTCCTGCCAGGCTGAGACCCTTACCTGCCCCCTTCCCCTTCCTGGAAGAATGAGCCTCTTACCTGCACTCCCACCCCCTCCACCCGTATTGCCCATAGCCATGCTCTACCTGCCCTCCCCCCCTTCACCCCGTATTGCCCCTAGCAGAGTACATCCCCGGCAGCGCCCCCTCCTCAGTCTCCCCGCCGCTTCAGCACTCGGACAGCGCACTCACACTGCTCCGCTTTGGTGGACATGGCGTCCAGCTGGAGGCGTCGGGCACAGGAATCCGTGGTGCTGGCTCAGGCAGGCCGCTCTCCAGTGGGCATTGGCCGGCTGGCTGCGGGTGACGTTAGTGCTGACAGCCGTAATTGGGCGCACGGAGCTCGGAGCGGGGAGGCTGCGGGATGTGCGGGGACATTGGGGGGACGAGAAGAGGCCTGGTACCGACACAGCAGCAGCAATGATCTCCGGCAGGGAGGGGCTCCGTCATAGAGGACGGGGCTTCTTCCATCCTCCAATCCCGGCTCATACTGCCTGGGTATCACTGGCTGCTTATCCATAATGCACCATCTTCTATACTTTCCTCACTGTACCATATCATATAGGGACAGAGGTAACTGGGTATACATTGGTCACTGTGTACCATATCATATAGGGACAGAGGTAACTGGGTATACATTGGTCACTGTATACCATATCATATAGGGACAGAGGTAACTGGGTATACATTGGTCACTGTGTACCATATCATATAGGGACAGAGGTAACTGGGTATACATTGGTCACTGTATACCATATCATATAGGAGCAGAGGTAACTGGGTATACATTGGTCACTGTGTACCATATCATATAGGGACAGAGGTAACTGGGTATACATTGGTCACTGTATACCATATCATATAGGGACAGAGGTAACTGGGTATACATTGGTCACTGTGTACCATATCATATAGGGACAGAGGTAACTGGGTATACATTGCTCACTGTGTACCATATCATATAGGGACAGAGGTAACTGGGTATACATTGGTCACTGTATACCATATCATATAGGAGCAGAGGTAACTGGGTATACATTGGTCACTGTGTACCATATCATATAGGGACAGAGGTAACTGGGTATACATTGGTCACTGTATACCATATCATATAGGCACAGAGGTAACTGGGTATACATTGGTCACTGTGTACCATATCATATAGGGACAGAGGTAACTGGGTATACATTGGTCACTGTGTACCATATCATATAGGGACAGAGGTAACTGGGTATACATTGGTCACTGTGTACCATATCATATAGGGACAGAGGTAACTGGTATACATTGGTCACTGTGTACCATATCATATAGGCACAGAGGTAACTGGGTATACATTGGTCACTGTGTACCATATCATATAGGCACAGAGGTAACTGGGTATACATTGGTCACTGTGTACCATATCATATAGGCACAGAGGTAACTGGGTATACATTGGTCACTGTGTACCATATCATATAGGGACAGAGGTAGCTGGGTATACATTGGTCACTGTGTACCATATCATATAGGGACAGAGGTAGCTGGGTATACATTGGTCACTGTGTACCATATCATATAGGGACAGAGGTAACTGGGTATACATTGGTCACTGTATACCATATCATATAGGGACAGAGGTAACTGGGTATACATTGGTCACTGTGTACCATATCATATAGGGACAGAGGTAACTGGGTATACATTGGTCACTGTATACCATATCATATAGGAGCAGAGGTAACTGGGTATACATTGGTCACTGTGTACCATATCATATAGGGACAGAGGTAACTGGGTATACATTGGTCACTGTATACCATATCATATAGGGACAGAGGTAACTGGGTATACATTGGTCACTGTGTACCATATCATATAGGGACAGAGGTAACTGGGTATACATTGCTCACTGTGTACCATATCATATAGGGACAGAGGTAACTGGGTATACATTGGTCACTGTATACCATATCATATAGGAGCAGAGGTAACTGGGTATACATTGGTCACTGTGTACCATATCATATAGGGACAGAGGTAACTGGGTATACATTGGTCACTGTATACCATATCATATAGGCACAGAGGTAACTGGGTATACATTGGTCACTGTGTACCATATCATATAGGGACAGAGGTAACTGGGTATACATTGGTCACTGTGTACCATATCATATAGGGACAGAGGTAACTGGGTATACATTGGTCACTGTGTACCATATCATATAGGGACAGAGGTAACTGGTATACATTGGTCACTGTGTACCATATCATATAGGCACAGAGGTAACTGGGTATACATTGGTCACTGTGTACCATATCATATAGGCACAGAGGTAACTGGGTATACATTGGTCACTGTGTACCATATCATATAGGCACAGAGGTAACTGGGTATACATTGGTCACTGTGTACCATATCATATAGGGACAGAGGTAGCTGGGTATACATTGGTCACTGTGTACCATATCATATAGGGACAGAGGTAGCTGGGTATACATTGGTCACTGTGTACCATATCATATAGGGACAGAGGTAACTGGGTATACATTGGTCACTGTATACCATATCATATAGGGACAGAGGTAACTGGGTATACATTGGTCACTGTGTACCATATCATATAGGGGCAGAGGTAACTGGGTATACATTGGTCACTGTGTACCATATCATATAGGAGCAGAGGTAACTGGGTATACATTGGTCACTGTGTACCATATCATATAGGGACAGAGGTAACTGGGTATACATTGGTCACTGTATACCATATCATATAGGCACAGAGGTAACTGGGTATACATTGGTCACTGTGTACCATATCATATAGGGACAGAGGTAACTGGGTATACATTGGTCACTGTGTACCATATCATATAGGGACAGAGGTAACTGGGTATACATTGGTCACTGTGTACCATATCATATAGGGACAGAGGTAACTGGGTATACATTGGTCACTGTGTACCATATCATATAGGCACAGAGGTAACTGGGTATACATTGGTCACTGTGTACCATATCATATAGGCACAGAGGTAACTGGGTATACATTGGTCACTGTGTACCATATCATATAGGCACAGAGGTAACTGGGTATACATTGGTCACTGTGTACCATATCATATAGGGACAGAGGTAACTGGGTATACATTGCTCACTGCGTACCATATCATATAGGGAAAGAGGTAGCTGGGTATACATTGCTCACTGCGTACCATATCATATAGGGACAGAGGTAGCTGGGTATACATTGGTCACTGCGTACCATATCATATAGGGACAGAGGTAGCTGGGTATACATTGGTCACTGCGTACCATATCATATAGGCACAGAGGTAACTGGGTATACATTGGTCACTGCGTACCATATCATATAGGGACAGAGGTAGCTGGGTATACATTGGTCAATGTGTACCATATCATATAGGGACAGAGGTAACTGGGTATACATTGGTCACTGTATACCATATCATATAGGCACAGAGGTAACTGGGTATACATTGGTCACTGTGTACCATATCATATAGGGACAGAGGTAACTGGGTATACATTGGTCACTGTGTACCATATCATATAGGGACAGAGGTAACTGGGTATACATTGGTCACTGTGTACCATATCATATAGGGACAGAGGTAACTGGGTATACATTGGTCACTGTGTACCATATCATATAGGCACAGAGGTAACTGGGTATACATTGGTCACTGTGTACCATATCATATAGGCACAGAGGTAACTGGGTATACATTGGTCACTGTGTACCATATCATATAGGCACAGAGGTAACTGGGTATACATTGGTCACTGTGTACCATATCATATAGGGACAGAGGTAACTGGGTATACATTGCTCACTGCGTACCATATCATATAGGGAAAGAGGTAGCTGGGTATACATTGCTCACTGCGTACCATATCATATAGGGACAGAGGTAGCTGGGTATACATTGGTCACTGCGTACCATATCATATAGGGACAGAGGTAGCTGGGTATACATTGGTCACTGCATACCATATCATATAGGCACAGAGGTAACTGGGTATACATTGGTCACTGTGTACCATATCATATAGGGACAGAGGTAGCTGGGTATACATTGGTCACTGTGTACCATATCATATAGGGACAGAGGTAACTGGGTATACATTGGTCACTGTATACCATATCATATAGGGACAGAGGTAACTGGGTATACATTGGTCACTGTATACCATATCATATAGGCACAGAGGTAACTGGGTATACATTGGTCACTGTGTACCATATCATATAGGGACAGAGGTAACTGGGTATACATTGGTCACTGTGTACCATATCATATAGGGACAGAGGTAACTGGGTATACATTGGTCACTGTGTACCATATCATATAGGGACAGAGGTAACTGGGTATACATTGGTCACTGTGTACCATATCATATAGGCACAGAGGTAACTGGGTATACATTGGTCACTGTGTACCATATCATATAGGCACAGAGGTAACTGGGTATACATTGGTCACTGTGTACCATATCATATAGGCACAGAGGTAACTGGGTATACATTGGTCACTGTGTACCATATCATATAGGGACAGAGGTAACTGGGTATACATTGCTCACTGCGTACCATATCATATAGGGAAAGAGGTAGCTGGGTATACATTGCTCACTGCGTACCATATCATATAGGGACAGAGGTAACTGGGTATACATTGGTCACTGCGTACCATATCATATAGGCACAGAGGTAACTGGGTATACATTGGTCACTGCGTACCATATCATATAGGCACAGAGGTAACTGGGTATACATTGGTCACTGTGTACCATATCATATAGGCACAGAGGTAACTGGGTATACATTGGTCACTGTGTACCATATCATATAGGGACAGAGGTAACTGGGTATACATTGCTCACTGCGTACCATATCATATAGGGAAAGAGGTAGCTGGGTATACATTGCTCACTGCGTACCATATCATATAGGGACAGAGGTAGCTGGGTATACATTGGTCACTGCGTACCATATCATATAGGGACAGAGGTAGCTGGGTATACATTGGTCACTGTATACCATATCATATAGGCACAGAGGTAACTGGGTATACATTGGTCACTGTGTACCATATCATATAGGGACAGAGGTAGCTGGGTATACATTGGTCACTGTGTACCATATCATATAGGGACAGAGGTAACTGGGTATACATTGGTCACTGTATACCATATCATATAGGCACAGAGGTAACTGGGTATACATTGGTCACTGTGTACCATATCATATAGGGACAGAGGTAACTGGGTATACATTGGTCACTGTGTACCATATCATATAGGGACAGAGGTAACTGGGTATACATTGGTCACTGTGTACCATATCATATAGGGACAGAGGTAACTGGGTATACATTGGTCACTGTGTACCATATCATATAGGGACAGAGGTAACTGGGTATACATTGGTCACTGTGTACCATATCATATAGGCACAGAGGTAACTGGGTATACATTGGTCACTGTGTACCATATCATATAGGCACAGAGGTAACTGGGTATACATTGGTCACTGTGTACCATATCATATAGGCACAGAGGTAACTGGGTATACATTGGTCACTGCGTACCATATCATATAGGGACAGAGGTAACTGGGTATACATTGCTCACTGCGTACCATATCATATAGGGAAAGAGGTAGCTGGGTATACATTGCTCACTGCGTACCATATCATATAGGGACAGAGGTAGCTGGGTATACATTGGTTACTGCGTACCATATCATATAGGGACAGAGGTAGCTGGGTATACATTGGTCACTGCGTACCATATCATATAGGCACAGAGGTAGCTGGGTATACATTGGTCACTGTGTACCATATCATATAGGGACAGAGGTAGCTGGGTATACATTGGTCACTGTGTACCATAGCATATAGGGACAGAGGTAACTGGGTATACATTGGTCACTGTGTACCATATCATATAGGGACAGAGGTAACTGGGTATACATTGGTCACTGTGTACCATATCATATAGGCACAGAGGTAACTGGGTATACATTGGTCACTGTGTACCATATCATATAGGGACAGAGGTAGCTGGGTATACATTGGTCACTGTGTACCATATCATATAGGGACAGAGGTAGCTGGGTATACATTGGTCACTGTGTACCATATCATATAGGGACAGAGGTAGCTGGGTATACATTGGTCACTGTGTACCATATCATATAGGGGCAGAGGTAACTGGGTATACATTGGTCACTGTATACCATATCATATAGGGGCAGAGGTAACTCGGTATACATTGGTCACTGTATACCATATCATATAGGGGCAGAGGTAACTGGGTATACATTGGTCACTGTATACCATATCATATAGGGACAGATATAACTGGGTATACATTGGTCACTGTATACCATATCATATAGGGACAGAGGTAACTGGGTATACTTTCCTCACTGTACCATATCATATAGGAACAGAGGTAACTGGGTATACATTGGTCACTGTATACCATATCATATAGGGGCAGAGGTAACTGGGTATACATTGGTCACTGTATACCATATCATATAGGGACAGAGATAACTGGGTATACATTGGTCACTGTATACCATATCATATAGGGGCAGAGGTAACTGGGTATACATTGGTCACTGTATACCATATCATATAGGGACAGATGTAACTGGGTATACATTGGTCACTGTATACCATATCATATAGGGACAGAGGTAACTGGGTATACATTGGTCACTGTGTACCATATCATATAGGGACAGAGGTAACTGGGTATACATTGGTCACTGTGTACCATATCATATAGGGACAGAGGTAACTGGGTATACATTGGTCACTGTGTACCATATCATATAGGGACAGAGGTAGCTGGGTATACATTGGTCACTGTATACCATATCATATAGGGACAGAGGTAACTGGGTATACATTGGTCACTGTGTACCATATCATATAGGGACAGAGGTAACTGGGTATACATTGGTCACTGTGTACCATATCATATAGGGACAGAGGTAACTGGGTATACATTGGTCACTGTGTATCATATATAGGGACAGAGGTAACTGGGTATACATTGGTCACTGTATACCATATCATATCGGGACAGAGGTAACTGGGTATACATTGGTCACTGTATACCATATCATATAGGGACAGAGGTAACTGGGTATACATTGGTCACTGTATACCATATCATATCGGGACAGAGGTAACTGGGTATACATTGGTCACTGTGTATCATATCATATAGGGACAGAGGTAACTGGGTATACATTGGTCACTGTATACCATATCATATCGGGACAGAGGTAACTGGGTATACATTGGTCACTGTATACCATATCATATAGGGACAGAGGTAGCTGGGTATACATTGGTCACTGTGTACCATATCATATAGGGACAGAGGTAGCTGGGTATACATTGGTCACTGTGTACCATATCATATAGGGACAGAGGTAGCTGGGTATACATTGGTCACTGTGTACCATATCATATAGGGACAGAGGTAGCTGGGTATACATTGGTCACTGTGTACCATATCATATAGGGACAGAGGTAGCTGGGTATACATTGGTCACTGTATACCATATCATATAGGGACAGAGGTAACTGGGTATACATTGGTCACTGTGTACCATATCATATTTGCACAGAGGTAACTGGGTATACATTGGTCACTGTGTACCATATCATATAGGGACAGAGGTAACTGGGTATACATTGGTGACTGTGTACCATATCATATAGGGACAGAGGTAACTGGGTATACATTGCTCACTGCGTACTATATCATATAGGGACAGAGGTAACTGGGTATACATTGGTCACTGTGTACCATATCATATAGGGACAGAGGTAACTGGGTATACATTGGTCACTGTGTACCATATCATATAGGGACAGAGGTAACTGGGTATACATTGGTCACTGTGTACCATATCATATAGGGACAGAGGTAACTGGGTATACATTGGTCACTGTGTACCATATCATATAGGCACAGAGGTAACTGGGTATACATTGGTCACTGTGTACCATATCATATAGGGACAGAGGTAACTGGGTATACATTGGTCACTGTGTACCATATCATATAGGGACAGAGGTAGCTGGGTATACATTGGTCACTGTGTACCATATCATATAGGCACAGAGGTAACTGGGTATACATTGGTCACTGTGTACCATATCATATAGGCACAGAGGTAACTGGGTATACATTGGTCACTGTGTACCATATCATATAGGGACAGAGGTAGCTGGGTATACATTGGTCACTGTGTACCATATCATATAGGGACAGAGGTAACTGGGTATACATTGGTCACTGTGTACCATATCATATAGGGACAGAGGTAACTGGGTATACATTGGTCACTGTGTACCATATCATATAGGGACAGAGGTAGCTGGGTATACATTGGTCACTGTGTACCATAGCATATAGGGACAGAGGTAACTGGGTATACATTGGTCACTGTGTACCATAGCATATAGGGACAGAGGTAACTGGGTATACATTGGTCACTGTGTACCATATCATATAGGCACAGAGGTAACTCGGTATACATTGGTCACTGTGTACCATATCATATAGGGACAGAGGTAGCTGGGTATACATTGGTCACTGTGTACCATATCATATAGGGACAGAGGTAGCTGGGTATACATTGGTCACTGTGTACCATATCATATAGGGACAGAGGTAGCTGGGTATACATTGGTCACTGTGTACCATATCATATAGGGGCAGAGGTAACTGGGTATACATTGGTCACTGTATACCATATCATATAGGGGCAGAGGTAACTGGGTATACATTGGTCACTGTATACCATATCATATAGGGGCAGAGGTAACTGGGTATACATTGGTCACTGTATACCATATCATATAGGGACAGATATAACTGGGTATACATTGGTCACTGTATACCATATCATATAGGGACAGAGGTAACTGGGTATACTTTCCTCACTGTACCATATCATATAGGGACAGAGGTAACTGGGTATACATTGGTCACTGTGTACCATATCATATAGGGACAGAGGTAACTGGGTATACATTGGTCACTGTGTACCATATCATATAGGGACAGAGGTAACTGGGTATACATTGGTCACTGTGTACCATATCATATAGGGACAGAGGTAGCTGGGTATACATTGGTCACTGTATACCATATCATATAGGGACAGAGGTAACTGGGTATACATTGGTCACTGTGTACCATATCATATAGGGACAGAGGTAACTGGGTATACATTGGTCACTGTGTACCATATCATATAGGGACAGAGGTAACTGGGTATACATTGGTCACTGTGTATCATATATAGGGACAGAGGTAACTGGGTATACATTGGTCACTGTATACCATATCATATCGGGACAGAGGTAACTGGGTATACATTGGTCACTGTATACCATATCATATAGGGACAGAGGTAACTGGGTATACATTGGTCACTGTGTACCATATCATATAGGGACAGAGGTAACGGTATACATTGGTCACTGTGTACCATATCATATAGGGACAGAGGTAACGGTATACATTGGTCACTGTGTACCATATCATATAGGGGCAGAGGTAACGGTATACATTGGTCACTGTATACCATATCATATAGGGGCAGAGGTAACTGGGTATACATTTGTCACTGTCATATAGGAGATGTAACTGGGAATACATTGTGGGTCACAGTCTATACCATATCATATGGGGATAGATGTTGCTATATACATTGATCACTGTATACCATATCATATAGAGACAGCCATTACAGGGTATTGGCCACTGTATACCATATCATATAGGGACAGATGTAACAGGGTATACATTGGTCACTGTATACTACAGTATGTCATATAACGATAGGAGTTACTATGTACGTTGGTCACTGTATACCATATCATATATAGAGATTGATGTTACTATATACATTGGTCATTTGGGGACAGGCATTACCAGGTATACATTGGTCACTATATACATTATCATATAGGGACATACATAAATAGGTATACATTGGTCACTGTTTTCCATATCATATAGGGACAGACGTAACTGGTTATACATTGGTCAGTGGATAGCATATTATATAGGGATAGATGTAACTGGTTATTCATTGGTCAATGTATACCATATCATATGGGGACGGAGGTAACTGGATATGCATTGGTCAATGTATACCATATCATATAGAGACAGATGTAGCTGGGTATACATTGGTCACTGAATACCATATCATATGGGGACATACGTTAGAGTATTCAATGGTCACTATATACCATATAATAGAGGGACAGACGTAACTGGGAAATCATTGGTCACTTTATATCATATCGGGACAGACATAATGGAATACATTGTTTCCTGTATACCATATCATATAAGGACAGACGTAACTTTGAATAAATTGGTTACTGTATACCATATCATATAGGGACAGACGTAACTGGGAACACATTGGTCCCTGTATACCATATCAAATAGGGATAGACGTTACTCTATACATTGGTCACTGAATACAATATCATATAGGGACAGACATAACTGGGTATACATTGGTTACTGTATATAGGGATATATGTATAATATTGGGACAGACTTAACTGTGTATACATTGGTCATTGTATACCATATCATATAGGGACAGGCGTTACTATATACTGCACATTGGTCACTGTATACCATATCATATAGAGACATGCATATCATATAGGGACAGACGTTACTGTGTATACATTGGTCATTGTATACCATATCATATAGGGACAGGCGTTACTATATACTGCACATTGGTTACTGTATACCATATCATATAGAGACATGCATATCATATAGGGACAGACGTTACTGTGTATACATTGGTCATTGTATATAATATCATATAGGGACAGGCGTTACTATATACTGTACATTGGCCACTGTATACCATATATAGAAACATGCATATCATATAGGGACAGATGTTACTGTGTATACATTGGTCGTTGTATATAATATCATATAGGGACAGGCGTTAGTATCTACTGTACATTGGTCACTGTATACCATAGGAACAGGCAAGACTGGATATACATAGGATTACTTGTGGGTATCTAGTGTTCCATATATATAACATAAACATAAGGCACCACTTCTGCCAGCTTGGCAGACTTATCAACACCATAATCTAAGAGATTTAAAAACATTCTCTTATTTATTAAACTGATCCCTACCAGAGTCTTCTTGAGAAAAGACCCCAGTCGGGGTGTTAGTTGCTGACATGTCCGGCCAAACTGAGCATGGAACGGGAAAGTCTCGTCCTACAATCATGGGATAGGGTAACTTTGGGACTGTGGCAGCTACTACAGAAACTGTTTAGTATTTCAAAGCAAACAGCAGCCAAATCTGTACATGCTCTTCAGTGGTTCCATAGCTGCTAAGCACCTTTACTTTAGTTAGTCTTGCCATCATTTTTTTGGAAACAACCAAATTAGACATCAATTTTAGCTCACTTCCTGAGTTTACCAATCCCACAACCACATGTTGCTTTATTAGAACCATCACATTAAATAGAGTCATAGCGCAGCAGCTAGGATTTGCAGGTCCCAGCCAAGCCAGAGTACAGTCCATTGGTTCCTGTCATATGCCTGGGTTCCCCATATTCAAAGCATTTAGACAAGGGTATTATCTCCCCAGACTGGTGGTGCCACATACACTGGGACCCAAAGTGTCAATGTGCCATTGTTATGGGACCCAAAATATCAGTGTCATATTTTGGGGGACCCCGAGTTTCAATGTTTTATTGTTCCGAGAACCAAGTGTTGGTGTGCCATTGTTCCGAGAACCCGAGTGTCGATGTGCTATTGTCGACAACCCGAGTGTCTGTGTGTTATTGTTTCAAGAACCCGAGTGTCAGTGTGTCATTGTTCTGAGAACCTGAGTGTCGGTGTGTCATTGTTCTGAGAACCCGAGTGTCGGTTTGTCATTGTTTCAAGAACCCGAGTGTCGGTGTGTCATTGTCCTGAGAACCTGAGTGTAGTTGTGTCTATGTTCTGAGAACCCAAGAGTTGGTGTGTTGTTGTTCGAGAACCCGAGTGTCAGTGTGTCATTGTTCCCGAGAACCTGAGTGTGAGTGTGTCATTGCTCCAGAGAACCTGAGTGTCAGTGTGTCATTGTTTCCGAGAAGCCGAGTGTCGGTGTGTCATTGTTCTGAGAACCCGAGTGTCAGTGTGTCATTGTTCTGAGAACCCGAGTGTCGGTGTGTCATTGTTCAAAAAACCGAGTGTCGGTGCGTCATTGTTCCAGAGAACCCGAGTGTCGGTGTGTCATTGTTCCCGAGAACCCGAGTGTCGGTGTGTCATTGTTCCGAGAACCCGAGTGTCGGTGTGTCATTGTTCCGAGAACCCGAGTGTCGGTGTGTCATTGTTCCGAGAACACAAGTGTCGGTGCGTCATTGTTCCCGAAAACCCGAGTGTCAGTGTGTCATTGTTCCCGAGAAGCCGAGTGTTGGTGTGTCATTGTTCCCGAGAACCTGAGTGTTGGTGTGTCATTGTTCCTGAGAACCTGAGTGTCGGTGTGTCATTGTTCCTGAGAACCTGAGTGTTGGTGTGTCATTGTTTTTTGAGAACCTGAGTGTTGGTGTGTCATTGTTCCCGAGAACCTGAGTGTGGGTGTGTCATTGTTACCGAGAACATGAGTGTGGGTGTGTCATTGTTCTGAGACCCCGAGTGTCGGTGTGTCATTGTCCTGAGAACCCGAGTGTTGGTATGTCATTGTTCTGAGAACCTAAGAGTTGGTGTGTTGTTGTTCCGAGAAGCCGAGTGTCAGTGTGTTGTTGTTCCCGAGAACCTGAGTGTTGGTGTGTCATTATTTCAAGAACCCAAGTGTTGGTGTGCCATTGTTCCGAGAACCCGAGTGTTGGTGTGCTACTGTCGACAACCCGAGTGTCTGTGTGTTATTGTTTCAAGAACCCGAGTGTCGGTGTGTCATTGTTCTGAGAACCCGAGTGTCGATGTGTCATTGTTCTGAGAACCCGAGTGTCGGTTTGTCATTGTTCTGAGAACCCGAGTGTCACTGTGTCATTGTCCTGAGAACCCGAGTATCGTTGTGTCATTGTTCAGAGAACCCAAGTGTCGGTGTGTCATTGTCCTGAGAAACCGAGTGTCGGTGTGTCATTGTTCCGAGAACTCGAGTGTCAGTATGTCATTGTTCTGAGAACCCGAGTGTCAGTGTGTCATTGTTCTGAGAACCTGAGTGTCAGTGTGTCATTGTTCCCGAGAACCCGAATGTGTCAGCGAGTCATTTTTCCCGAGAACCCGAGTGTCGGTGTGTCATTGTTCCAGAGAACCCGAGTGTCGGTGTGTCATTGTTTCAGAGAACCCGAGTGTCGGTGCGTCATTGTTCCGAGAACCCGAGTGTCGGTGTGTCATTGTTCCGAGAACCCGAGTGTCGGTGTGTCATTGTTCCCGAGAACTTGAGTGTTGGTGTGTCATTGTTCCCGAGAACCTGAGTGTTGGTGTGTCATTGTTCCTGAGAACCTGAGTGTCGGTGTGTCATTGTTCCTGAGAACCTGAGTGTTGGTGTGTCATTGTTCCTGAGAACCTGAGAGTTGGTGTGTCATTGTTCCCGAGAACCTGAGTGTGGGTGTGTCATTGTTACCGAGAACATGAGTGTGGGTGTGTCATTGTTCTGAGACCCCGAGTGTTGGTGTGTCATTGTCCTGAGAACCCGAGTGTTGGTATGTCATTGTTCTGAGAACCTGAGAGTTGGTGTATTGTTGTTCCGAGAACCCGAGTGTCAGTGTGTTGTTGTTCCCGAGAACCTGAGTGTTGGTGTGTCATTATTTCAAGAACCCAAGTGTTGGTGTGCCATTGTTCCGAGAACCCGAGTGTTGGTGTGCTATTGTCGACAACCTGAGTGTTTGTGTGTTATTGTTTCAAGAACCCGAGTGTCGGAGTGTCATTGTTCTGAGAACCTGAGTGTCGGTGTGTCATTGTTCTGAGAACCCGAGTGTCAGTTTGTCATTGTTTCAAGAACCCGATGTCATGGCCAGGGTATTTCAGCATGGCGCTAGGCGAGTGTTACCTGTGAGGTCATTGTGGCGCGGGCTGTCTGGTGGCGGAGCTGGTGTCTGGCGGGGGGCTTTGGCTGCACGCGTTGTTGTGCGGGCCTGTTGTCACTCTGCACTGGTAAGGCCTGGCGGCGTCTCCATTCCGTTTGGCATGGGCGCTGCCATCTTGCCTTCTGGCCATGTGATGCGGCTGGCCAATCCTGGTGAGTCACATGTTCCTTCTGGCCAGTAACAGCACGGCATGGGGTATTTAGGAAGGGTCAGTGCCTTCCTTCTTTGCCAGTGCAACGTGTATCTCAGCCTAGCTGAGAGGGAGTTCTCTGTGCTTTCCTGTTCCTGTGAATCCGCTGTCTGCCAGTCTGCCTGTCAGCTCCTAGTTCCCACTGGACTACCCCGCTACCTCCATCACCCTTGCCCATACCTAAGTGCCTGAGCCTGCTGACATCCTGCGCTTCAGTTCACTACCTGCAAACCTGGCTTGTTTATTTTTCAGTTTCACTACCTGCACACCTGGACAGCTCTAATTGTTTCTACCTGGACATTAACCCTTTTGCTCCCACCACAGAACTCTTGTGCACATTTATATTTTCCTGGACTTTTATTTACTGCCACATTATATGTCCACTCGAGCACTTATTAAAAATCCTAGTTTTATTTACAAATCTGCTTCTGTGATCGCTCCTGCTACCACCCCGGGTCCACAAATAACCCAGAACGTAACAGTTTGCACTGGCCCCATGGAGCCGGCCACGGATCAGGAGTCAGGAGTGGATTTGTTCAGGTGCATTTCTGGTCGATTAGAAAATCTGGAAAACATGCAGCATCAGATGGCTAAATTTCTGCAAGAGATGTCCAAGTGACAGGATAGTTTGCAAACTTTCTTTTCTACCCCTGAAGTACCAGCAACTACATCCGCATCAGTGTCTGGGAATACAGGAGGCAGATCATCTCCCCGCTTACGTCTTCCTTTACCAAATAAATTTGACGGCAATCCTAAACTCTGCCGAGGATTCCTAAATCAGTGTGACATACATTTTACCCTGCGGCCTGACAACTTTCCAACTGCAAGAACTAAAGTGGCTTATATAGTCTCTCTGTTATCCGGTCAGGCCTTGGAATGGGCTTCCCCACTCTGGGAGCGCTCAGATCCACTGCTGGATAATTACGCAGGCTTTGTGTCATCCTTCAGGAGGATTTTCGATGAACCTGGGCGTACTGTATCAGCATCATCAAACATCATGACACTGAGGCAAGGAGTCCGTCCTGTCAGTCAATATGCCGTGCAATTTCAAATTTTAGCATCAGAGCTCAAATGGAATGAGGAAGCCCTCACCTCGGCCTTCTGGCATGGGTTGTCAGACCGACTAAAGGATGATCTAGTCACTCGAGAGCTTCCAACTAATCTGAACTACATGATTTCATTGTGTATCAAAGTTGACCTACGCTTCAGGGAACGTCAGGCTGAAAAAAACAGAACTGACCGGCAAAGGTCATTTACCCCCTCCATTTCTACCCGTCCCATTCCTTCTCCCACTGAAGAGGAGTAATTGAATCATACACACCTGTCCAAAGAAGAACGTCAGAGAAGAATGCAAAAGAACCTCTGTCTGTACTGCGGAGAGTCTGGTCACCTGCTGATCTCCTGTCCCCGTAAACCGGGAAATGCCAAATCCTAACTGACCCTGGAGACATCAAGTTAGGAGTTATGAACCCGTCTCCAAAAATTAAAGATTTCACGATTACCCTAGCCTTGGATCTTAAACCCAAACCTGTCTTTGCTACTGCTCTAATCGACTCAGGAGCAGCCGGAAATTTCATAACGTCTAGTTTCATTGATAAATTTCAGATACCTTGTTTGACTCTCAACCATGCTATCTCTCTGACCTCGATAGACGGACGCCCTCTGACTAACGGGATAGTCACCAAAGAGACTCAACCTGTATTGGTCCGAATTGGGGCACTTCATTCTGAGTCCTTAAAATTCCTGGTGATATCAGAGGCCTCTCAAGAAATTGTTCTTGGTCTACCCTGGTTACGTAAACATAATCCCAGGATTGATTGGAGTTCTATGCAGATTCTGTCATGGGGTATGGACTGTCAGAAATCCTGTCTTCCAAAAATTCGACCTGTGAGAAAGACAGTTTCATTAGTTTCTTCTACCATTCCCAAGGAATATCAGATGTTTGCCGACGTTTTTTCTGAACAACAAGCAAATATCTTACCCCCTCATAGGGAATGGGACTGTCCAATTGAATTGATACCTGATAAGATGCCACCTCATGGTAGTACCTATCTGCTGTCCTTGCCTGAGACTCAAGCCATGACCGAGTACATCCGGGACAACCTGGCAAAGGGGTTCATCCGCCCATCTACTTCACCTGCCGGAGCTGGGTTTTTCTTCGTTGGCAAGAAGGACGGTGGTCTAAGACCATGTATCGATTATCGAGGCCTTAATGACATTGCTGTAAAAAATCGATACCCTCTTCCCCTGATTACTGAGTTGTTTGATAGGGTCAAGGGCTCTGTCATTTTTTCTAAATTAGATCTAAGAGGGGCTTACAACCTCATTCGTATCCGAGCTGGCGATGAATGGAAGACCGCTTTTAATACCAGAGATGGACATTTCGAGTATTTAGTAATGCCTTTTGGATTATGTAACGCCCCTGCTGTCTTTCAAAGTTTCGTTAATGAGATTTTCCGGGATCTGTTATATGTTTCGGTTGTTGTCTATCTGGATGACATACTGATTTTTTCACCCTCTGTGGCTAAACATCAAGAACATGTTAAGGAGGTCCTGACCCATTTGAGAGAAAACCACCTTTACTGCAAACTGGAGAAGTGCGTATTTGGAGTGCCCAGTGTACCTTTTCTTGGCTATGTAACATCCGGCTCCAGCTTAGAAATGGACCCCAAGAAGGTACAAGCAATTCTGGATTGGACCCGACCTCAGACACTGAAGGCCATCCAGAGATTGTTGGGCTTCGCCAATTATTATAGACGCTTCATTAAAGGATTTTCTACACTGCTGGCTCCCATTACAGCCTTGACCCGCAAAGGTGCTAATCCTGCCCAATGGTCACCTGAGGCAGAGTCTGCCTTTCATCTTCTAAAACAGGCCTTCATCTCAGCACCAGTCCTTCGACAACCAGATCTGGACAGGCCTTTTTTGTTGGAAGTAGATGCATCATCTGAAGCTGTGGGAGCAGTCTTGTCTCAACGTTATGAGGACAACCGAGTTCATCCGTGTGGGCTCTTTTCTAAAAAATTCTCTCCTGCCGAAAGGAACTACGCCATAGGTGAGCAAGAACTACTAGCTGTAAAGTTGGCGTTGAAAGAATGGAGATATTTGCTTGAAGGCGCCAAGTTTCCATTTACTGTATTTACGGACCATAGAAATCTCCTATTTCTCAAAAACCTCCAATGTGTGAGTCCTCGTTTGGCCCCCTGGGCAATATTCTTTGCCAGGTTTCAGTTCACCCTGACCTTTCGGTCTGGAGCACTTAATCAGAAGGCTGATGCCCTATCGAGATCTCTCCTCTGTGATGATCAATCTGAAAATCAGAGCAATACCCCTGTCTTGGAATCAAGAGTTTTCGCCGCATTACAACTTCAGCCTCCTACGGGAAAATCATTTGTGGCCATGGAATTAAGGAAGCAGCTTCTCACTTGGGCACATTCCTCTCGCTTCGCAGGGCACTTAGGCACTCGGAAGACCTTGGAGTTCCTGAAAAGACACTATTGGTGGCCTTCTATGAAGGCAGACATAATGGAGTTTATCTCTTCCTGCTCCTCCTGTGCCCAGCATAAATCATCACGACAAGCTCCAGCTGGGGAATTGCTTCCATTACCTACTCCATCACGTCCATGGACGCATCTCTCTATGGATTTCGTCACAGACCTGCCAGTCTCTCAAGGTTTCAACACTATCTGGGTTGTAATAGACCGATTTTCTAAGATGGTCCACTATATACCGTTGAAGAAGTTACCTTCTGCCCCTGACCTGGCACAGTTGTTTGTCCAACACATATTTCGTCTACACGGCCTTCCTGCTGAAATTGTCTCTGACCGTGGTGTGCAGTTTACTGCAAAATTCTGGAGGGCTTTGTGTTCTGTTCTTCAAGTGAAGTTAAACTTTTCCACGGCCTACCATCCGCAAAGCAACGGCTCCACTGAGAGAGTTAATCAAGATCTAGAGACTTTCTTAAGAATTTTTATGTCATCTTCCCAGGACAATTGGGCTGCCTTGCTGCCGTGGGCTGAGTTTGCACATAATGCTTCCTACCACTCGTCAACTAACCAAACGCCATTTCAGGTTGTATATGGCCTTCATCCTCGTGTTCCCGAATTCCGAAGCCTGCCTGTTTTCGATGTTCCGGCCGTGGAGGACACGGTGCAGAATTTTGCTGCCATCTGGGCTCAAGTACGGTCTGATTTGTTGAAGGCATCCTCTCGCTATAAGACCCAGGCCGATGAGAAGCGTAGAATAGTTCCACGCATGCAAGTTGGAAGCCAGGTCTGGTTATCCACCCGGAATCTTCGTCTGAGGGTTCCTTCTATGAAATTTGCACCACGCTTCATCGGTCCCTTCTCCATAACAGAAGTCATTAATCCAGTGGCCTATCGTCTACAGTTACCCCCATACCTAAAAATCCCTAATTCCTTCCATATTTCCTTATTGAAGCCCCTGGTCCTGAATAAAATCCATAGTGCTCTACCTGCTTCTCCTCGAGTCCAGACGGAGAGGAGTTGAGTTTGAGGTCGCCCAGATCTTGGACTCTCGTCTACGCAGAGGTCATCTACAGTATTTGCTGGACTGGAACGTTGCTGGACCGATGCTCGTGATGTCCACGCTCCCACGCTCATCAGGAGATTCCATTCTGCCCATCAGGACACTCACCGGAGAAGCCTGGTGAGTGTCCTGAGGCCACCCCAAAAGGGGGGGGGTACTGTCACGGCCAGGGTATTTCAGCATGGCGCTAGGCGAGTGTTACCTGTGAGGTCATTGTGGCGCGGGCTGTCTGGTGGCGGAGCTGGTGTCTGGCGGGGGGCTTTGGCTGCATGCGTTGTTGTGCGGGCCTGTTGTCACTCTGCACTGGTAAGGCCTGGCGGCGTCTCCATTCCGTTTGGCATGGGCGCTGCCATCTTGCCTTCTGGCCATGTGATGCGGCTGGCCAATCCTGGTGAGTCACATGTTCCCTCTGGCCAGTAACAGCACGGCATGGGGTATTTATTAAGGGTCAGTGCCTTCCTTCTTTGCCAGTGCAACGTGTATCTCAGCCTAGCTGAGAGGGAGTTCTCTGTACTTTCCTGTTCCTGTGAATCCGCTGTCTGCCAGTCTGCCTGTCAGCTCCTAGTTCCCACTGGACTACCCCGCTACCTCCATCACCCTTGCCCATACCTGAGTGCCTGAGCCTGCTGACATCCTGCGCTTCAGTTCACTACCTGCAAACCTGGCTTGTTTATTTTTCAGTTTCACTACCTGCACACCTGGACAGCTCTAATTGTTTCTACCTGGACATTAACCCTTTTGCTCCCACCACAGAACTCTTGTGCACATTTATATTTTCCTGGACTTTTATTTACGGCCACATTATATGTCCACTCGAGCACTTATTAAAAATCCTAGTTTTATTTACAAATCTGCTTCTGTGATCGCTCCTGCTACCACCCCGGGTCCACAAATAACCCAGAACGTAACACCCGAGTGTCGGTGTGTCATTGTCCTGAGAACCCGAGTGTCATTGTGTCATAGTGTCGGTGTGTCATTGTTCCGAGAACTCGAGTGTCGGTGTGTCATTGTTCCCGAAAACCCGAGTGTCAGTGTGTCATTGTTCCCGAGAACCCGAGTGTCGGTGTGTCATTGTTCCTGAGAACTTGAGTGTTGGTGTATCATTGTTCCCGAGAGCCCGAGTGTTGGTGTGTCATTGTTCCCGAGAACCCGAGTGTGGGTGTGTCATTGTTCCTGAGAAACCGAGTGTGGGTGTGTCATTGTTCTGAGAACCCGAGTGTCGGTGTGTCATTGTCCTGAGAACCCGAGTGTTGGTGTGTCATTGTTCTGAGAACCTGAGTGTCCTGAGAACCTGAGTGTTGGTGTGTCATTGTTCCCGAGAACCTGAGTGTCGGTGTGTCATTGTTCTGAGAACCCGAGTGTCAGCGTGTCATTGTTCCCGAGAACCCGAGTGTCGGCGTGTCATTTTTCCCGAGAACGCGAGTGTCGGTGTGTCATTGTTCCAGAGAACCCGAGTGTCGGCGTGTCATTGTTCTGAGAACCCGAGTATCGGCGTGTCATTTTTCCCGAGAACGCGAGTGTCGGTGTGTCATTGTTCCAGAGAACCCGAGTGTCGGTGTGTCATTGTTCCGAGAACCCGAGTGTCGGTGTGTCATTGTTCTGAGAACCCGAGTGTCGGTGTGTCATTGTTCCGAGAACCCGAGAGTCGGTGTGTCATTGTTCCCGAGAACCTGAGTGTGAGTGTGTCATTGTTCCCAAGAACCTGAGTGTGGGTGTGTCATTGTTCCCGAGAACCCGAGTGTGGGTGTGTCATTGTTTCAAAAACCCGAGTGTTGGTGTGCCATTGTTCCGAGAACCCGAGTGTCGGTGTGTCATTGTTCTGAGAACCCGAGTGTCGGTTTGTCATTGTTCTGAGAACCCGAGTGTTGGTGTGCTATTGTCGACAACCTGAGTGTCTGTGTTTTATTGTTTCAAGAACCCGAGTGTCGGTGTGTCATTGTCCTGAGAACCCGAGTGTTGGTGTGTCAATGTTCCGAGAACCTGAGAGTTGGTGTGTTGTTGTTCC
Source organism: Taudactylus pleione (assembly GCA_031769625.1). Classification (NCBI taxonomy): domain Eukaryota; kingdom Metazoa; phylum Chordata; class Amphibia; order Anura; family Myobatrachidae; genus Taudactylus; species Taudactylus pleione. The sequence goes on from JAUIMM010001655.1 coordinate 4,449,670, forward strand.
GAGAACCCAAGTGTCAGTGTGTTGTTGTTCCCGAGAACCTGAGTGTTGGTGTGTCATTGTTTCAAGAACCCAAGTGTTGGTGTGCCATTGTTCCAAGAACCCGAGTGTTGGTGTGCTATTGTCGACAACCCGAGTGTATGTATGTTATTGTTTCAAGAACCCGAGTGTCGGTGTGTCATTGTTCCTGAGAACCTGAGTGTGGGTGTGTCATTGTTCCCAAGAACCTGAATGTGGGTGTGTCATTGTTCTGAGAACCCGAGTGTCGGTGTGTCATTGTCCTAAGAACCCGAGTGTTGGTGTGTCATTGTTCTGAGAACCTGAGAGTTGGTGTGTTGTTGTTCCGAGAACCCGAGTGTCAGTCTGTTGTTGTTCCCGAGAACCTGAGTGTTGGTGTGTCATTGTTTCAAGAACCCAAGTGTTGGTTTGCCATTGTTCCGAGAACCCGAGTGTCGGTGTGCTATTGTCGACAACCCGAGTGTCAGTGTGTTGTTGTTCCCGAGAACCTGAGCATTGGTGTGTCATTGTTTCAAGAACCCAAGTGTTGGTGTGCTAATGTCGACAACCTGAGTGTCTGTGTGTTATTGTTTCAAGAACCCGAGTGTCGGTGTGTCATTGTTCTGAGAACCTGAGTGTCGGTGTGTCATCGTGCTGAGAACCCGAGTGTCGGTTTGTCATTGTTTCCAGAACCCGAGTGTCGGTGTGTCATTGTCCTAAGAACCCGAGTGTTGGTGTGTCATTGTTCTGAGAACCTGAGAGTTGGTGTGTTGCTGTTCCAAGAACCCAAGTGTCAGTGTGTTGTTGTTCCCGAGAACCTTAGTGTTGGTGTGTCATTGTTTCAAGAACCCAAGTGTTAGTGTGCCATTGTTCTGAGAACCCGAGTGTCGGTGTGTCATTGTCCTGAGTACCCGAGTGTTGGTGTGTCATTGTTCTGAGAACCTGAGAGTCAGTGTGTTGTTGTTCCGAGAACCCGAGTGTCGGTGCGCTATTGTTGACAACCCGAGTGTCTGTGTGTTATTGTTTCAAGAACCCGAGTGTCGGTGTGTCATTGTTCCCAAGAACCTGAGTGTGGGTGTGTCATTGTTCCCAAGAACCTGAGTGTAGGTGTGTCATTGTTCTGAGAACCCGAGTGAAGGGGTGTCATTGTCCTGAGAACCCGAGTGTTGGTGTGTCATTGTTCTGAGAACCTGAGAGTTGGTGTGTCATTGTTCTGAGAACCTGAGAGTTGGTGTGTTATTGTTCCGAGAACCCGAGTGTCAGTCTGTTGTTGTTCCCGAGAACCTGAGTGTTGGTGTGTCATTGTTTCAAGAACCCAAGTGTTGGTTTGCCATTGTTCCGAGAACCCGAGTGTCGGTGTGCTATTGTCGACAACCCGAGTGTCTGTGTGTTATTGTTTCAAGAACCCGAGTGTCGGTGTGTCATGGTTCTGATAACCAGAGTGTTGGTGTGTCATTGTTCTGAGAACCCGAATGTCGGTTTGTCATTGTTCTGAGAACCCGAGAGTTGGTGTGCTATTGTCGACAACCTGAGTGTCTGTGTGTTATTGTTTCAAGAACCCGAGTGTCGGTGTGTCATTGTCCTGAGAACCCGAGTGTTGGTGTGTCAATGTTCCGAGAACCTGAGAGTTGGTGTGTTGTTGTTCCGAGAACCCGAGTGTCAGTGTGTTGTTGTTCCCGAGAACCTGAGTGTTGGTGTGTCATTGTTTCAAGAACCCAAGTGTTGGTGTGCCATTGTTCCAAGAACCCGAGTGTTGGTGTGCTATTGTCGACAACCCGAGTGTATGTGTGTTATTGTTTCAAGAACCCGAGTGTCGGTGTGTCATTGTTCCCAAGAACCTGAATGTGGGTGTGTCATTGTTCTGAGAACCCGAGTGTCGGTGTGTCATTGTCCTAAGAACCCGAGTGTTGGTGTGTCATTGTTCTGAGAACCTGAGAGTTGGTGTGTTGTTGTTCCGAGAACCCGAGTGTCAGTCTGTTGTTGTTCCCGAGAACCTGAGTGTTGGTGTGTCATTGTTTCAAGAACCCAAGTGTTGGTTTGCCATTGTTCCGAGAACCCGAGTGTCGGTGTGCTATTGTCGACAACCCGAGTGTCTGTGTGTTATTGTTTCAAGAACCCGAGTGTCGGTGTGTCATTGTTCTGATAACCTGAGTGTCGGTGTGTCATTGTTCTGAGAACCCGAATGTCGGTTTGTCATTGTTTCAAGAACCCGAGTATCAGTGTGTCATTGTACTGAGAACCCGAGTATTGTTGTGTCATTGTTCTGAGAACCCGAGTGTCGGTGTGTCATTGTCCTGAGAACCTGACTGTTGGTGTGTCATTGTTCTGAGAACCCAAGAAAGTGTCAGTGTGTCATTGTTCCCGAGAACCCGAGTGTCGGTGTGTCATTGTTCCCGAGAACCCGAGTGTCGGTGTGTCATTGTTCCCGAGAACCCGAGTGTCGGTGTGTCGTTTTAACCGAGAACCCGAGTGTCGGTGTGTCATTGTTCCAGAGAACCGTAGTGTCGGTGCAGAACCCGAGTGTCAGAGCGTCATTGTTCCGAGAACCCGAGTGTCGGTGCGTCATTCTTCCGAGAACCCGAGTGTCGGTGCGTCATTCTTCCGAGAACCCGAGTGTCAGTGCATCATTGTTCCGAGAACCCGAGTGTCGGTGCGTCATTGTTCCAGAGAACCCTAGTGTTGGTGTGTCATTGTTCCCGAGAACTTGAGTGTCGGTGCGTCATTGTTCCGAGAACCCGAGTGTCGGTGCGTCATTGTTCCGAGAACCCGAGTGTTGGTGCGTCATTGTTCCCGAAAACCCGAGTGTCGGTGTGTCATTGTTCCATAGAACCCGAGTATCGGTGTGTCATTGTTCCCGAGAACTTGAGTGTTGGTGTGGCATTGTTCCCGAGAACCCGAGTGTTGGTGTGTCATTGTTCCCGAGAACCCAAGTGTGAGTGTGTCATTGTTTCTGAGAACCCGAGTGTGCGTGTGTCATTGTTCTGAGACCCCGAGTGTCGGTGTGTCATTTTCCTGAGAACCCGAGTGTTGGTGTGTCATTGTTCTGAGAACACGAGTGTTGGTGTGTCATTGTCCTGAGAACCCGAGTGTCGGTGTGTCATTGTTCCGAGGACACGAGTGTCGCTGCGTCATTGTTCCCAAAAACCAGAGTGTTGGTGTGTCATTGTTACCGAGAAACCGAGTGTCGGTGGGTCATTGTTCCCGAGAACCTGAGTGTCGGTGTGTCATTGTTCCCGAGAACCTCAGTGTGGGTGTGTCATTGTTCTGAGAACCCGAGTGTCGGTGTGTCATTGTCCTGAGTACCCGAGTGTTGGTGTGTCATTGTTCTGAGAACCTGAGAGTCAGTGTGTTGTTGTTCCGAGAACCCGAGTGTCAGTGTGTTGTTGTTCCTGAGAACCTGAGTGTTGGTGTGTCATTGTTTCAAGAACCTAAGTGTTGGTGTGCCATTGTTCCGAAAACCCGAGTGTCTGTGTGTTATTGTTTCAAGAACCTGAGTGTCGGTGTGACATTGTTCCCAAGAACCTGAGTGTGGGTGTGTCATTGTTCCCAAGAACCCGAGTGTGGGTGTGTCATTGTTCTGAGAACCTGAGTGAACGTGTGTCATTGTCCTGAGAACCCGAGTGTTGGTGTGTCATTGTTCTGAGAACCTGAGAGCTGGTGTGTTGTTGTTCCGAGAACCCGAGTGTCAGTGTGTTGTTGTTCCCGAGAACCTGAGCATTGGTGTGTCATTGTTTCAAGAACCCAAGTGTTGGTGTGCTAATGTCGACAACCTGAGTGTCTGTGTGTTATTGTTTCAAGAACCCGAGTGTCGGTGTGTCATTGTTCTGAGAACCTGAGTGTCGGTGTGTCATCGTGCTGAGAACCCGAGTGTCGGTTTGTCATTGTTTCCAGAACCCGAGTGTCGGTGTGTCATTGTCCTAAGAACCCGAGTGTTGGTGTGTCATTGTTCTGAGAACCTGAGAGTTGGTGTGTTGCTGTTCCAAGAACCCAAGTGTCAGTGTGTTGTTGTTCCCGAGAACCTTAGTGTTGGTGTGTCATTGTTTCAAGAACCCAAGTGTTAGTGTGCCATTGTTCTGAGAACCCGAGTGTCAGTGTGTCATTGTCCTGAGTACCCGAGTGTTGGTGTGTCATTGTTCTGAGAACCTGAGAGTCAGTGTGTTGTTGTTCCGAGAACCCGAGTGTCGGTGCGCTATTGTCGACAACCCGAGTGTCTGTGTGTTATTGTTTCAAGAACCCGAGTGTCGGTGTGTCATTGTTCCCAAGAACCTGAGTGTGGGTGTGTCATTGTTCCCAAGAACCTGAGTGTAGGTGTGTCATTGTTCTGAGAACCCGAGTGAAGGTGTGTCATTGTCCTGAGAACCCGAGTGTTGGTGTGTCATTGTTCTGAGAACCTGAGAGTTGGTGTGTCATTGTTCTGAGAACCTGAGAGTTGGTGTGTTGTTGTTCCGAGAACCCGAGTGTCAGTCTGTTGTTGTTCCCGAGAACCTGAGTGTTGGTGTGTCATTGTTTCAAGAACCCAAGTGTTGGTTTGCCATTGTTCCGAGAACCCGAGTGTCGGTGTGCTATTGTCGACAACCCGAGTGTCTGTGTGTTATTGTTTCAAGAACCCGAGTGTCGGTGTGTCATTGTTCTGATAACCTGAGTGTCGGTGTGTCATTGTTCTGAGAACCCGAATGTCGGTTTGTCATTGTTTCAAGAACCCGAGTGTCAGTGTGTCATTGTACTGAGAACCCGAGTATTGTTGTGTCATTGTTCTGAGAACCCGAGTGTCGGTGTGTCATTGTCCTGAGAACCTGACTGTTGGTGTGTCATTGTTCTGAGAACCCAAGAAAGTGTCAGTGTGTCATTGTTCCCGAGAACCCGAGTGTCGGTGTGTCATTGTTCCCGAGAACCCGAGTGTCGGTGTGTCATTGTTCCCGAGAACCCGAGTGTCGGTGTGTCGTTTTTCCCGAGAACCCGAGTGTCGGTGCGTCATTGTTCCAGAGAACCGTAGTGTCGGTGCAGAACCCGAGTCTCAGAGCGTCATTGTTCCGAGAACCCCAGTGTCGGAGCGTCATTGTTCCGAGAAACCGAGTGTCGGTGCGTCATTGTTCCGAGAACCCGAGTGTCGGTGCGTCATTGTTCCGAGAACCCGAGTGTCGGTGCGTCATTGTTCCAGAGAACCCTAGTGTCGGTGTGTCATTGTTCCCGAGAACTTGAGTGTCGGTGCGTCATTGTTCCGAGAACCCGAGTGTCGGTGCGTCATTGTTCCGAGAACCCGAGTGTCGGTGCGTTATTGTTCCCGAAAACCCGAGTGTCGGTGTGTCATTGTTCCATAGAACCCGAGTATCGGTGTGTCATTGTTCCCGAGAACTTGAGTGTTGGTGTGTCATTGTTCCCGAGAACCCGAGTGTTGGTGTCTCATTGTTCCCGAGAACCCGAGTGTGGGTGTGTCATTGTTTCTGAGAACCCGAGTGTGGGTGTGTCATTGTTCTGAGACCCCGAGTGTCGGTGTGTCATTTTCCTGAGAACCCGAGTGTTGGTGTGTCATTGTTCTGAGAACCCGAGTGTTGGTTTGTCATTGTCCTGAGAACCCGAGTGTCGGTGTGTCATTGTTCCGAGAACCCGAGTGTCGCTGCGTCATTGTTCCCAAAAACCAGAGTGTCGGTGTGTCATTGTTCCCGAGAAACCGAGTGTCGGTGGGTCATTGTTCCCGAGAACCTGAGTGTCGGTGTGTCATTGTTCCCGAGAACCTCAGTGTGGGTGTGTCATTGTTCTGAGAACCCGAGTGTCGGTGTGTCATTGTCCTGAGTACCCGAGTGTTGGTGTGTCATTGTTCTGAGAACCTGAGAGTCAGTGTGTTGTTGTTCTGAGAACCCGAGTGTCACTGTGTTGTTGTTCCTGAGAACCTGAGTGTTGGTGTGTCATTGTTTCAAGAACCTAAGTGTTGGTGTGCCATTGTTCCGAGAACCCGAGTGTCTGTGTGTTATTGTTTCAAGAACCTGAGTGTCGGTGTGTCATTGTTCTGAGAACCCGAATGTCGGTTTGTCATTGTTTCAAGAACCTGAGTGTCAGTGTGTCATTGTACTGAGAACCCGAGTATTGTTGTGTCATTGTTCTGAGAACCCGAGTGTCGGTGTGTCATTGTCCTGAGAACCTGACTGTTGGTGTGCCATTGTTCTGAGAACCCAAGAAAGTGTCAGTGTGTCATTGTTCCCGAGAACCCGAGTGTCGGTGTGTCATTGTTCCCGAGAACCCGAGTGTCGGTGTGTCATTGTTCCCGAGAACCCGAGTGTCGGTGTGTCATTTTTCCCGAGAACCCGAGTGTCGGTGCGTCATTGTTCCAGAGAACCGTAGTGTCGGTGCAGACCTGAGTGTCAGAGCGTCATTGTTCCGAGAACCCGAGTGTCGGAGCGTCAATGTTCCGAGAAACCGAGTGTCGGTGCGTCATTGTTCCGAGAACCCGAGTGTCGGTGCGTCATTGTTCCGAGAACCCGAGTGTCGGTGCGTCATTGTTCCAGAGAACCCTAGTGTCGGTGTGTCATTGTTCCCGAGAACTTGAGTGTCGGTGCGTCATTGTTCCGAGAACCCGAGTGTCGGTGCGTCATTGTTCCGAGAACCCGAGTGTCGGTGCGTTATTGTTCCCGAAAACCCGAGTGTCGGTGTGTCATTGTTCCATAGAACCCGAGTATCGGTGTGTCATTGTTCCCGAGAACTTGAGTGTTGGTGTGTCATTGTTCCCGAGAACCCGAGTGTTGGTGTCTCATTGTTCCCGAGAACCCGAGTGTGGGTGTGTCATTGTTTCTGAGAACCCGAGTCTGGTTGTGTCATTGTTCTGAGACCCCGAGTGTCGGTGTGTCATTTTCCTGAGAACCCGAGTGTTGGTGTGTCATTGTTCTGAGAACCCGAGTGTTGGTGTGTCATTGTCCCGAGAACCCGAGTGTCGGTGTGTCATTGTTCCGAGAACCCGAGTGTCGCTGCGTCATTGTTCCCAAAAACCACAGTGTCGGTGTGTCATTGTTCCCGAGAAACCGAGTGTCGGTGGGTCATTGTTCCCGAGAACCTGAGTGTCGGTGTGTCATTGTTCCCGAGAACCTCAGTGTGGGTGTGTCATTGTTCTGAGAACCCGAGTGTCGGTGTGTCATTGTCCTGAGTACCCGAGTGTTGGTGTGTCATTGTTCTGAGAACCTGAGAGTCAGTGTGTTGTTGTTCCGAGAACCCGAGTGTCAGTGTGTTGTTGTTCCTGAGAACCTGAGTGTTGGTGTGTCATTGTTTCAAGAACCTAAGTGTTGGTGTGCCATTGTTCCGAGAACCCGAGTGTCTGTGTGTTATTGTTTCAAGAACCTGAGTGTCGGTGTGACATTGTTCCCAAGAACCTGAGTGTGGGTGTGTCATTGTTCCCAAGAACCCGAGTGTGGGTGTGTCATTGTTCTGAGAACCTGAGTGAAGGTGTGTCATTGTCCTGAGAACCCGAGTGTTGGTGTGTCATTGTTCTGAGAACCTGAGAGTTGGTGTGTTGTTGTTCCGAGAACCCGAGTGTCAGTGTGTTGCTGTTCCAAGAACCCAAGTGTCAGTGTGTTGTTGTTCCCGAGAACCTTAGTGTTGGTGTGTCATTGTTTCAAGAACCCAAGTGTTGGTGTGCCATTGTTCTGAGAACCCGAGTGTCAGTGTGTTGTTGTTCCTGAGAACCTGAGTGTTGGTGTGTCATTGTTTCAAGAACCTAAGTGTTGGTGTGCCATTGTTCCGAGAACCCGAGTGTCTGTGTGTTATTGTTTCAAGAACCTGAGTGTCGGTGTGACATTGTTCCCAAGAACCTGAGTGTGGGTGTGTCATTGTTCTGAGAACCTGAGTGAAGGTGTGTCATTGTCCTGAGAACCCGAGTGTTGGTGTGTCATTGTTCTGAGAACCTGAGAGTTGGTGTGTTGTTGTTCCGAGAACCCGAGTGTCACTGTGTTGTTGTTCCTGAGAACCTGAGTGTTGGTGTGTCATTGTTTCAAGAACCTAAGTGTTGGTGTGCCATTGTTCCGAGAACCCGAGTGTCTGTGTGTTATTGTTTCAAGAACCTGAGTGTCGGTGTGTCATTGTTCTGAGAACCCGAATGTCGGTTTGTCATTGTTTCAAGAACCTGAGTGTCAGTGTGTCATTGTACTGAGAACCCGAGTATTGTTGTGTCATTGTTCTGAGAACCCGAGTGTCGGTGTGTCATTGTCCTGAGAACCTGACTGTTGGTGTGCCATTGTTCTGAGAACCCAAGAAAGTGTCAGTGTGTCATTGTTCCCGAGAACCCGAGTGTCGGTGTGTCATTGTTCCCGAGAACCCGAGTGTCGGTGTGTCATTGTTCCCGAGAACCCGAGTGTCGGTGTGTCATTTTTCCCGAGAACCCGAGTGTCGGTGCGTCATTGTTCCAGAGAACCGTAGTGTCGGTGCAGACCTGAGTGTCAGAGCGTCATTGTTCCGAGAACCCGAGTGTCGGAGCGTCAATGTTCCGAGAAACCGAGTGTCGGTGCGTCATTGTTCCGAGAACCCGAGTGTCGGTGCGTCATTGTTCCGAGAACCCGAGTGTCGGTGCGTCATTGTTCCAGAGAACCCTAGTGTCGGTGTGTCATTGTTCCCGAGAACTTGAGTGTCGGTGCGTCATTGTTCCGAGAACCCGAGTGTCGGTGCGTCATTGTTCCGAGAACCCGAGTGTCGGTGCGTTATTGTTCCCGAAAACCCGAGTGTCGGTGTGTCATTGTTCCATAGAACCCGAGTATCGGTGTGTCATTGTTCCCGAGAACTTGAGTGTTGGTGTGTCATTGTTCCCGAGAACCCGAGTGTTGGTGTCTCATTGTTCCCGAGAACCCGAGTGTGGGTGTGTCATTGTTTCTGAGAACCCGAGTCTGGTTGTGTCATTGTTCTGAGACCCCGAGTGTCGGTGTGTCATTTTCCTGAGAACCCGAGTGTTGGTGTGTCATTGTTCTGAGAACCCGAGTGTTGGTGTGTCATTGTCCCGAGAACCCGAGTGTCGGTGTGTCATTGTTCCGAGAACCCGAGTGTCGCTGCGTCATTGTTCCCAAAAACCAGAGTGTCGGTGTGTCATTGTTCCCGAGAAACCGAGTGTCGGTGGGTCATTGTTCCCGAGAACCTGAGTGTCGGTGTGTCATTGTTCCCGAGAACCTCAGTGTGGGTGTGTCATTGTTCTGAGAACCCGAGTGTCGGTGTGTCATTGTCCTGAGTACCCGAGTGTTGGTGTGTCATTGTTCTGAGAACCTGAGAGTCAGTGTGTTGTTGTTCCGAGAACCCGAGTGTCAGTGTGTTGTTGTTCCTGAGAACCTGAGTGTTGGTGTGTCATTGTTTCAAGAACCTAAGTGTTGGTGTGCCATTGTTCCGAGAACCCGAGTGTCTGTGTGTTATTGTTTCAAGAACCTGAGTGTCGGTGTGACATTGTTCCCAAGAACCTGAGTGTGGGTGTGTCATTGTTCCCAAGAACCCGAGTGTGGGTGTGTCATTGTTCTGAGAACCTGAGTGAAGGTGTGTCATTGTCCTGAGAACCCGAGTGTTGGTGTGTCATTGTTCTGAGAACCTGAGAGTTGGTGTGTTGTTGTTCCGAGAACCCGAGTGTCAGTGTGTTGCTGTTCCAAGAACCCAAGTGTCAGTGTGTTGTTGTTCCCGAGAACCTTAGTGTTGGTGTGTCATTGTTTCAAGAACCCAAGTGTTGGTGTGCCATTGTTCTGAGAACCCGAGTGTCAGTGTGTTGTTGTTCCTGAGAACCTGAGTGTTGGTGTGTCATTGTTTCAAGAACCTAAGTGTTGGTGTGCCATTGTTCCGAGAACCCGAGTGTCTGTGTGTTATTGTTTCAAGAACCTGAGTGTCGGTGTGACATTGTTCCCAAGAACCTGAGTGTGGGTGTGTCATTGTTCTGAGAACCTGAGTGAAGGTGTGTCATTGTCCTGAGAACCCGAGTGTTGGTGTGTCATTGTTCTGAGAACCTGAGAGTTGGTGTGTTGTTGTTCCGAGAACCCGAGTGTCAGTGTGTTGCTGTTCCAAGAACCCAAGTGTCAGTGTGTTGTTGTTCCCGAGAACCTGAGCATTGGTGTGTCATTGTTTCAAGAACCCAAGTGTTGGTGTGCTAATGTCGACAACCTGAGTGTCTGTGTGTTATTGTTTCAAGAACCCGAGTGTCGGTGTGTCATTGTTCTGAGAACCTGAGTGTCGGTGTGTCATCGTGCTGAGAACCCGAGTGTCGGTTTGTCATTGTTTCCAGAACCCGAGTGTCGGTGTGTCATTGTCCTAAGAACCCGAGTGTTGGTGTGTCATTGTTCTGAGAACCTGAGAGTTGGTGTGTTGCTGTTCCAAGAACCCAAGTGTCAGTGTGTTGTTGTTCCCGAGAACCTTAGTGTTGGTGTGTCATTGTTTCAAGAACCCAAGTGTTAGTGTGCCATTGTTCTGAGAACCCGAGTGTCGGTGTGTCATTGTCCTGAGTACCCGAGTGTTGGTGTGTCATTGTTCTGAGAACCTGAGAGTCAGTGTGTTGTTGTTCCGAGAACCCGAGTGTCGGTGCGCTATTGTTGACAACCCGAGTGTCTGTGTGTTATTGTTTCAAGAACCCGAGTGTCGGTGTGTCATTGTTCCCAAGAACCTGAGTGTGGGTGTGTCATTGTTCCCAAGAACCTGAGTGTAGGTGTGTCATTGTTCTGAGAACCCGAGTGAAGGGGTGTCATTGTCCTGAGAACCCGAGTGTTGGTGTGTCATTGTTCTGAGAACCTGAGAGTTGGTGTGTCATTGTTCTGAGAACCTGAGAGTTGGTGTGTTGTTGTTCCGAGAACCCGAGTGTCAGTCTGTTGTTGTTCCCGAGAACCTGAGTGTTGGTGTGTCATTGTTTCAAGAACCCAAGTGTTGGTTTGCCATTGTTCCGAGAACCCGAGTGTCGGTGTGCTATTGTCGACAACCGGAGTGTCTGTGTGTTATTGTTTCAAGAACCCGAGTGTCGGTGTGTCATGGTTCTGATAACCTGAGTGTTGGTGTGTCATTGTTCTGAGAACCCGAATGTCGGTTTGTCATTGTTCTGAGAACCCGAGTGTTGGTGTGCTATTGTCGACAACCTGAGTGTCTGTGTGTTATTGTTTCAAGAACCCGAGTGTCGGTGTGTCATTGTCCTGAGAACCCGAGTGTTGGTGTGTCAATGTTCCGAGAACCTGAGAGTTGGTGTGTTGTTGTTCCGAGAACCCGAGTGTCAGTGTGTTGTTGTTCCCGAGAACCTGAGTGTTGGTGTGTCATTGTTTCAAGAACCCAAGTGTTGGTGTGCCATTGTTCCAAGAACCCGAGTGTTGGTGTGCTATTGTCGACAACCCGAGTGTATGTGTGTTATTGTTTCAAGAACCCGAGTGTCGGTGTGTCATTGTTCCCAAGAACCTGAATGTGGGTGTGTCATTGTTCTGAGAACCCGAGTGTCGGTGTGTCATTGTCCTAAGAACCCGAGTGTTGGTGTGTCATTGTTCTGAGAACCTGAGAGTTGGTGTGTTGTTGTTCCGAGAACCCGAGTGTCAGTCTGTTGTTGTTCCCGAGAACCTGAGTGTTGGTGTGTCATTGTTTCAAGAACCCAAGTGTTGGTTTGCCATTGTTCCGAGAACCCGAGTGTCGGTGTGCTATTGTCGACAACCCGAGTGTCTGTGTGTTATTGTTTCAAGAACCCGAGTGTCGGTGTGTCATTGTTCTGATAACCTGAGTGTCGGTGTGTCATTGTTCTGAGAACCCGAATGTCGGTTTGTCATTGTTTCAAGAACCCGAGTATCAGTGTGTCATTGTACTGAGAACCCGAGTATTGTTGTGTCATTGTTCTGAGAACCCGAGTGTCGGTGTGTCATTGTCCTGAGAACCTGACTGTTGGTGTGTCATTGTTCTGAGAACCCAAGAAAGTGTCAGTGTGTCATTGTTCCCGAGAACCCGAGTGTCGGTGTGTCATTGTTCCCGAGAACCCGAGTGTCGGTGTGTCATTGTTCCCGAGAACCCGAGTGTCGGTGTGTCGTTTTAACCGAGAACCCGAGTGTCGGTGTGTCATTGTTCCAGAGAACCGTAGTGTCGGTGCAGAACCCGAGTGTCAGAGCGTCATTGTTCCGAGAACCCGAGTGTCGGTGCGTCATTCTTCCGAGAACCCGAGTGTCGGTGCGTCATTCTTCCGAGAACCCGAGTGTCAGTGCATCATTGTTCCGAGAACCCGAGTGTCGGTGCGTCATTGTTCCAGAGAACCCTAGTGTTGGTGTGTCATTGTTCCCGAGAACTTGAGTGTCGGTGCGTCATTGTTCCGAGAACCCGAGTGTCGGTGCTTCATTGTTCCGAGAACCCGAGTGTCGGTGCGTCATTGTTCCCGAAAACCCGAGTGTCGGTGTGTCATTGTTCCATAGAAACCGAGTATCGGTGTGTCATTGTTCCCGAGAACTTGAGTGTTGGTGTGGCATTGTTCCCGAGAACCCGAGTGTTGGTGTGTCATTGTTCCCGAGAACCCAAGTGTGAGTGTGTCATTGTTTCTGAGAACCCGAGTGTGCGTGTGTCATTGTTCTGAGACCCCGAGTGTCGGTGTGTCATTTTCCTGAGAACCCGAGTGTTGGTGTGTCATTGTTCTGAGAACACGAGTGTTGGTGTGTCATTGTCCTGATAACCCGAGTGTCGGTGTGTCATTGTTCCGAGGACACGAGTGTCGCTGCGTCATTGTTCCCAAAAGCCAGAGTGTTGGTGTGTCATTGTTACCGAGAAACCGAGTGTCGGTGGGTCATTGTTCCCGAGAACCCGAGTGTCGGTGTGTCATTGTCCTGAGTACCCGAGTGTTGGTGTGTCATTGTTCTGAGAACCTGAGAGTCAGTGTGTTGTTGTTCCGAGAACCCGAGTGTCAGTGTGTTGTTGTTCCTGAGAACCTGAGTGTTGGTGTGTCATTGTTTCAAGAACCTAAGTGTTGTTGTGCCATTGTTCCGAAAACCCGAGTGTCTGTGTGTTATTGTTTCAAGAACCTGAGTGTCGGTGTGACATTGTTCCCAAGAACCTGAGTGTGGGTGTGTCATTGTTCCCAAGAACCCGAGTGTGGGTGTGTCATTGTTCTGAGAACCTGAGTGAACGTGTGTCATTGTCCTGAGAACCCGAGTGTTGGTGTGTCATTGTTCTGAGAACCTGAGAGCTGGTGTGTTGTTGTTCCGAGAACCCGAGTGTCAGTGTGTTGTTGTTCCCGAGAACCTGAGCATTGGTGTGTCATTGTTTCAAGAACCCAAGTGTTGGTGTGCTAATGTCGACAACCTGAGTGTCTGTGTGTTATTGTTTCAAGAACCCGAGTGTCGGTGTGTCATTGTTCTGAGAACCTGAGTGTCGGTGTGTCATCGTGCTGAGAACCCGAGTGTCGGTTTGTCATTGTTTCCAGAACCCGAGTGTCGGTGTGTCATTGTCCTAAGAACCCGAGTGTTGGTGTGTCATTGTTCTGAGAACCTGAGAGTTGGTGTGTTGCTGTTCCAAGAACCCAAGTGTCAGTGTGTTGTTGTTCCCGAGAACCTTAGTGTTGGTGTGTCATTGTTTCAAGAACCCAAGTGTTAGTGTGCCATTGTTCTGAGAACCCGAGTGTCAGTGTGTCATTGTCCTGAGTACCCGAGTGTTGGTGTGTCATTGTTCTGAGAACCTGAGAGTCAGTGTGTTGTTGTTCCGAGAACCCGAGTGTCGGTGCGCTATTGTCGACAACCCGAGTGTCTGTGTGTTATTGTTTCAAGAACCCGAGTGTCGGTGTGTCATTGTTCCCAAGAACCTGAGTGTGGGTGTGTCATTGTTCCCAAGAACCTGAGTGTAGGTGTGTCATTGTTCTGAGAACCCGAGTGAAGGTGTGTCATTGTCCTGAGAACCCGAGTGTTGGTGTGTCATTGTTCTGAGAACCTGAGAGTTGGTGTGTCATTGTTCTGAGAACCTGAGAGTTGGTGTGTTGTTGTTCCGAGAACCCGAGTGTCAGTCTGTTGTTGTTCCCGAGAACCTGAGTGTTGGTGTGTCATTGTTTCAAGAACCCAAGTGTTGGTTTGCCATTGTTCCGAGAACCCGAGTGTCGGTGTGCTATTGTCGACAACCCGAGTGTCTGTGTGTTATTGTTTCAAGAACCCGAGTGTCGGTGTGTCATTGTTCTGATAACCTGAGTGTCGGTGTGTCATTGTTCTGAGAACCCGAATGTCGGTTTGTCATTGTTTCAAGAACCCGAGTGTCAGTGTGTCATTGTACTGAGAACCCGAGTATTGTTGTGTCATTGTTCTGAGAACCCGAGTGTCGGTGTGTCATTGTCCTGAGAACCTGACTGTTGGTGTGTCATTGTTCTGAGAACCCAAGAAAGTGTCAGTGTGTCATTGTTCCCGAGAACCCGAGTGTCGGTGTGTCATTGTTCCCGAGAACCCGAGTGTCGGTGTGTCATTGTTCCCGAGAACCCGAGTGTCGGTGTGTCGTTTTTCCCGAGAACCCGAGTGTCGGTGCGTCATTGTTCCAGAGAACCGTAGTGTCGGTGCAGAACCCGAGTGTCAGAGCGTCATTGTTCCGAGAACCCCAGTGTCGGAGCGTCATTGTTCCGAGAAACCGAGTGTCGGTGCGTCATTGTTCCGAGAACCCGAGTGTCGGTGCGTCATTGTTCCGAGAACCCGAGTGTCGGTGCGTCATTGTTCCAGAGAACCCTAGTGTCGGTGTGTCATTGTTCCCGAGAACTTGAGTGTCGGTGCGTCATTGTTCCGAGAACCCGAGTGTCGGTGCGTCATTGTTCCGAGAACTCGAGTGTCGGTGCGTTATTGTTCCCGAAAACCCGAGTGTCGGTGTGTCATTGTTCCCGAGAACCCGAGTGTTGGTGTCTCATTGTTCCCGAGAACCCGAGTGTGGGTGTGTCATTGTTTCTGAGAACCCGAGTGTGGGTGTGTCATTGTTCTGAGACCCCGAGTGTCGGTGTGTCATTTTCCTGAGAACCCGAGTGTTGGTGTGTCATTGTTCTGAGAACCCGAGTGTTGGTTTGTCATTGTCCTGAGAACCCGAGTGTCGGTGTGTCATTGTTCCGAGAACCCGAGTGTCGCTGCGTCATTGTTCCCAAAAACCAGAGTGTCGGTGTGTCATTGTTCCCGAGAAACCGAGTGTCGGTGGGTCATTGTTCCCGAGAACCTGAGTGTCGGTGTGTCATTGTTCCCGAGAACCTCAGTGTGGGTGTGTCATTGTTCTGAGAACCCGAGTGTCGGTGTGTCATTGTCCTGAGTACCCGAGTGTTGGTGTGTCATTGTTCTGAGAACCTGAGAGTCAGTGTGTTGTTGTTCCGAGAACCCGAGTGTCACTGTGTTGTTGTTCCTGAGAACCTGAGTGTTGGTGTGTCATTGTTTCAAGAACCTAAGTGTTGGTGTGCCATTGTTCCGAGAACCCGAGTGTCTGTGTGTTATTGTTTCAAGAACCTGAGTGTCGGTGTGTCATTGTTCTGAGAACCCGAATGTCGGTTTGTCATTGTTTCAAGAACCTGAGTGTCAGTGTGTCATTGTACTGAGAACCCGAGTATTGTTGTGTCATTGTTCTGAGAACCCGAGTGTCGGTGTGTCATTGTCCTGAGAACCTGACTGTTGGTGTGCCATTGTTCTGAGAACCCAAGAAAGTGTCAGTGTGTCATTGTTCCCGAGAACCCGAGTGTCGGTGTGTCATTGTTCCCGAGAACCCGAGTGTCGGTGTGTCATTGTTCCCGAGAACCCGAGTGTCGGTGTGTCATTTTTCCCGAGAACCCGAGTGTCGGTGCGTCATTGTTCCAGAGAACCGTAGTGTCGGTGCAGACCCGAGTGTCAGAGCGTCATTGTTCCGAGAACCCGAGTGTCGGAGCGTCATTGTTCCGAGAAACCGAGTGTCGGTGCGTCATTGTTCCGAGAACCCGAGTGTCGGTGCGTCATTGTTCCGAGAACCCGAGTGTCGGTGCGTCATTGTTCCAGAGAACCCTAGTGTCGGTGTGTCATTGTTCCCGAGAACTTGAGTGTCGGTGCGTCATTGTTCCGAGAACCCGAGTGTCGGAGCGTCATTGTTCCGAGAACCCGAGTGTCGGTGCGTTATTGTTCCCGAAAACCCGAGTGTCGGTGTGTCATTGTTCCATAGAACCCGAGTATCGGTGTGTCATTGTTCCCGAGAACTTGAGTGTTGGTGTGTCATTGTTCCCGAGAACCCGAGTGTTGGTGTCTCATTGTTCCCGAGAACCCGAGTGTGGGTGTGTCATTGTTTCTGAGAACCCGAGTCTGGTTGTGTCATTGTTCTGAGACCCCGAGTGTCGGTGTGTCATTTTCCTGAGAACCCGAGTGTTGGTGTGTCATTGTTCTGAGAACCCGAGTGTTGGTGTGTCATTGTCCCGAGAACCCGAGTGTCGGTGTGTCATTGTTCCGAGAACCCGAGTGTCGCTGCGTCATTGTTCCCAAAAACCAGAGTGTCGGTGTGTCATTGTTCCCGAGAAACCGAGTGTCGGTGGGTCATTGTTCCCGAGAACCTGAGTGTCGGTGTGTCATTGTTCCCGAGAACCTCAGTGTGGGTGTGTCATTGTTCTGAGAACCCGAGTGTCGGTGTGTCATTGTCCTGAGTACCCGAGTGTTGGTGTGTCATTGTTCTGAGAACCTGAGAGTCAGTGTGTTGTTGTTCCGAGAACCCGAGTGTCAGTGTGTTGTTGTTCCTGAGAACCTGAGTGTTGGTGTGTCATTGTTTCAAGAACCTAAGTGTTGGTGTGCCATTGTTCCGAGAACCCGAGTGTCTGTGTGTTATTGTTTCAAGAACCTGAGTGTCGGTGTGACATTGTTCCCAAGAACCTGAGTGTGGGTGTGTCATTGTTCCCAAGAACCCGAGTGTGGGTGTGTCATTGTTCTGAGAACCTGAGTGAAGGTGTGTCATTGTCCTGAGAACCCGAGTGTTGGTGTGTCATTGTTCTGAGAACCTGAGAGTTGGTGTGTTGTTGTTCCGAGAACCCGAGTGTCAGTGTGTTGCTGTTCCAAGAACCCAAGTGTCAGTGTGTTGTTGTTCCCGAGAACCTTAGTGTTGGTGTGTCATTGTTTCAAGAACCCAAGTGTTGGTGTGCCATTGTTCTGAGAACCCGAGTGTCAGTGTGTTGTTGTTCCTGAGAACCTGAGTGTTGGTGTGTCATTGTTTCAAGAACCTAAGTGTTGGTGTGCCATTGTTCCGAGAACCCGAGTGTCTGTGTGTTATTGTTTCAAGATCCTGAGTGTCGGTGTGACATTGTTCCCAAGAACCTGAGTGTGGGTGTGTCATTGTTCTGAGAACCTGAGTGAAGGTGTGTCATTGTCCTGAGAACCCGAGTGTTGGTGTGTCATTGTTCTGAGAACCTGAGAGTTGGTGTGTTGTTGTTCCGAGAACCCGAGTGTCAGTGTGTTGCTGTTCCAAGAACCCAAGTGTCAGTGTGTTGTTGTTCCCGAGAACCTGAGCATTGGTGTGTCATTGTTTCAAGAACCCAAGTGTTGGTGTGCTAATGTCGACAACCTGAGTGTCTGTGTGTTATTGTTTCAAGAACCCGAGTGTCGGTGTGTCATTGTTCTGAGAACCTGAGTGTCTGTGTGTCATCGTGCTGAGAACCCGAGTGTCAGTTTGTCATTGTTTCCAGAACCCGAGTGTCGGTGTGTCATTGTCCTAAGAACCCGAGTGTTGGTGTGTCATTGTTCTGAGAACCTGAGAGTTGGTGTGTTGCTGTTCCAAGAACCCAAGTGTCAGTGTGTTGTTGTTCCCGAGAACCTTAGTGTTGGTGTGTCATTGTTTCAAGAACCCAAGTGTTGGTGTGCCATTGTTCTGAGAACCCGAGTGTCAGTGTGTCATTGTCCTGAGTACCCGATTGTTGGTGTGTCATTGTTCTGAGAACCTGAGAGTCAGTGTGTTGTTGTTCCGAGAACCCGAGTGTCGGTGCGCTATTGTCGACAACCCGAGTGTCTGTGTGTTATTGTTTCAAGAACCTGAGTGTGGGTGTGTCATTGTTACCAAGAACCTGAGTGTAGGTGTGTCATTGTTCTGAGAACCCGAGTGAAGGTGTGTCATTGTCCTGAGAACCCGAGTGTTGGTGTGTCATTGTTCTGAGAACCTGAGAGTTGGTGTGTTGTTGTTCTGAGAACCCGAGTGTCTGTGTGTTGGTGTGTCATTGTTTCAAGAACCCAAGTGTTGGTGTGCTATTGTCGACAACCTGAGTGTCTGTGTGTTATTGTTTCAAGAACCCGAGTGTCGGTGTGTCATTGTTCTGAGAACCTGAGTGTCGGTGTGTCATTGTGCTGAGAACCCGAGTGTCGGTTTGTCATTGTTTCCAGAACCCGAGTGTCGGTGTGTCATTGTCCTGAGAACCCGAGTGTCGTTGTGTCATTGTTCTGAGAACCCGAGTGTCGGTGTGTCATTGTCCTGAGAACCCGAGTGTCGGTGTGTCATTGTTCAAAAAACCGAGTGTCGGTGCGTCATTGTTCCAAGAACCCGAGTGTCGGTGCGTCATTGTTCCCGAGAACTTGAGTGTCGGTGTGTCATTGTTCCCGAGAACCTGAGTGTTGGTGTGTCTTTGTTCCCGAGAACCTGAGTGTGGGTGTGTCATTGTTCCCGAGAACCTGTGTGGGTGTGTCATTGTTCTGAGAAGCCGAGTGTCGGTGTGTCATTGTCATTGTTCCCGAGAACCTGAGTGTGGGTGTGTCATTGTTCCTGAGAACCTGTGTGGTTGTGTCATTGTTCTGAGAACCCGAGTGCTGGTGTGTCATTGTCCTGAGAACCTGAGTTCTGGTGTGTCGTTGTTCTGAAAACCTGAAAGTTGGTGTGTTGTTGTTCCGAGAACCCGAGTGTCGGTGTGTCATTGTTTCGAGAACCCGAGTGTCGGTGTGTCATTGTTCTGAGAACCTGAGTGTCGGTGTGTCATTGTTCTGAGAACCCGAGTGTCGGTGTGTCATTGTTTCCAGAACCCGAGTGTCGGTGTGTCATTGTCCTGAGAACCCTAGTGTCGTTGTGTCATTGTTCTGAGAACCCGAGTGTTGGTGTGTCATTGTCCTGAGAACCCGAGTGTCGGTGTGTCATTGTTCCGAGAACCCGAGTGTCGCTGCGTCATTGTTCCCAAAAACTAGAGTGTTGGTGTGTCATTGTTCCCGAGAAACCGAGTGTCGGTGGGTCATTGTTCCCGAGAACCTGAGTGTCGGTGTGTCATTGTTCCCGAGAACCTCAGTGTGGGTGTGTCATTGTTCTGAGAACCCGAGTGTCGGTGTGTCATTGCCCTAAGTACCTGAGTGTTGGTGTGTCATTGTTCTGAGAACCTGAGAGTCAGTGTGTTGTTGATCCGTGAACCCGAGTGTCACTGTGTTGTTGTTCCTGAGAACCTGAGTGTCGGTGTGTCATTGTTTCAAGAACCTAAGTGTTGGTGTGCCATTGTTCCGAGAACCCGAGTGTCTGTGTGTTATTGTTTCAAGAACCCGAGTGTCGGTGTGTCATTGTTCTGATAACCCGAATGTCGGTTTGTCATTGATTCAAGAACCCGAGTGTCAGTGTGTCATTGTACTGAGAACCCGAGTATTGTTGTGTCATTGTTCTGAGAACCCGAGTGTCGGTGTGTCATTGTCCTGAGAACATGACTGTTGGTGTGTCATTGTTCTGAGAACCCAAGAAAGTGTCAGTGCGTCATTGTTCCCGAGAACCCGAGTGTCGGTGTGTCATTGTTCCCGAGAACCCGAGTGTCGGTGTGTCATTGTTCCCGAGAACCCGAGTGTCGGTGTGTCGTTTTTCCTGAGAACCCGAGTGTCGGTGCGTCATTGTTCCAGAGAACCGTAGTGTCGGTGCAGAACCCGAGTATCAGAGCGTCATTGTTCCGAGAACCCCAGTGTCGGAGCATCATTGTTCCGAGAAACCGAGTGTCGGTGCATCATTGTTCCGAGAACCCGTGTGTCGGTGCGTCATTGTTCCGAGAACCCGAGTGTCGGTGCGTCATTGTTCCAGAGAACCCTAGTGTCGGTGCGTCATTGTTCCCGAGAACTTGCGTGTCGGTGCGTCATTGTTCCGAGAACCCGAGTGTCGGTGCGTCATTGTTCCGAGAACCCGAGTGTCGGTGTGTCATTGTTCCCGAAAACCCGACTGTCGGTGTGTCATTGATCCCGAGAACCCGAGTATCGGTGTGTCATTGTTCCCGAGAACTTGAGTGTCGGTGTGTCATTGTTCCTGAGAACCTGAGTGTTGGTGTGTCATTGTTCCCGAGAACCCGAGTGTGGGTGTGTCATTGTTTCTGAGAACCCGAGTGTGGGTGTGTCATTGTTCTGAGACCCCGAGTGTCGGTGTGTCATTTTTCTGAGAACCCGAGTGTCGGTGTGTCATTGTTCTGAGAACCCGAGTGTCGGTGTGTCATTGTTCTGAGAACCCGAGTGTCGGTGTGTCGTTGTCCTGAGAACCCGAGTGTCGCTGCGTCATTGTTCCCAAAAACCAGAGTGTCGGTGTGTCATTGTTCCCGAGAAACCGAGTGTCGGTGGGTCATTGTTCCCGAGAACCTGAGTGTCGGTGTGTCATTTTCCTAAGAACCCGAGTGTTGGTGTGTCATTGTTCTGAGAACCTGAGAGTTGGTGTGTTGCTGTTCCAAGAACCCAAGCGTCAGTGTGTTGTTGTTCCCGAGAACCTTAGTGTTGGTGTGTCATTGTTTCAAGAACCTGAGTGAAGGTGTGTCATTGTCCTGAGAACCCGAGTGTTGGTGTGTCATTGTTCTGAGAATCTGAGAGTTGGTGTGTTGCTGTTCCAAGAACCCAAGTGTCAGTGTGTTGTTGTTCCCGAGAACCTTAGTGTTGGTGTGTCATTGTTTCAAGAACCTGAGTGTGGGTGTGTCATTGTTCTGAGAACCTGAGTGTCGGTGTGTCATTGTGCTGAGAAACCGAGTGTCGGTTTGTAATTGTTTCCAGAACCCGAGTGTCGGTGTGTCATTGTCCTGAGAACCCGAGTGGCATTGTGTCATTGTTCTGAGAACCCGAGTGTCGGTGTGTCATTGTCCTGAGAACCCGAGTGTCGGTGTGTCATTGTTCAAAAAACCGAGTGTCGGTGCGTCATTGTTCCAAGAACCCGAATGTCGGTGTGTCATTGTTCCCGAGAACTTGAGTGTCGGTGTGTCATTGTTCCCAAGAACCTGAGTGTTGGTGTGTCATTGTTCCCGAGAACCTGTGTGGGTATGTCATTGTTCTGAGAACCCGAGTGTCGGTGTGTCATTGTCATTGTTCCCGAGAACCTGAGTGTGGGTGTGTCATTGTTCTGAGAACCCGAGTGTCGGTGTGTCATTGTCCTGAGAACCTGAGTTTTGGTGTGTCGTTGTTCTGAAAACCTGAAAGTTGGTGTGTTGTTGTTCTGAGAACCTGAGTGTCGGTGTGTCATTGTTCCAAGAACCCAAGTGTCAGTGTGTTGTTGTTCCCGAGAACCTTAGTGTTGGTGTGTCATTGTTTCAAGAACCTGAGTGTGGGTGTGTCATTGTTCTGAGAACCTGAGTGTCGGTGTGTCATTGTGCTGAGAAACCGAGTGTCGGTTTGTCATTGTTTCCAGAACCCGAGTGTCGGTGTGTCATTGTCCTGAGAACCCGAGTGGCATTGTGTCATTGTTCTGAGAACCCGAGTGTCGGTGTGTCATTGTCCTGAGAACCCGAGTGTCGGTGTGTCATTGTTCAAAAAACCGAGTGTCGGTGCGTCATTGTTCCAAGAACCCGAGTGTCGGTGTGTCATTGTTCCCGAGAACTTGAGTGTCGGTGTGTCATTGTTCCCAAGAACCTGAGTGTTGGTGTGTCATTGTTCCCGAGAACCTGTGTGGGTATGTCATTGTTCTGAGAACCCGAGTGTCGGTGTGTCATTGTCATTGTTCCCGAGAACCTGAGTGTGGGTGTGTCATTGTTCTGAGAACCCGAGTGTCGGTGTGTCATTGTCCTGAGAACCTGAGTTTTGGTGTGTCGTTGTTCTGAAAACCTGAAAGTTGGTGTGTTGTTGTTCTGAGAACCTGAGTGTCGGTGTGTCATTGTTCTGAGAACCCGAGTGTCGGTGTGTCATTGTTTCCAGAACCCGAGTGTCGGTGTGTCATTGTCCTGAGAACCCTAGTGTCGCTATGTCATTGTTCTGAGAACCCGAGTGTCGGTGTGTCATTGCCCTAAGTACCCGAGTGTTGGTGTGTCATTGTTCTGAGAACCTGAGAGTCAGTGTGTTGTTGTTCCGAGAACCCGAGTGTCACTGTGTTGTTGTTCCTGAGAACCTGAGTGTCGGTGTGTCATTGTTTCAAGAACCTAAGTGTTGGTGTGCCATTGTTCCGAGAACCCGAGTGTCTGTGTGTTATTGTTTCAAGAACCCGAGTGTCGGTGTGTCATTGTTCTGATAACCTGAGTGTCGGTGTGTCATTGTTCTGAGAACCCGAATGTCGGTTTGTCATTGATTCAAGAACCCGAGTGTCAGTGTGTCATTGTACTGAGAACCCGAGTATTGTTGTGTCATTGTTCTGAGAACCCGAGTGTCGGTGTGTCATTGTCCTGAGAACCTGACTGTTGGTGTGTCATTGTTCTGAGAACCCAAGAAAGTGTCAGTGTGTCATTGTTCCCGAGAACACGAGTGTCGGTGTGTCATTGTTCCCGAGAACCCGAGTGCCAGTGTGTCATTGTTCCCGAGAACCCGAGTGTCGGTGTGTCGTTTTTCCCGAGAACCCGAGTGTCGGTGCGTCATTGTTCCAGAGAACCGTAGTGTCGGTGCAGAACCCGAGTATCAGAGCGTCATTGTTCCGAGAACCCCAGTGTCGGAGCATCATTGTTTCGAGAAACCGAGTGTCGGTGCGTCATTGTTCCGAGAACCCGTGTGTCGGTGCGTCATTGTTCCGAGAACCCGAGTGTCGGTGCGTCATTGTTCCAGAGAACCCTAGTGTCGGTGCGTCATTGTTCCCGAGAACTTGCGTGTCGGTGCGTCATTGTTCCGAGAACCCGAGTGTCGGTGCGTCATTGTTCCGAGAACCCGAGTGTCGGTGTGTCATTGTTCCCGAAAACCCGACTGTCGGTGTGTCATTGTTCCCGAGAACCCGAGTATCGGTGTGTCATTGTTCCCGAGAACCTGAGTGTCGGTGTGTCATTGTTCCTGAGAACCCGAGTGTTGGTGTGTCATTGTTCCCGAGAACCCGAGTGTGGGTGTGTCATTGTTTCTGAGAACCCGAGTGTGGGTGTGTCATTGTTCTGAGACCCCGAGTGTCGGTGTGTCATTTTTCTGAGAACCCGAGTGTCGGTGTGTCATTGTTCTGAGAACCCGAGTGTCGGTGTGTCGTTGTCCTGAGAACCCGAGTGTCACTGCGTCATTGTTCCCAAAAACCAGAGTGTCGGTGTGTCATTGTTCCCGAGAAACCGAGTGTCGGTGGGTCATTGTTCCCGAGAACCTGAGTGTCGGTGTGTCATTTTCCTAAGAACCCGAGTGTTGGTGTGTCATTGTTCTGAGAACCTGAGAGTTGGTGTGTTGCTGTTCCAAGAACCCAAGTGTCAGTGTGTTGTTGTTCCCGAGAACCTTAGTGTTGGTGTGTCATTGTTTCAAGAACCTGAGTGAAGGTGTGTAATTGTCCTGAGAACCCGAGTGTTGGTGTGTCATTGTTCTGAGAACCTGAGAGTTGGTGTGTTGCTGTTCCAAGAACCCAAGTGTCAGTGTGTTGTTGTTCCCGAGAACCTTAGTGTTGGTGTGTCATTGTTTCAAGAACCTGAGTGTGGGTGTGTCATTGTTCTGAGAACCTGAGTGTCGGTGTGTCATTGTGCTGAGAACCCGAGTGTCGGTTTGTCATTGTTTCCAGAACCCGAGTGTCGGTGTGTCATTGTCCTGAGAACCCGAGTGGCATTGTGTCATTGTTCTGAGAACCCGAGTGTCGGTGTGTCATTGTCCTGAGAACCCGAGTGTCGGTGTGTCATTGTTCAAAAAACCGAGTGTCGGTGCGTCATTGTTCCAAGAACCCGAGTGTCGGTGTGTCATTGTTCCCGAGAACTTGAGTGTCGGTATGTCATTGTTCCCAAGAACCTGAGTGTTGGTGTGTCATTGTTCCCGAGAACCTGAGTGTGGGTGTGTCATTGTTCTGAGAACCCGAGTGTCGGTGTGTCATTGTCCTGAGAACCTGAGTTTTGGTGTGTCGTTGTTCTGAAAACCTGAAAGTTGGTGTGTTGTTGTTCTGAGAACCTGAGTGTCGGTGTGTCATTGTTCTGAGAACCCGAGTGTCGGTGTGTCATTGTTTCCAGAACCCGAGTGTCGGTGTGTCATTGTCCTGAGAACCCTAGTGTCGCTGTGTCATTGTTCTGAGAACCCGAGTGTTGGTGTGTCATTGTCCTGAGAACCCGAGTGTCGGTGTGTCATTGTTCCGAGAACCCGAGTGTCGCTGCGTCATTGTTCCCAAAAACCAGAGTGTCGGTGTGTCATTGTTCCCGAGAAACCGAGTGTCGGTGGGTCATTGTTCCCGAGAACCTGAGTGTTGGTGTGTCATTGTTCCCGAGAACCTGAGTGTGGGTGTGTCATTGTTCCCGAGAACCTGTGTGGGTGTGTCATTGTTCTGAGAACCCGAGTGTCGGTGTGTCATTGTCATTGTTCCCGAGAACCTGAGTGTGGGTGTGTCATTGTTCCCGAGAACCTGTGTGGCTGTGTCATTGTTCTGAGAACCCGAGTGCCGGTGTGTCATTGTCCTGAGAACCTGAGTTCTGGTGTGTCGTTGTTCTGAAAACCTGAAAGTTGGTGTGTTGTTGTTCCGAGAACCCGAGTGTCGGTGTGTCATTGTTTTGAGAACCCGAGTGTCGGTGTGTCATTGTTCTGAGAACCTGAGTGTCGGTGTGTCATTGTTCTGAGAACCCGAGTGTCGGTGTGTCATTGTTTCCAGAACCCGAGTGTCGGTGTGTCATTGTCCTGAGAACCCTAGTGTCGTTGTGTCATTGTTCTGAGAACCCGACTGTTGGTGTGTCATTGTCCTTAGAACCCGAGTGTCGGTGTGTCATTGTTCTGAGAACCCGAGTGTCGCTGCGTCATTGTTCCCAAAAACTAGAGTGTCGGTGTGTCATTGTTCCCGAGAAACCGAGTGTCGGTGGGTCATTGTTCCCGAGAACCCGAGTGTCGGTGTGTCATTGTTCAAAAAACCGAGTGTCGGTGCGTCATTGTTCCAAGAACCCGAGTGTCGGTGCGTCATTGTTCCCGAGAACTTGAGTGTCGGTGTGTCATTGTTCCCGAGAACCTGAGTGTTGGTGTGTCATTGTTCCCGAGAACCTGAGTGTGGGTGTGTCATTGTTCCCGAGAACCTGTGTGGGTGTGTCATTGTTCTGAGAAGCCGAGTGTCGGTGTGTCATTGTCATTGTTCCCGAGAACCTGAGTGTGGGTGTGTCATTGTTCCTGAGAACCTGTGTGGTTGTGTCATTGTTCTGAGAACCCGAGTGCTGGTGTGTCATTGTCCTGAGAACCTGAGTTCTGGTGTGTCGTTGTTCTGAAAACCTGAAAGTTGGTGTGTTGTTGTTCCGAGAACCCGAGTGTCGGTGTGTCATTGTTTCGAGAACCCGAGTGTCGGTGTGTCATTGTTCTGAGAACCTGAGTGTCGGTGTGTCATTGTTCTGAGAACCCGAGTGTCGGTGTGTCATTGTTTCCAGAACCCGAGTGTCGGTGTGTCATTGTCCTGAGAACCCTAGTGTCGTTGTGTCATTGTTCTGAGAACCCGAGTGTTGGTGTGTCATTGTCCTGAGAACCCGAGTGTCGGTGTGTCATTGTTCCGAGAACCCGAGTGTCGCTGCGTCATTGTTCCCAAAAACTAGAGTGTTGGTGTGTCATTGTTCCCGAGAAACCGAGTGTCGGTGGGTCATTGTTCCCGAGAACCTGAGTGTCGGTGTGTCATTGTTCCCGAGAACCTCAGTGTGGGTGTGTCATTGTTCTGAGAACCCGAGTGTCGGTGTGTCATTGCCCTAAGTACCTGAGTGTTGGTGTGTCATTGTTCTGAGAACCTGAGAGTCAGTGTGTTGTTGATCCGTGAACCCGAGTGTCACTGTGTTGTTGTTCCTGAGAACCTGAGTGTCGGTGTGTCATTGTTTCAAGAACCTAAGTGTTGGTGTGCCATTGTTCCGAGAACCCGAGTGTCTGTGTGTTATTGTTTCAAGAACCCGAGTGTCGGTGTGTCATTGTTCTGATAACCCGAATGTCGGTTTGTCATTGATTCAAGAACCCGAGTGTCAGTGTGTCATTGTACTGAGAACCCGAGTATTGTTGTGTCATTGTTCTGAGAACCCGAGTGTCGGTGTGTCATTGTCCTGAGAACATGACTGTTGGTGTGTCATTGTTCTGAGAACCCAAGAAAGTGTCAGTGCGTCATTGTTCCCGAGAACCCGAGTGTCGGTGTGTCATTGTTCCCGAGAACCCGAGTGTCGGTGTGTCATTGTTCCCGAGAACCCGAGTGTCGGTGTGTCGTTTTTCCTGAGAACCCGAGTGTCGGTGCGTCATTGTTCCAGAGAACCGTAGTGTCGGTGCAGAACCCGAGTATCAGAGCGTCATTGTTCCGAGAACCCCAGTGTCGGAGCATCATTGTTCCGAGAAACCGAGTGTCGGTGCATCATTGTTCCGAGAACCCGTGTGTCGGTGCGTCATTGTTCCGAGAACCCGAGTGTCGGTGCGTCATTGTTCCAGAGAACCCTAGTGTCGGTGCGTCATTGTTCCCGAGAACTTGCGTGTCGGTGCGTCATTGTTCCGAGAACCCGAGTGTCGGTGCGTCATTGTTCCGAGAACCCGAGTGTCGGTGTGTCATTGTTCCCGAAAACCCGACTGTCGGTGTGTCATTGATCCCGAGAACCCGAGTATCGGTGTGTCATTGTTCCCGAGAACTTGAGTGTCGGTGTGTCATTGTTCCTGAGAACCTGAGTGTTGGTGTGTCATTGTTCCCGAGAACCCGAGTGTGGGTGTGTCATTGTTTCTGAGAACCCGAGTGTGGGTGTGTCATTGTTCTGAGACCCCGAGTGTCGGTGTGTCATTTTTCTGAGAACCCGAGTGTCGGTGTGTCATTGTTCTGAGAACCCGAGTGTCGGTGTGTCATTGTTCTGAGAACCCGAGTGTCGGTGTGTCGTTGTCCTGAGAACCCGAGTGTCGCTGCGTCATTGTTCCCAAAAACCAGAGTGTCGGTGTGTCATTGTTCCCGAGAAACCGAGTGTCGGTGGGTCATTGTTCCCGAGAACCTGAGTGTCGGTGTGTCATTTTCCTAAGAACCCGAGTGTTGGTGTGTCATTGTTCTGAGAACCTGAGAGTTGGTGTGTTGCTGTTCCAAGAACCCAAGCGTCAGTGTGTTGTTGTTCCCGAGAACCTTAGTGTTGGTGTGTCATTGTTTCAAGAACCTGAGTGAAGGTGTGTCATTGTCCTGAGAACCCGAGTGTTGGTGTGTCATTGTTCTGAGAATCTGAGAGTTGGTGTGTTGCTGTTCCAAGAACCCAAGTGTCAGTGTGTTGTTGTTCCCGAGAACCTTAGTGTTGGTGTGTCATTGTTTCAAGAACCTGAGTGTGGGTGTGTCATTGTTCTGAGAACCTGAGTGTCGGTGTGTCATTGTGCTGAGAAACCGAGTGTCGGTTTGTCATTGTTTCCAGAACCCGAGTGTCGGTGTGTCATTGTCCTGAGAACCCGAGTGGCATTGTGTCATTGTTCTGAGAACCCGAGTGTCGGTGTGTCATTGTCCTGAGAACCCGAGTGTCGGTGTGTCATTGTTCAAAAAACCGAGTGTCGGTGCGTCATTGTTCCAAGAACCCGAATGTCGGTGTGTCATTGTTCCCGAGAACTTGAGTGTCGGTGTGTCATTGTTCCCAAGAACCTGAGTGTTGGTGTGTCATTGTTCCCGAGAACCTGTGTGGGTATGTCATTGTTCTGAGAACCCGAGTGTCGGTGTGTCATTGTCATTGTTCCCGAGAACCTGAGTGTGGGTGTGTCATTGTTCTGAGAACCCGAGTGTCGGTGTGTCATTGTCCTGAGAACCTGAGTTTTGGTGTGTCGTTGTTCTGAAAACCTGAAAGTTGGTGTGTTGTTGTTCTGAGAACCTGAGTGTCGGTGTGTCATTGTTCCAAGAACCCAAGTGTCAGTGTGTTGTTGTTCCCGAGAACCTTAGTGTTGGTGTGTCATTGTTTCAAGAACCTGAGTGTGGGTGTGTCATTGTTCTGAGAACCTGAGTGTCGGTGTGTCATTGTGCTGAGAAACCGAGTGTCGGTTTGTCATTGTTTCCAGAACCCGAGTGTCGGTGTGTCATTGTCCTGAGAACCCGAGTGGCATTGTGTCATTGTTCTGAGAACCCGAGTGTCGGTGTGTCATTGTCCTGAGAACCCGAGTGTCGGTGTGTCATTGTTCAAAAAACCGAGTGTCGGTGCGTCATTGTTCCAAGAACCCGAGTGTCGGTGTGTCATTGTTCCCGAGAACTTGAGTGTCGGTGTGTCATTGTTCCCAAGAACCTGAGTGTTGGTGTGTCATTGTTCCCGAGAACCTGTGTGGGTATGTCATTGTTCTGAGAACCCGAGTGTCGGTGTGTCATTGTCATTGTTCCCGAGAACCTGAGTGTGGGTGTGTCATTGTTCTGAGAACCCGAGTGTCGGTGTGTCATTGTCCTGAGAACCTGAGTTTTGGTGTGTCGTTGTTCTGAAAACCTGAAAGTTGGTGTGTTGTTGTTCTGAGAACCTGAGTGTCGGTGTGTCATTGTTCTGAGAACCCGAGTGTCGGTGTGTCATTGTTTCCAGAACCCGAGTGTCGGTGTGTCATTGTCCTGAGAACCCTAGTGTCGCTATGTCATTGTTCTGAGAACCCGAGTGTCGGTGTGTCATTGCCCTAAGTACCCGAGTGTTGGTGTGTCATTGTTCTGAGAACCTGAGAGTCAGTGTGTTGTTGTTCCGAGAACCCGAGTGTCACTGTGTTGTTGTTCCTGAGAACCTGAGTGTCGGTGTGTCATTGTTTCAAGAACCTAAGTGTTGGTGTGCCATTGTTCCGAGAACCCGAGTGTCTGTGTGTTATTGTTTCAAGAACCCGAGTGTCGGTGTGTCATTGTTCTGATAACCTGAGTGTCGGTGTGTCATTGTTCTGAGAACCCGAATGTCGGTTTGTCATTGATTCAAGAACCCGAGTGTCAGTGTGTCATTGTACTGAGAACCCGAGTATTGTTGTGTCATTGTTCTGAGAACCCGAGTGTCGGTGTGTCATTGTCCTGAGAACCTGACTGTTGGTGTGTCATTGTTCTGAGAACCCAAGAAAGTGTCAGTGTGTCATTGTTCCCGAGAACACGAGTGTCGGTGTGTCATTGTTCCCGAGAACCCGAGTGCCAGTGTGTCATTGTTCCCGAGAACCCGAGTGTCGGTGTGTCGTTTTTCCCGAGAACCCGAGTGTCGGTGCGTCATTGTTCCAGAGAACCGTAGTGTCGGTGCAGAACCCGAGTATCAGAGCGTCATTGTTCCGAGAACCCCAGTGTCGGAGCATCATTGTTCCGAGAAACCGAGTGTCGGTGCGTCATTGTTCCGAGAACCCGTGTGTCGGTGCGTCATTGTTCCGAGAACCCGAGTGTCGGTGCGTCATTGTTCCAGAGAACCCTAGTGTCGGTGCGTCATTGTTCCCGAGAACTTGCGTGTCGGTGCGTCATTGTTCCGAGAACCCGAGTGTCGGTGCGTCATTGTTCCGAGAACCCGAGTGTCGGTGTGTCATTGTTCCCGAAAACCCGACTGTCGGTGTGTCATTGTTCCCGAGAACCCGAGTATCGGTGTGTCATTGTTCCCGAGAACCTGAGTGTCGGTGTGTCATTGTTCCTGAGAACCCGAGTGTTGGTGTGTCATTGTTCCCGAGAACCCGAGTGTGGGTGTGTCATTGTTTCTGAGAACCCGAGTGTGGGTGTGTCATTGTTCTGAGACCCCGAGTGTCGGTGTGTCATTTTTCTGAGAACCCGAGTGTCGGTGTGTCATTGTTCTGAGAACCCGAGTGTCGGTGTGTCGTTGTCCTGAGAACCCGAGTGTCACTGCGTCATTGTTCCCAAAAACCAGAGTGTCGGTGTGTCATTGTTCCCGAGAAACCGAGTGTCGGTGGGTCATTGTTCCCGAGAACCTGAGTGTCGGTGTGTCATTTTCCTAAGAACCCGAGTGTTGGTGTGTCATTGTTCTGAGAACCTGAGAGTTGGTGTGTTGCTGTTCCAAGAACCCAAGTGTCAGTGTGTTGTTGTTCCCGAGAACCTTAGTGTTGGTGTGTCATTGTTTCAAGAACCTGAGTGAAGGTGTGTAATTGTCCTGAGAACCCGAGTGTTGGTGTGTCATTGTTCTGAGAACCTGAGAGTTGGTGTGTTGCTGTTCCAAGAACCCAAGTGTCAGTGTGTTGTTGTTCCCGAGAACCTTAGTGTTGGTGTGTCATTGTTTCAAGAACCTGAGTGTGGGTGTGTCATTGTTCTGAGAACCTGAGTGTCGGTGTGTCATTGTGCTGAGAACCCGAGTGTCGGTTTGTCATTGTTTCCAGAACCCGAGTGTCGGTGTGTCATTGTCCTGAGAACCCGAGTGGCATTGTGTCATTGTTCTGAGAACCCGAGTGTCGGTGTGTCATTGTCCTGAGAACCCGAGTGTCGGTGTGTCATTGTTCAAAAAACCGAGTGTCGGTGCGTCATTGTTCCAAGAACCCGAGTGTCGGTGTGTCATTGTTCCCGAGAACTTGAGTGTCGGTATGTCATTGTTCCCAAGAACCTGAGTGTTGGTGTGTCATTGTTCCCGAGAACCTGTGTGGGTATGTCATTGTTCTGAGAACCCGAGTGTCGGTGTGTCATTGTCATTGTTCCCGAGAACCTGAGTGTGGGTGTGTCATTGTTCTGAGAACCCGAGTGTCGGTGTGTCATTGTCCTGAGAACCTGAGTTTTGGTGTGTCGTTGTTCTGAAAACCTGAAAGTTGGTGTGTTGTTGTTCTGAGAACCTGAGTGTCGGTGTGTCATTGTTCTGAGAACCCGAGTGTCGGTGTGTCATTGTTTCCAGAACCCGAGTGTCGGTGTGTCATTGTCCTGAGAACCCTAGTGTCGCTGTGTCATTGTTCTGAGAACCCGAGTGTTGGTGTGTCATTGTCCTGAGAACCCGAGTGTCGGTGTGTCATTGTTCCGAGAACCCGAGTGTCGCTGCGTCATTGTTCCCAAAAACCAGAGTGTCGGTGTGTCATTGTTCCCGAGAAACCGAGTGTCGGTGGGTCATTGTTCCCGAGAACCTGAGTGTTGGTGTGTCATTGTTCCCGAGAACCTGAGTGTGGGTGTGTCATTGTTCCCGAGAACCTGTGTGGGTGTGTCATTGTTCTGAGAACCCGAGTGTCGGTGTGTCATTGTCATTGTTCCCGAGAACCTGAGTGTGGGTGTGTCATTGTTCCCGAGAACCTGTGTGGCTGTGTCATTGTTCTGAGAACCCGAGTGCCGGTGTGTCATTGTCCTGAGAACCTGAGTTCTGGTGTGTCGTTGTTCTGAAAACCTGAAAGTTGGTGTGTTGTTGTTCCGAGAACCCGAGTGTCGGTGTGTCATTGTTTTGAGAACCCGAGTGTCGGTGTGTCATTGTTCTGAGAACCTGAGTGTCGGTGTGTCATTGTTCTGAGAACCCGAGTGTCGGTGTGTCATTGTTTCCAGAACCCGAGTGTCGGTGTGTCATTGTCCTGAGAACCCTAGTGTCGTTGTGTCATTGTTCTGAGAACCCGACTGTTGGTGTGTCATTGTCCTTAGAACCCGAGTGTCGGTGTGTCATTGTTCTGAGAACCCGAGTGTCGCTGCGTCATTGTTCCCAAAAACTAGAGTGTCGGTGTGTCATTGTTCCCGAGAAACCGAGTGTCGGTGGGTCATTGTTCCCGAGAACCTGAGTGTCAGTGTGTCATTGTTCCCGAGAACCTCAGTGTGGGTGTGTCATTGTTCTGGGAACCCGAGTGTCGGTGTGTCATTGCCCTAAGTACCCGAGTGTTGGTGTGTCATTGTTCTGAGAACCTGAGAGTCAGTGTGTTGTTGTTCCGAGAACCCGAGTGTCACTGTGTTGTTGTTCCTGAGAACCTGAGTGTCGGTGTGTCATTGTTTCAAGAACCTAAGTGTTGGTGTGCCATTGTTCCGAGAACCCGAGTGTCTGTGTGTTATTGTTTCAAGAACCCGAGTGTCGGTGTGTCATTGTTCTGATAACCTGAGTGTCGGTGTGTCATTGTTCTGAGAACCTGAATGTCGGTTTGTCATTGATTCAAGAACCCGAGTGTCAGTGTGTCATTGTACTGAGAACCCGAGTATTGTTGTGTCATTGTTCTGAGAACCCGAGTGTCGGTGTGTCATTGTCCTGAGAACCTGACTGTTGGTGTGTCATTGTTCTGAGAACCCAAGAAAGTGTCAGTGTGTCATTGTTCCCGAGAACCCGAGTGTCGGTGTGTCATTGTTCCCGAGAACCCGAGTGTCGGTGTGTCATTGTTCCCGAGAACCCGAGTGTCGGTGTGTCGTTTTTCCCGAGAACCCGAGTGTCGGTGCGTCATTGTTCCAGAGAACCCGAGTGTCGGTGCAGAACCCGAGTATCAGAGCGTCATTGTTCCGAGAACCCGAGTGTCGGAGCATCATTGTTCCGAGAAACCGAGTGTCGGTGCGTCATTGTTCCGAGAACCCGAGTGTCGGTGCGTCATTGTTCCGAGAACCCGAGTGTCGGTGCGTCATTGTTCCCGAGAACTTGCGTGTCGGTGCGTCATTGTTCCGAGAACCCGAGTGTCGGTGCGTCATTGTTCCGAGAACCCGAGTGTCGGTGCGTCATTGTTCCCGAAAACCCGACTGTCGGTGTGTCATTGTTCTGAGAACCCGAGTATCGGTGTGTCATTGTTCCCGAGAACTTGAGTGTCGGTGTGTCATTGTTCCTGAGAACCTGAGTGTTGGTGTGTCATTGTTCCCGAGAACCCGAGTGTGGGTGTGTCATTGTTTCTGAGAACCCGAGTGTGGGTGTGTCATTGTTCTGAGACCCCGAGTGTCGGTGTGTCATTTTTCTGAGAACCCGAGTGTCGGTGTGTCATTGTTCTGAGAACCCGAATGTCGGTTTGTCATTGTTTCAAGAACCCGAGTGTCAGTGTGTCATTGTACTGAAAACCCGAGTATTGTTGTGTCATTGTTCTGAGAACCCGAGTGTCGGTGTGTCATTGTCCTGAGAACCTGACTGTTGGTGTGTCATTGTTCTGAGAACCCAAGAAAGTGTCAGTGTGTCATTGTTCCCGAGAACCCGAGTGTCGGTGTGTCATTGTTCCCGAGAACCCGAGTGTCGGTGTGTCATTGTTTCCGAGAACCCGAGTGTCGGTGTGTCGTTTTACCCGAGAACCCGAGTGTCGGTGCGTCATTGTTCCAGAGAACCGTAGTGTCGGTGCAGAACCCTAGTGTCAGAGCGTCATTGTTCCGAGAACCCGAGTGTCGGAGCGTCATTGTTCCGAGAAACCGAGTGTCGGTGCGTCATTGTTCCGAGAACCCGAGTGTCGGTGCGTCATTGTTCCAGAGAACCCTAGTGTCGGTGTGTCATTGTTCCCGAGAACTTGAGTGTCGGTGCGTCATTGTTCCGAGAACCCGAGTGTCGGTGCGTCATTGTTCCAAGAACCCGAGTGTCGGTGTGTCATTGTGCTGAAAACCCGAGTGTCGGTTTGTCATTGTTTCCAGAACCCGAGTATCGGTGTGTCATTGTTCCCGAGAACTTGAGTGTTGGTGTGTCATTGTTCCCGAGAACCCGAGTGTTGGTGTCTCATTGTTCCCGAGAACCCGAGTGTGGGTGTGTCATTGTTTCTGAGAACCCGAGTGTGGGTGTGTCATTGTTCTGAGACCCCGAGTGTCGGTGTGTCATTTTCCTGAGAACCCGAGTGTCAGTGTGTTGTTGTTCCCGAGAACCTGAGCATTGGTGTGTCATTGTTTCAAGAACCCAAGTGTCGGTGTGCTATTGTCGACAACCTGAGTGTCTGTGTGTTATTGTTTCAAGATTCCGAGTGTCGGTGTGTCATTGTTCTGAGAACCTGAGTGTCGGTGTGTCATTGTGCTGAAAACCCGAGTGTCGGTTTGTCATTGTTTCCAGAACCCGAGTGTCGGTGTGTCATTTTCCTAAGAACCCGAGTGTTGGTGTGTCATTGTTCTGAGAACCTGAGAGTTGGTGTGTTGCTGTTCCAAGAACCCAAGTGTCAGTGTGTTGTTGTTCCCGAGAACCTTAGTGATGGTGTGTCATTGTTTCAAGAACCTGAGTGAAGGTGTGTCATTGTCCTGAGAACCCGAGTGTTGGTGTGTCATTGTTCTGAGAACCTGAGAGTTGGTGTGTTGCTGTTCCAAGAACCCAAGTGTCAGTGTGTTGTTGTTCCCGAGAACCTTAGTGTTGGTGTGTCATTGTTTCAAGAACCTGAGTGTGGGTGTGTCATTGTTCTGAGAACCTGAGTGTCGGTGTGTCATTGTGCTGAGAACCCGAGTGTCGGTGTGTCATTGTTTCCAGAACCCGAGTGTCGGTGTGTCATTGTCCTGAGAACCCGAGTGTCATTGTGTCATTGTTCTGAAAACCCGAGTGTCGGTGTGTCATTGTCCTGAGAACCCGAGTGTCGGTGTGTCATTGTTCAAAAAACCGAGTGTCGGTGCGTCATTGTTCCAAGAACCCGAGTGTCGGTGTGTCATTGTTCCCGAGAACTTGAGTGTCGGTGTGTCATTGTTCCCAAGAACCTGAGTGTTGGTGTGTCATTGTTCCCGAGAACCTGTGTGGGTATGTCATTGTTCTGAGAACCCGAGTGTCGGTGTGTCATTGTCAATGTTCCCGAGAACCTGAGTGTGGGTGTGTCATTGTTCTGAGAACCCGAGTGTCGGTGTGTCATTGTCCTGAGAACCTGAGTTTTGGTGTGTCGTTGTTCTGAAAACCTGAAAGTTGGTGTGTTGTTGTTCTGAGAACCTGAGTGTCGGTGTGTCATTGTTCTGAGAACCCGAGTGTCGGTGTGTCATTGTTTCCAGAACCCGAGTGTCGGTGTGTCATTGTCCTGAGAACCCTAGTGTCGCTGTGTCATTGTTCTGAGAACCCGAGTGTTGGTGTGTCATTGTCCTGAGAACCCGAGTGTCGGTGTGTCATTGTTCCGAGAACCCGAGTGTCGCTGCATCATTGTTCCCAAAAACCAGAGTGTCGGTGTGTCATTGTTCCCGAGAAACCGAGTGTCGGTGGGTCATTGTTCCCGAGAACCTGAGTGTCGGTGTGTCATTGTTCCCGAGAACCTCAGTGTGGGTGTGTCATTGTTCTGAGAACCCGAGTGTCGGTGTGTCACTGTCCTGAGTACCCGAGTGATGGTGTGTCATTGTTCTGAGAACCTGAGAGTCAGTGTGTTGTTGTTCCGAGAACCCGAGTGTCACTGTGTTGTTGTTCCTGAGAACCTGAGTGTTGGTGTGTCATTGTTTCAAGAACCTAAGTGTTGGTGTGCCATTGTTCCGCGAACCCTTGTGTCTGTGTGTTATTGTTTCAAGAACCCGAGTGTCGGTGTGACATTGTTCCCAAGAACCTGAGTGTGGGTGTGTCATTGTTCTGAGAACCTGAGTGAAGGTGTGTCATTGTCCTGAGAACCCGAGTGTTGGTGTGTCATTGTTCTGAGAACCTGAGAGTTGGTGTGTTGTTGTTCCGAGAACCCAAGTGTCAGTGTGTTGTTGTTCCCGAGAACCTGAGCATTGGTGTGTCATTGTTTCAAGAACCCAAGTGTTGGTGTGCTATTGTCGACAACCTGAGTGTCTGTGTTTTATTGTTTCAAGAACCCGAGTGTCGGTGTGTCATTGTGCTGAGAACCCGAGTGTCGGTGTGTCATTGTTCCCGAGAACCCGAGTGTCGGTGTGTCATTGTTTCCGAGAACCCGAGTGTCGGTGTGTCGTTTTACCCGAGAACCCGAGTGTCGGTGCGTCATTGTTCCAGAGAACCGTAGTGTCGGTGCAGAACCCTAGTGTCAGAGCGTCATTGTTCCGAGAAACCGAGTGTCGGTGCGTCATTGTTCCGAGAACCCGAGTGTCGGTGCGTCATTGTTCCAGAGAACCCTAGTGTCGGTGTGTCATTGTTCCCGAGAACTTGAGTGTCGGTGCGTCATTGTTCCGAGAACCCGAGTGTCGGTGCGTCATTGTTCCAAGAACCCGAGTGTCGGTGTGTCATTGTGCTGAAAACCCGAGTGTCGGTTTGTCATTGTTTCCAGAACCCGAGTATCGGTGTGTCATTGTTCCCGAGAACTTGAGTGTTGGTGTGTCATTGTTCCCGAGAACCCGAGTGTTGGTGTCTCATTGTTCCCGAGAACCCGAGTGTGGGTGTGTCATTGTTTCTGAGAACCCGAGTGTGGGTGTGTCATTGTTCTGAGACCCCGAGTGTCGGTGTGTCATTTTGCTGAGAACCCGAGTGTCAGTGTGTTGTTGTTCCCGAGAACCTGAGCATTGGTGTGTCATTGTTTCAAGAACCCAAGTGTCGGTGTGCTATTGTCGACAACCTGAGTGTCTGTGTGTTATTGTTTCAAGATTCCGAGTGTCGGTGTGTCATTGTTCTGAGAACCTGAGTGTCGGTGTGTCATTGTGCTGAAAACCCGAGTGTCGGTTTGTCATTGTTTCCAGAACCCGAGTGTCGGTGTGTCATTTTCCTAAGAACCCGAGTGTTGGTGTGTCATTGTTCTGAGAACCTGAGAGTTGGTGTGTTGCTGTTCCAAGAACCCAAGTGTCAGTGTGTTGTTGTTCCCGAGAACCTTAGTGATGGTGTGTCATTGTTTCAAGAACCTGAGTGAAGGTGTGTCATTGTCCTGAGAACCCGAGTGTTGGTGTGTCATTGTTCTGAGAACCTGAGAGTTGGTGTGTTGCTGTTCCAAGAACCCAAGTGTCAGTGTGTTGTTGTTCCCGAGAACCTTAGTGTTGGTGTGTCATTGTTTCAAGAACCTGAGTGTGGGTGTGTCATTGTTCTGAGAACCTGAGTGTCGGTGTGTCATTGTGCTGAGAACCCGAGTGTCGGTGTGTCATTGTTTCCAGAACCCGAGTGTCGGTGTGTCATTGTCCTGAGAACCCGAGTGTCATTGTGTCATTGTTCTGAAAACCCGAGTGTCGGTGTGTCATTGTCCTGAGAACCCGAGTGTCGGTGTGTCATTGTTCAAAAAACCGAGTGTCGGTGCGTCATTGTTCCAAGAACCCGAGTGTCGGTGTGTCATTGTTCCCGAGAACTTGAGTGTCGGTGTGTCATTGTTCCCAAGAACCTGAGTGTTGGTGTGTCATTGTTCCCGAGAACCTGTGTGGGTATGTCATTGTTCTGAGAACCCGAGTGTCGGTGTGTCATTGTCAATGTTCCCGAGAACCTGAGTGTGGGTGTGTCATTGTTCTGAGAACCCGAGTGTCGGTGTGTCATTGTCCTGAGAACCTGAGTTTTGGTGTGTCGTTGTTCTGAAAACCTGAAAGTTGGTGTGTTGTTGTTCTGAGAACCTGAGTGTCGGTGTGTCATTGTTCTGAGAACCCGAGTGTCGGTGTGTCATTGTTTCCAGAACCCGAGTGTCGGTGTGTCATTGTCCTGAGAACCCTAGTGTCGCTGTGTCATTGTTCTGAGAACCCGAGTGTTGGTGTGTCATTGTCCTGAGAACCCGAGTGTCGGTGTGTCATTGTTCCGAGAACCCGAGTGTCGCTGCATCATTGTTCCCAAAAACCAGAGTGTCGGTGTGTCATTGTTCCCGAGAAACCGAGTGTCGGTGGGTCATTGTTCCCGAGAACCTGAGTGTCGGTGTGTCATTGTTCCCGAGAACCTCAGTGTGGGTGTGTCATTGTTCTGAGAACCCGAGTGTCGGTGTGTCACTGTCCTGAGTACCCGAGTGATGGTGTGTCATTGTTCTGAGAACCTGAGAGTCAGTGTGTTGTTGTTCCGAGAACCCGAGTGTCACTGTGTTGTTGTTCCTGAGAACCTGAGTGTTGGTGTGTCATTGTTTCAAGAACCTAAGTGTTGGTGTGCCATTGTTCCGCGAACCCTTGTGTCTGTGTGTTATTGTTTCAAGAACCCGAGTGTCGGTGTGACATTGTTCCCAAGAACCTGAGTGTGGGTGTGTCATTGTTCTGAGAACCTGAGTGAAGGTGTGTCATTGTCCTGAGAACCCGAGTGTTGGTGTGTCATTGTTCTGAGAACCTGAGAGTTGGTGTGTTGTTGTTCCGAGAACCCAAGTGTCAGTGTGTTGTTGTTCCCGAGAACCTGAGCATTGGTGTGTCATTGTTTCAAGAACCCAAGTGTTGGTGTGCTATTGTCGACAACCTGAGTGTCTGTGTTTTATTGTTTCAAGAACCCGAGTGTCGGTGTGTCATTGTGCTGAGAACCCGAGTGTCGGTTTGTCATTGTTTCCAGAACCCGAGTGTCGGTGTGTCATTGTCCTGAGAACCCGAGTGTCGTTGTGTCATTGTTCTGAGAACCCGAGTGTCGGTGTGTCATTGTCCTGAGAACCCGAGTGTCGGTGTGTCATTGTTCAAAAAACCGAGTGTCGGTGCGTCATTGTTCCAAGAACCCGAGTGTCGGTGTGTCATTGTTCCCGAGAACTTGAGTGTCGGTGTGTCATTGTTCCCAAGAACCTGAGTGTTGGTGTGTCATTGTTCCCGAGAACCTGAGTGTGGGTGTGTCATTGTTCCCGAGAACCTGTGTGGGTGTGTCATTGTTCTGAGAACCCGAGTGTCGGTGTGTCATTGTCATTGTTCCCGAGAACCTGAGTGTGGGTGTGTCATTGTTCCCGAGAACCTGTGTGGCTGTGTCATTGTTCTGAGAACCCGAGTGCCGGTGTGTCATTGTCCTGAGAACCTGAGTTCTGGTGTGTCGTTGTTCCGAAAACCTGAAAGTTGGTGTGTTGTTGTTCCGAGAACCCGAGTCTCGGTGTGTCATTGTTTCGAGAACCCGAGTGTCGGTGTGTCATTGTTCTGAGAACCTGAGTGTCGGTGTGTCATTGTTCTGAGAACCCGAGTGTCGGTGTGTCATTGTTTCCAGAACCCGAGTGTCGGTGTGTCATTGTCCTGAGAACCCTAGTGTCGTTGTGTCTTTGTTCTGAGAACCCGAGTGTTGGTGTGTCATTGTCCTGAGAACCCGAGTGTCGGTGTGTCATTGTTCCCAGAACCCGAGTGTCGCTGCGTCATTGTTCCCAAAAACTAGAGTGTCGGTGTGTCATTGTTCCCGAGAAACCGAGTGTCGGTGGGTCATTGTTCCCGAGAACCTGAGTGTCGGTGTGTCATTGTTACCGAGAACCTCAGTGTGGGTGTGTCATTGTTCTGAGAACCCGAGTGTCGGTGTGTCATTGCCCTAAGTACCCGAGTGTTGGTGTGTCATTGTTCTGAGAACCTGAGAGTCAGTGTGTTGTTGTTCCGAGAACCCGAGTGTCACTGTGTTGTTGTTCCTGAGAACCTGAGTGTCGGTGTGTCATTGTTTCAAGAACCTAAGTGTTGGTGTGCCATTGTTCCGAGAACCCGAGTGTCTGTGTGTTATTGTTTCAAGAACCCGAGTGTCGGTGTGTCATTGTTCTGATAACCTGAGTGTCGGTGTGTCATTGTTCTGAGAACCCGAATGTCGGTTTGTCATTGATTCAATAACCCGAGTGTCAGTGTGTCATTGTACTGAGAACCCGAGTATTGTTGTGTCATTGTTCTGAGAACCCGAGTGTCGGTGTGTCATTGTCCTGAGAACCTGACTGTTGGTGTGTCATTGTTCTGAGAACCCAAGAAAGTGTCAGTGTGTCATTGTTCCCGAGAACCCGAGTGTAGGTGTGTCATTGTTCCCGAGAACCCGAGTGTCGGTGTGTCATTGTTCCCGAGAACCCGAGTGTCGGTGTGTCGTTTTTCCCGAGAACCCGAGTGTCGGTGCGTCATTGTTCCAGAGAACCGTAGTGTCGGTGCAGAACCCGAGTATCAGAGCGTCATTGTTCCGAGAACCCGAGTGTCGGAGCATCATTGTTCCGAGAACCCGAGTGTCGGAGCATCATTGTTCCGAGAACCCGAGTGTCGGTGTGTCATTGTTTCCAGAACCCGAGTGTCGGTGTGTCATTGTCCTGAGAACCCGAGTGTCATTGTGTCATTGTTCTGAAAACCCGAGTGTCGGTGTGTCATTGTCCTGAGAACCCGAGTGTCGGTGTGTCATTGTTCAAAAAACCGAGTGTCGGTGCGTCATTGTTCCAAGAACCCGAGTGTCGGTGTGTCATTGTTCCCGAGAACTTGAGTGTCGGTGTGTCATTGTTCCCAAGAACCTGAGTGTTGGTGTGTCATTGTTCCCGAGAACCTGTGTGGGTATGTCATTGTTCTGAGAACCCGAGTGTCGGTGTGTCATTGTCAATGTTCCCGAGAACCTGAGTGTGGGTGTGTCATTGTTCTGAGAACCCGAGTGTCGGTGTGTCATTGTCCTGAGAACCTGAGTTTTGGTGTGTCGTTGTTCTGAAAACCTGAAAGTTGGTGTGTTGTTGTTCTGAGAACCTGAGTGTCGGTGTGTCATTGTTCTGAGAACCCGAGTGTCGGTGTGTCATTGTTTCCAGAACCCGAGTGTCGGTGTGTCATTGTCCTGAGAACCCTAGTGTCGCTGTGTCATTGTTCTGAGAACCCGAGTGTTGGTGTGTCATTGTCCTGAGAACCCGAGTGTCGGTGTGTCATTGTTCCGAGAACCCGAGTGTCGCTGCATCATTGTTCCCAAAAACCAGAGTGTCGGTGTGTCATTGTTCCCGAGAAACCGAGTGTCGGTGGGTCATTGTTCCCGAGAACCTGAGTGTCGGTGTGTCATTGTTCCCGAGAACCTCAGTGTGGGTGTGTCATTGTTCTGAGAACCCGAGTGTCGGTGTGTCACTGTCCTGAGTACCCGAGTGATGGTGTGTCATTGTTCTGAGAACCTGAGAGTCAGTGTGTTGTTGTTCCGAGAACCCGAGTGTCACTGTTTTGTTGTTCCTGACAACCTGAGTGTTGGTGTGTCATTGTTTCAAGAACCTAAGTGTTGGTGTGCCATTGTTCCGCGAACCCTTGTGTCTGTGTGTTATTGTTTCAAGAACCCGAGTGTCGGTGTGACATTGTTCCCAAGAACCTGAGTGTGGGTGTGTCATTGTTCTGAGAACCTGAGTGAAGGTGTGTCATTGTCCTGAGAACCCGAGTGTTGGTGTGTCATTGTTCTGAGAACCTGAGAGTTGGTGTGTTGTTGTTCCGAGAACCCAAGTGTCAGTGTGTTGTTGTTCCCGAGAACCTGAGCATTGGTGTGTCATTGTTTCAAGAACCCAAGTGTTGGTGTGCTATTGTCGACAACCTGAGTGTCTGTGTTTTATTGTTTCAAGAACCCGAGTGTCGGTGTGTCATTGTGCTGAGAACCCGAGTGTCGGTTTGTCATTGTTTCCAGAACCCGAGTGTCGGTGTGTCATTGTCCTGAGAACCCGAGTGTCGTTGTGTCATTGTTCTGAGAACCCGAGTGTCGGTGTGTCATTGTCCTGAGAACCCGAGTGTCGGTGTGTCATTGTTCAAAAAACCGAGTGTCGGTGCGTCATTGTTCCAAGAACCCGAGTGTCGGTGTGTCATTGTTCCCGAGAACTTGAGTGTCGGTGTGTCATTGTTCCCAAGAACCTGAGTGTTGGTGTGTCATTGTTCCCGAGAACCTGAGTGTGGGTGTGTCATTGTTCCCGAGAACCTGTGTGGGTGTGTCATTGTTCTGAGAACCCGAGTGTCGGTGTGTCATTGTCATTGTTCCCGAGAACCTGAGTGTGGGTGTGTCATTGTTCCCGAGAACCTGTGTGGCTGTGTCATTGTTCTGAGAACCCGAGTGCCGGTGTGTCATTGTCCTGAGAACCTGAGTTCTGGTGTGTCGTTGTTCTGAAAACCTGAAAGTTGGTGTGTTGTTGTTCCGAGAACCCGAGTCTCGGTGTGTCATTGTTTCGAGAACCCGAGTGTCGGTGTGTCATTGTTCTGAGAACCTGAGTGTCGGTGTGTCATTGTTCTGAGAACCCGAGTGTCGGTGTGTCATTGTTTCCAGAACCCGAGTGTCGGTGTGTCATTGTCCTGAGAACCCTAGTGTCGTTGTGTCTTTGTTCTGAGAACCCGAGTGTTGGTGTGTCATTGTCCTGAGAACCCGAGTGTCGGTGTGTCATTGTTCCCAGAACCCGAGTGTCGCTGCGTCATTGTTCCCAAAAACTAGAGTGTCGGTGTGTCATTGTTCCCGAGAAACCG
Source organism: Taudactylus pleione (assembly GCA_031769625.1). NCBI lineage: Eukaryota > Metazoa > Chordata > Amphibia > Anura > Myobatrachidae > Taudactylus > Taudactylus pleione. The sequence continues at coordinate 4,491,706 of JAUIMM010001655.1, forward strand.
AGTGTCGGTGGGTCATTGTTCCCGAGAACCTGAGTGTCGGTGTGTCATTGTTACCGAGAACCTCAGTGTGGGTGTGTCATTGTTCTGAGAACCCGAGTGTCGGTGTGTCATTGCCCTAAGTACCCGAGTGTTGGTGTGTCATTGTTCTGAGAACCTGAGAGTCAGTGTGTTGTTGTTCCGAGAACCCGAGTGTCACTGTGTTGTTGTTCCTGAGAACCTGAGTGTCGGTGTGTCATTGTTTCAAGAACCTAAGTGTTGGTGTGCCATTGTTCCGAGAACCCGAGTGTCTGTGTGTTATTGTTTCAAGAACCCGAGTGTCGGTGTGTCATTGTTCTGATAACCTGAGTGTCGGTGTGTCATTGTTCTGAGAACCCGAATGTCGGTTTGTCATTGATTCAATAACCCGAGTGTCAGTGTGTCATTGTACTGAGAACCCGAGTATTGTTGTGTCATTGTTCTGAGAACCCGAGTGTCGGTGTGTCATTGTCCTGAGAACCTGACTGTTGGTGTGTCATTGTTCTGAGAACCCAAGAAAGTGTCAGTGTGTCATTGTTCCCGAGAACCCGAGTGTAGGTGTGTCATTGTTCCCGAGAACCCGAGTGTCGGTGTGTCATTGTTCCCGAGAACCCGAGTGTCGGTGTGTCGTTTTTCCCGAGAACCCGAGTGTCGGTGCGTCATTGTTCCAGAGAACCGTAGTGTCGGTGCAGAACCCGAGTATCAGAGCGTCATTGTTCCGAGAACCCGAGTGTCGGAGCATCATTGTTCCGAGAAACCGAGTGTCGGTGCGTCATTGTTCCGAGAACCCGAGTGTCGGTGCGTCATTGTTCCGAGAACCCGAGTGTCGGTGCGTCATTGTTCCAGAGAACCCTAGTGTCGGTGCGTCATTGTTCCCGAGAACTTGCGTGTCGGTGCGTCATTGTTCCGAGAACCCGAGTGTCGGTGCGTCATTGTTCCGAGAACCCGAGTGTCGGTGCGTCATTGTTCCCGAAAACCCGACTGTCGGTGTGTCATTGTTCCCGAGAACCCGAGTATCGGTGTGTCATTGTTCCCGAGAACTTGAGTGTCGGTGTGTCATTGTTCCTGAGAACCTGAGTGTTGGTGTGTCATTGTTCCCGAGACCCCGAGTGTGGGTGTGTCATTGTTTCTGAGAACCCGAGTGTGGGTGTGTCATTGTTCTGAGACCCCGAGTGTCGGTGTGTCATTTTTCTGAGAACCCGAGTGTTGGTGTGTCATTGTTCTGAGAACTCGAGTGTTGGTGTGTCGTTGTACTGAGAACCCGAGAAACCGAGTGTCGCTCGTCATTGTTCCCAAAAACCAGAGTGTCGGTGTGTCATTGTTCCCGAGAAACCGAGTGTCGGTGGGTCATTGTTCCCGAGAACCTGAGTGTCTGTGTGTTTTTCTTCCCGAGAACCTGAGTGTCAGTGTGTCATTGTTCCCGAGAACCTCAGTGTGGGTGTGTCATTGTTCTGAGAACCCAAGAAAGTGTCAGTGTGTCATTGTTCCCGAGAACCCGAGTGTAGGTGTGTCATTGTTCCCGAGAACCCGAGTGTCGGTGTGTCATTGTTCCCGAGAACCCGAGTGTCGGTGTGTCGTTTTTCCCGAGAACCCGAGTGTCGGTGCGTCATTGTTCCAGAGAACCGTAGTGTTGGTGCAGAACCCGAGTATCAGAGCGTCATTGTTCCCGAGAACTTGAGTGTTGGTGTGTCATTGTTCCCGAGAACCCGAGTGTTGGTGTCTCATTGTTCCCGAGAACCCGAGTGTGGGTGTGTCATTGTTTCTGAGAACCCGAGTGTGGGTGTGTCATTGTTCTGAGACCCCGGTGTGTCATTGTTCTGAGACCCCGAGTGTCGGTGTGTCATTTTCCTGAGAACCCGAGTGTCAGTGTGTTGTTGTTCCCGAGAACCTGAGCATTGGTGTGTCATTGTTTCAAGAACCCAAGTGTCGGTGTGCTATTGTCGACAACCTGAGTGTCTGTGTGTTATTGTTTCAAGATTCCGAGTGTCGGTGTGTCATTGTTCTGAGAACCTGAGTGTCGGTGTGTCATTGTGCTGAAAACCCGAGTGTCGGTTTGTCATTGTTTCCAGAACCCGAGTGTCGGTGTGTCATTTTCCTAAGAACCCGAGTGTTGGTGTGTCATTGTTCTGAGAACCTGAGAGTTGGTGTGTTGCTGTTCCAAGAACCCAAGTGTCAGTGTGTTGTTGTTCCCGAGAACCTTAGTGTTGGTGTGTCATTGTTTCAAGAACCTGAGTGAAGGTGTGTCATTGTCCTGAGAACCCGAGTGTTGGTGTGTCATTGTTCTGAGAACCTGAGAGTTGGTGTGTTGCTGTTCCAAGAACCCAAGTGTCAGTGTGTTGTTGTTCCCGAGAACCTTAGTGTTGGTGTGTCATTGTTTCAAGAACCTGAGTGTGGGTGTGTCATTGTTCTGAGAACCTGAGTGTCGGTGTGTCATTGTGCTGAGAACCCGAGTGTCGGTTTGTCATTGTTTCCAGAACCCGAGTGTCGGTGTGTCATTGTCCTGAGAACCCGAGTGTCATTGTGTCATTGTTCTGAAAACCCGAGTGTCGGTGTGTCATTGTCCTGAGAACCCGAGTGTCGGTGTGTCATTGTTCAAAAAACCGAGTGTCGGTGCGTCATTGTTCCAAGAACCCGAGTGTCGGTGTGTCATTGTTCCCGAGAACTTGAGTGTCGGTGTGTCATTGTTCCCAAGAACCTGAGTGTTGGTGTGTCATTGTTCCCGAGAACCTGTGTGGGTATGTCATTGTTCTGAGAACCCGAGTGTCGGTGTGTCATTGTCAATGTTCCCGAGAACCTGAGTGTGGGTGTGTCATTGTTCTGAGAACCCGAGTGTCGGTGTGTCATTGTCCTGAGAACCTGAGTTTTGGTGTGTCGTTGTTCTGAAAACCTGAAAGTTGGTGTGTTGTTGTTCTGAGAACCTGAGTATCGGTGTGTCATTGTTCTGAGAACCCGAGTGTCGGTGTGTCATTGTTTCCAGAACCCGAGTGTCGGTGTGTCATTGTCCTGAGAACCCTAGTGTCGCTGTGTCATTGTTCTGAGAACCCGAGTGTTGGTGTGTCATTGTCCTGAGAACCCGAGTGTCGGTGTGTCATTGTTCCGAGAACCCGAGTGTCGCTGCGTCATTGTTCCCAAAAACCAGAGTGTCGGTGTGTCATTGTTCCCGAGAAACCGAGTGTCGGTGGGTCATTGTTCCCGAGAACCTGAGTGTCGGTGTGTCATTGTTCCCGAGAACCTCAGTGTGGGTGTGTCATTGTTCTGAGAACCCGAGTGTCGGTGTGTCATTGTCCTGAGTACCCGAGTGATGGTGTGTCATTGTTCTGAGAACCTGAGAGTCAGTGTGTTGTTGTTCCGAGAACCCGAGTGTCACTGTGTTGTTGTTCCTGAGAACCTGAGTGTTGGTGTGTCATTGTTTCAAGAACCTAAGTGTTGGTGTGCCATTGTTCCGCGAACCCTTGTGTCTGTGTGTTATTGTTTCAAGAACCCGAGTGTCGGTGTGACATTGTTCCCAAGAACCTGAGTGTGGGTGTGTCATTGTTCTGAGAACCTGAGTGAAGGTGTGTCATTGTCCTGAGAACCCGAGTGTTGGTGTGTCATTGTTCTGAGAACCTGAGAGTTGGTGTGTTGTTGTTCCGAGAACCCGAGTGTCAGTGTGTTGTTGTTCCCGAGAACCTGAGCATTGGTGTGTCATTGTTTCAAGAACCCAAGTGTTGGTGTGCTACTGTCGACAACCTGAGTGTCTGTGTGTTATTGTTTCAACAACCCGAGTGTCGGTGTGTCATTGTGCTGAGAACCCGAGTGTCGGTTTGTCATTGTTTCCAGAACCCGAGTGTCGGTGTGTCATTGTCCTGAGAACCCGAGTGTCGTTGTGTCATTGTTCTGAGAACCCGAGTGTCGGTGTGTCATTGTCCTGAGAACCCGAGTGTTGGTGTGTCATTGTTCAAAAAACCGAGTGTCGGTGCGTCATTGTTCCAAGAACCCGAGTGTCGGTGTGTCATTGTTCCCGAGAACTTGAGTGTCGGTGTGTCATTGTTCCCAAGAACCTGAGTGTTGGTGTGTCATTGTTCCCGAGAACCTGAGTGTGGGTGTGTCATTGTTCCCGAGAACCTGTGTGGGTGTGTCATTGTTCTGAGAACCCGAGTGTCGGTGTGTCATTGTCATTGTTCCCGAGAACCTGAGTGTGGGTGTGTCATTGTTCCCGAGAACCTGTGTGGCTGTGTCATTGTTCTGAGAACCCGAGTGCCGGTGTGTCATTGTCCTGAGAACCTGAGTTCTGGTGTGTCGTTGTTCTGAAAACCTGAAAGTTGGTGTGTTGTTGTTCCGAGAACCCGAGTCTCGGTGTGTCATTGTTTCGAGAACCCGAGTGTCGGTGCGTCATTGTTCCGAGAACCCGAGTGTCGGTGCGTCATTGTTCCGAGAACCCGAGTGTCGGTGCGTCATTGTTCCCGAAAACCCGACTGTCGGTGTGTCATTGTTCCCGAGAACCCGAGTATCGGTGTGTCATTGTTCCCGAGAACTTGAGTGTCGGTGTGTCATTGTTCCTGAGAACCTGAGTGTTGGTGTGTCATTGTTCCCGAGAACCCGAGTGTGGGTGTGTCATTGTTTCTGAGAACCCGAGTGTGGGTGTGTCATTGTTCTGAGACCCCGAGTGTCGGTGTGTCATTTTTCTGAGAACCCGAGTGTTGGTGTGTCATTGTTCTGAGAACCCGAGTGTTGGTGTGTCGTTGTACTGAGAACCCGAGAACCCGAGTGTCGCTGCGTCATTGTTCCCAAAAACCAGAGTGTCGGTGTGTCATTGTTCCCGAGAAACCGAGTGTCGGTGGGTCATTGTTCCCGAGAACCTGAGTGTCGGTGTGTCATTGTTCCCGAGAACCTGAGTGTCAGTGTGTCATTGTTCCCGAGAACCTCAGTGTGGGTGTGTCATTGTTCTGAGAACCCGAGTGTCGGTGTGTCATTGTCCTGAGTACCCGAGTGTTGGTGTGTCATTGTTCTGAGAACCTGAGAGTCAGTGTGTCATTGTTCTGGGAACCCGAGTGTCGGTGTGTCATTGTTTCCAGAACCCGAGTGTCGGTGTGTCATTGTCCTGAGAACCCTAGTGTCGTTGTGTCATTGTTCTGAGAACCCGAGTGTCGGTGTGTCATTGTTTCCAGAACCCGAGTGTCGGTGTGTCATTGTCCTGAGAACCCTAGTGTCGTTGTGTCATTGTTCTGAGAACCCGAGTGTTGGTGTGTCATTGTCCTGAGAACCCGAGTGTCGGTGTGTCATTGTTCCCAGAACCCGAGTGTCGCTGCGTCATTGTTCCCAAAAACTAGAGTGTCGGTGTGTCATTGTTCCCGAGAAACCGAGTGTCGGTGGTTCATTGTTCCCGAGAACCTGAGTGTCGGTGTGTCATTGTTACCGAGAACCTCAGTGTGGGTGTGTCATTGTTCTGAGAACCCGAGTGTCGGTGTGTCATTGCCCTAAGTACCCGAGTGTTGGTGTGTCATTGTTCTGAGAACCTGAGAGTCAGTGTGTTGTTGTTCCGAGAACCCGAGTGTCACTGTGTTGTTGTTCCTGAGAACCTGAGTGTCGGTGTGTCATTGTTTCAAGAACCTAAGTGTTGGTGTGCCATTGTTCCGAGAACCCGAGTGTCTGTGTGTTATTGTTTCAAGAACCCGAGTGTCGGTGTGTCATTGTTCTGATAACCTGAGTGTCGGTGTGTCATTGTTCTGAGAACCCGAATGTCGGTTTGTCATTGATTCAAGAACCCGAGTGTCAGTGTGTCATTGTACTGAGAACCCGAGTATTGTTGTGTCATTGTTCTGAGAACCCGAGTGTCGGTGTGTCATGGTCCTGAGAACCTGACTGTTGGTGTGTCATTGTTCTGAGAACCCAAGAAAGTGTCAGTGTGTCATTGTTCCCGAGAACCCGAGTGTCGGTGTGTCATTGTTCCCGAGAACCCGAGTGTCGGTGTGTCATTGTTCCCGAGAACCCGAGTGTCGGTGTGTCGTTTTTCCCGAGAACCCGAGTGTCGGTGCGTCATTGTTCCAGAGAACCGTAGTGTCGGTGCAGAACCCGAGTATCAGAGCGTCATTGTTCCGAGAACCCGAGTGTCGGAGCATCATTGTTCCGAGAAACCGAGTGTCGGTGCGTCATTGTTCCGAGAACCCGAGTGTCGGTGCGTCATTGTTCCGAGAACCCGAGTGTCGGTGCGTCATTGTTCCAGAGAACCCTAGTGTCGGTGCGTCATTGTTCCCGAGAACTTGCGTGTCGGTGCGTCATTGTTCCGAGAACCCGAGTGTCGGTGCGTCATTGTTCCGAGAACCCGAGTGTCGGTGCGTCATTGATCCCGAAAACCCGACTGTCGGTGTGTCATTGTTCCCGAGAACCCGAGTATCGGTGTGTCATTGTTCCCGAGAACTTGAGTGTCGGTGTGTCATTGTTCCTGAGAACCTGAGTGTTGGTGTGTCATTGTTCCCGAGAACCCGAGTGTGGGTGTGTCATTGTTTCTGAGAACCCGAGTGTGGGTGTGTCATTGTTCTGAGACCCCGAGTGTCGGTGTGTCATTTTTCTGAGAACCCGAGTGTTGGTGTGTCATTGTTCTGAGAACCCGAGTGTTGGTGTGTCGTTGTACTGAGAACCCGAGAACCCGAGTGTCGCTGCGTCATTGTTCCCAAAAACCAGAGTGTCGGTGTGTCATTGTTCCCGAGAAACCGAGTGTCGGTGGGTCATTGTTCCCGAGAACCTGAGTGTCGGTGTGTCATTGTTCCCGAGAACCTGAGTGTCAGTGTGTCATTGTTCCCGAGAACCTCAGTGTGGGTGTGTCATTGTTCTGAGAACCCGAGTGTCGGTGTGTCATTGTCCTGAGTACCCGAGTGTTGGTGTGTCATTGTTCTGAGAACCTGAGAGTCAGTGTGTTGTTGTTCCGAGAACCCGAGTGTCAGTGTGTTGTTGTTCCTGAGAACCTGAGTGTTGGTGTGTCATTGTTTCAAGAACCTAAGTGTTGGTGTGCCATTGTTCCGAGAACCCGAGTGTCTGTGTGTTATTGTGTCAAGAACCCGAGTATGGGTGTGTCATTGTTCCCAAGAACCCGAGTGTGGGTGTGTCATTGTTCTGAGAACCTGAGTGAGGGTGTGTCATTGTCTTGAGAACCCGAGTGTTGGTGTGTCATTGTTCTGAGAACCTGAGAGTTGGTGTGTTGTTGTTCCGAGAACCCGAGTGTCAGTGTGTTGTTGTTCCCGAGAACCTGAGCATTGGTGTGTCATTGTTTCAAGAACCCAAGTGTTGGTGTGCTATTGTCGACAACCTGAGTGTCTGTGTGTTATTGTTTCAAGAACCCGAGTGTCGGTGTGTCATTGTTCTGAGAACCTGAGTGTCGGTGTGTCATTGTGCTGAAAACCCGAGTGTCGGTTTGTCATTGTTTCCAGAACCCGAGTGTCGGTGTGTCATTCTCCTAAGAACCCGAGTGGTGGTGTGTCATTGTTCTGAGAACCTGAGAGTTGGTGTGTTGCTGTTCCAAGAACCCAAGTGTCAGTGTGTTGTTGTTCCCGAGAACCTTAGTGTTGGTGTGTCATTGTTTCAAGAACCTGAGTGTGGGTGTGTCATTGTTCTGAGAACCTGAGTGTCGGTGTGTCATTGTGCTGAGAACCCGAGTGTCGGTTTGTCATTGTTTCCAGAACCCGAGTGTCGGTGTGTCATTGTCCTGAGAACCCGAGTGTCATTGTGTCATTGTTCTGAGAACCCGAGTGTCGGTGTGTCATTGTCCTGAGAACCCGAGTGTCGGTGTGTCATTGTCCTGAGAACCCGAGTGTCGGTGTGTCATTGTTCAAAAAACCGAGTGTCGGTGCGTCATTGTTCCAAGAACCCGAGTGTCGGTGTGTCATTGTTCCCGAGAACTTGAGTGTCGGTGTGTCATTGTTCCCAAGAACCTTAGTGTTGGTGTGTCATTGTTCCCGAGAACCTGTGTGGGTGTGTCATTGTTCTGAGAACCCGAGTGTCGGTGTGTCATTGTCCTGAGAACCTGAGTTTTGGTGTGTCGTTGTTCTGAAAACCTGAAAGTTGGTGTGTTGTTGTTCTGAGAACCTGAGTGTCGGTGTGTCATTGTTCTGAGAACCCGAGTGTCGGTGTGTCATTGTTTCCAGAACCCGAGTGTCAGTGTGTCATTGTCCTGAGAACCCTAGTGTCGCTGTGTCATTGTTCTGAGAACCCGAGTGTTGGTGTGTCATTGTCCTGAGAACCCAAGTGTCGGTGTGTCATTGTTCCGAGAACCCGAGTGTCGCTGCGTCATTGTTCCCAAAAACCAGAGTGTCGGTGTGTCATTGTTCCCGAGAAACCGAGTGTCGGTGGGTCATTGTTCCCGAGAACCTCAGTGTGGGTGTGTCATTGTTCTGAGAACCCAAGAGTTGGTGTGTCATTGTCCTGAGAACCCGAGTGTTGGTGTGTCATTGTTCTGAGAACCTGAGAGTTGGTGTGTTGTTGTTCCGAGAACCCGAGTGTCAGTGTGTTGTTGTTCCCGAGAACCTGAGTGTTGGTGTGTCATTGTTTCAAGAACCCAAGTGTTGGTGTGCCATTGTTCCGAGAACCCGAGTGTTGGTGTGCTATTGTCGACAACCTGAGTGTCTGTATGTTATTGTTTCAAGAACCCATGTTGGTGTGTCATTGTTCCTGAGAACCTGAGTATGGGTGTGTCATTGTTCCCGAGAACCTGAGTGTGGGTGTGTCATTGTTCCCGAGAACCCGAGTGTTGGTGTGTCATTGTTCCCGAGAACCCGAGAGTGTTGGTGTGTCATTATTCCGAGAACCTGAGAGTTGGTGTATCGTTGTTCCGAGAACCCGAGTGCCGGTGTGTCATTATTCTGAGAACCCGAGTGTCAGTGTGTCATTGTTCCCGAGAACCCGAATGTCGGTGTGTCATTGTTCCAGAGAACCCGAGTGTCAGTGTGACATTGTTTCAAGAACCCGAGTGTCTGTGTGTCATTTTTCCGAGAACCCGAGTGTCGGTGTGTCATTGTTCCGAGAACCCGCGTGTCTGTGTGCTATTGTCGACAACCCGAGTGTCTGTGTGTTATTGTTTCAAGAACCCAAGTGTCGGTGTGTCATTGTTCCCGAGAACCTGAGTGTGGGTGTGTCATTGTTCCCAAGAACCTGAGTGTGGGTGTGTCATTGTTCTGAGAAACCGAGTGTCGGTGTGTCATTGTCCTGAGAACCCGAGTGTTGGTGTGTCGTTGTTCTGAGAACCTGAGAGTTGGTGTGTTGTTGTTCCGAGAACCTGAGAGTCAGTGTGTTGTTGTTCCGAGAACCCGAGTGTCACTGTGTTGTTGTTCCTGAGAACCTGAGTGTCGGTGTGTCATTGTTTCAAGAACCTAAGTGTTGGTGTGCCATTGTTCCGAGAACCCGAGTGTCTGTGTGTTATTGTTTCAAGAACCCGAGTGTCGGTGTGTCATTGTTCTGATAACCTGAGTGTCGGTGTGTCATTGTTCTGAGAACCCGAATGTCGGTTTGTCATTGATTCAAGAACCCGAGTGTCAGTGTGTCATTGTACTGAGAACCCGAGTATTGTTGTGTCATTGTTCTGAGAACCCGAGTGTCGGTGTGTCATGGTCCTGAGAACCTGACTGTTGGTGTGTCATTGTTCTGAGAACCCAAGAAAGTGTCAGTGTGTCATTGTTCCCGAGAACCCGAGTGTCGGTGTGTCATTGTTCCCGAGAACCCGAGTGTCGGTGTGTCATTGTTCCCGAGAACCCGAGTGTCGGTGTGTCGTTTTTCCCGAGAACCCGAGTGTCGGTGCGTCATTGTTCCAGAGAACCGTAGTGTCGGTGCAGAACCCGAGTATCAGAGCGTCATTGTTCCGAGAACCCGAGTGTCGGAGCATCATTGTTCTGAGAAACCGAGTGTCGGTGCGTCATTGTTCCGAGAACCCGAGTGTCGGTGCGTCATTGTTCCGAGAACCCGAGTGTCGGTGCGTCATTGTTCCAGAGAACCCTAGTGTCGGTGCGTCATTGTTCCCGAGAACTTGCGTGTCGGTGCGTCATTGTTCCGAGAACCCGAGTGTCGGTGCGTCATTGTTCCGAGAACCCGAGTGTCGGTGCGTCATTGTTCCCGAAAACCCGACTGTCGGTGTGTCATTGTTCCCGAGAACCCGAGTATCGGTGTGTCATTGTTCCCGAGAACTTGAGTGTCGGTGTGTCATTGTTCCTGAGAACCTGAGTGTTGGTGTGTCATTGTTCCCGAGAACCCGAGTGTGGGTGTGTCATTGTTTCTGAGAACCCGAGTGTGGGTGTGTCATTGTTCTGAGACCCCGAGTGTCGGTGTGTCATTTTTCTGAGAACCCGAGTGTTGGTGTGTCATTGTTCTGAGAACCCGAGTGTTGGTGTGTCGTTGTACTGAGAACCCGAGAACCCGAGTGTCGCTGCGTCATTGTTCCCAAAAACCAGAGTGTCGGTGTGTCATTGTTCCCGAGAAACCGAGTGTCGGTGGGTCATTGTTCCCGAGAACCTGAGTGTCGGTGTGTCATTGTTCCCGAGAACCTGAGTGTCAGTGTGTCATTGTTCCCGAGAACCTCAGTGTGGGTGTGTCATTGTTCTGAGAACCCGAGTGTCGGTGTGTCATTGTCCTGAGTACCCGAGTGTTGGTGTGTCATTGTTCTGAGAACCTGAGAGTCAGTGTGTTGTTGTTCCGAGAACCCGAGTGTCAGTGTGTTGTTGTTCCTGAGAACCTGAGTGTTGGTGTGTCATTGTTTCAAGAACCTAAGTGTTGGTGTGCCATTGTTCCGAGAACCCGAGTGTCTGTGTGTTATTGTGTCAAGAACCTGAGTATGGGTGTGTCATTGTTCCCAAGAACCCGAGTGTGGGTGTGTCATTGTTCTGAGAACCTGAGTGAGGGTGTGTCATTGTCTTGAGAACCCGAGTGTTGGTGTGTCATTGTTCTGAGAACCTGAGAGTTGGTGTGTTGTTGTTCCGAGAACCCGAGTGTCAGTGTGTTGTTGTTCCCGAGAACCTGAGCATTGGTGTGTCATTGTTTCAAGAACCCAAGTGTTGGTGTGCTATTGTCGACAACCTGAGTGTCTGTGTGTTATTGTTTCAAGAACCCGAGTGTTGGTGTGTCATTGTTCTGAGAACCTGAGTGTCGGTGTGTCATTGTGCTGAAAACCCGAGTGTCGGTTTGTCATTGTTTCCAGAACCCGAGTGTCGGTGTGTCATTTTCCTAAGAACCCGAGTGGTGGTGTGTCATTGTTCTGAGAACCTGAGAGTTGGTGTGTTGCTGTTCCAAGAACCCAAGTGTCAGTGTGTTGTTGTTCCCGAGAACCTTAGTGTTGGTGTGTCATTGTTTCAAGAACCTGAGTGTGGGTGTGTCATTGTTCTGAGAACCTGAGTGTTGGTGTGTCATTGTGCTGAGAACCCGAGTGTCGGTTTGTCATTGTTTCCAGAACCCGAGTGTCGGTGTGTCATTGTCCTGAGAACCCGAGTGTCATTGTGTCATTGTTCTGAGAACCCGAGTGTCGGTGTGTCATTGTCCTGAGAACCCGAGTGTCGGTGTGTCATTGTCCTGAGAACCCGAGTGTCGGTGTGTCATTGTTCAAAAAACCGAGTGTCGGTGCGTCATTGTTCCAAGAACCCGAGTGTCGGTGTGTCATTGTTCCCGAGAACTTGAGTGTCGGTGTGTCATTGTTCCCAAGAACCTTAGTGTTGGTGTGTCATTGTTCCCGAGAACCTGTGTGGGTGTGTCATTGTTCTGAGAACCCGAGTGTCGGTGTGTCATTGTCCTGAGAACCTGAGTTTTGGTGTGTCGTTGTTCTGAAAACCTGAAAGTTGGTGTGTTGTTGTTCTGAGAACCTGAGTGTCGGTGTGTCATTGTTCTGAGAACCCGAGTGTCGTTGTGTCATTGTTTCCAGAACCCGAGTGTCGGTGTGTCATTGTCCTGAGAACCCTAGTGTCACTGTGTCATTGTTCTGAGAACCCGAGTGTTGGTGTGTCATTGTCCTGAGAACCCAAGTGTCGGTGTGTCATTGTTCCGAGAACCCGAGTGTCGCTGCGTCATTGTTCCCAAAAACCAGAGTGTCGGTGTGTCATTGTTCCCGAGAAACCGAGTGTCGGTGGGTCATTGTTCCCGAGAACCTGAGTGTCGGTGTGTCATTGTTCCCGAGAACCTCAGTGTGGGTGTGTCATTGTTCTGAGAACCCAAGAGTTGGTGTGTCATTGTCCTGAGAACCCGAGTGTTGGTGTGTCATTGTTCTGAGAACCTGAGAGTTGGTGTGTTGTTGTTCCGAGAACCCGAGTGTCAGTGTGTTGTTGTTCCCGAGAACCTGAGTGTTGGTGTGTCATTGTTTCAAGAACCCAAGTGTTGGTGTGCCATTGTTCCGAGAACCCGAGTGTTGGTGTGCTATTGTCGACAACCTGAGTGTCTGTATGTTATTGTTTCAAGAACCCATGTTGGTGTGTCATTGTTCCTGAGAACCTGAGTATGGGTGTGTCATTGTTCCCGAGAACCTGAGTGTGGGTGTGTCATTGTTCCCGAGAACCCGAGTGTTGGTGTGTCATTGTTCCCGAGAACCCGAGAGTGTTGGTGTGTCATTATTCCGAGAACCTGAGAGTTGGTGTATCGTTGTTCCGAGAACCCGAGTGCCGGTGTGTCATTGTTCTGAGAACCCGAGTGTCAGTGTGTCATTGTTCCCGAGAACCCGAATGTCGGTGTGTCATTGTTCCAGAGAACCCGAGTGTCAGTGTGACATTGTTTCAAGAACCCGAGTGTCTGTGTGTCATTTTTCCGAGAACCCGAGTGTCGGTGTGTCATTGTTCCGAGAACCCGCGTGTCTGTGTGCTATTGTCGACAACCCGAGTGTCTGTGTGTTATTGTTTCAAGAACCCGAGTGTCGGTGTGTCATTGTTCCCGAGAACCTGAGTGTGGGTGTGTCATTGTTCCCAAGAACCTGAGTGTGGGTGTGTCATTGTTCTGAGAACCCGAGTGTCGGTGTGTCATTGTCCTGAGAACCCGAGTGTTGGTGTGTCGTTGTTCTGAGAACCTGAGAGTTGGTGTGTTGTTGTTCCGAGAACCCAAGTGTCAGTGTGTTGTTGTTTCCGAGAACCTGAGTGTTGGTGTGTCATTGTTTCAAGAACCCAATTGTTGTTGTGCAATTGTTCTGAGAACCCGAGTGTCTGTGTGCTATTGTCGACAACCCGAGTGTCTGTGTGTTATTGTTTCAAGAACCCGAGTGTCGGTGTGTCATTGTTCTGAGAACCCGAGTGTCGGTGTGTCATTGTTTCAAGAACCCGAGTGTCGGTGTGTCATTGTCCTGAGAACCCGAGTGTCGTTGTGTCATTGTTCTGAGAACCCGAGTGTCGGTGTGTCATTGTCCTGAGAACCTGAGTGTTGGTGTGTCATTGTTCTGAGAACCCAAGAGTTGGTGTGTTGTTGTTCCGAGAACCCGTGTGTCAGTGTGTCATTGTTCCCGAGAACCTGAGTGTTGGTGTGTCATTGTTCCCGAGAACCTCAGTGTGGGTGTGTCATTGTTCTGAGAACCCGAGTGTCGGTGTGTCATTGTCCTGAGTACCCGAGTGATGGTGTGTCATTGTTCTGAGAACCTGAGAGTCAGTGTGTTGTTGTTCCGAGAACCCGAGTGTCACTGTGTTGTTGTTCCTGAGAACCTGAGTGTTGGTGTGTCATTGTTTCAAGAACCTAAGTGTTGGTGTGCCATTGTTCCGCGAACCCTTGTGTCTGTGTGTTATTGTTTCAAGAACCCGAGTGTCGGTGTGACATTGTTCCCAAGAACCTGAGTTTGGGTGTGTCATTGTTCTGAGAACCTGAGTGAAGGTGTGTCATTGTCCTGAGAACCCGAGTGTTGGTGTGTCATTGTTCTGAGAACCTGAGAGTTGGTGTGTTGTTGTTCCGAGAACCCGAGTGTCAGTGTGTTGTTGTTCCCGAGAACCTGAGCATTGGTGTGTCATTGTTTCAAGAACCCAAGTGTTGGTGTGCTACTGTCGACAACCTGAGTGTCTGTGTGTTATTGTTTCAAGAACCCGAGTGTCGGTGTGTCATTGTGCTGAGAACCCGAGTGTCGGTTTGTCATTGTTTCCAGAACCCGAGTGTCGGTGTGTCATTGTCCTGAGAACCCGAGTGTCGTTGTGTCATTGTTCTGAGAACCCGAGTGTCGGTGTGTCATTGTCCTGAGAACCCGAGTGTTGGTGTGTCATTGTTCAAAAAACCGAGTGTCGGTGCGTCATTGTTCCAAGAACCCGAGTATCGGTGTGTCATTGTTCCCGAGAACTTGAGTGTCGGTGTGTCATTGTTCCCGAGAACCCGAGTGTCGGTGTGTCATTGTTCCCGAGAACCCGAGTGTCGGTGTGTCGTTTTTCCCGAGAACCCGAGTGTCGGTGTGTCATTGTTCCCAAGAACCCGAGTGCCGGTGTGTCATTGTTCTGAGAACCCGAGTGTCAGTGTGTCATTGTTCCCGAGAACCCGAATGTCGGTGTGTCATTGTTCCAGAGAACCCGAGTGTCAGTGTGACATTGTTTCAAGAACCCGAGTGTCTGTGTGTCATTATTCCGAGAACCCGAGTGTCGGTGTGTCATTGTTCCGAGAACCCGCGTGTCTGTGTGCTATTGTCGACAACCCGAGTGTCTGTGTGTTATTGTTTCAAGAACCCAAGTGTCGGTGTGTCATTGTTCCCGAGAACCTGAGTGTGGGTGTGTCATTGTTCCCAAGAACCTGAGTGTGGGTGTGTCATTGTTCTGAGAACCCGAGTGTCGGTGTGTCATTGTCCTGAGAACCCGAGTGTTGGTGTGTCGTTGTTCTGAGAACCTGAGAGTTGGTGTGTTGTTGTTCCGAGAACCTGAGAGTCAGTGTGTTGTTGTTCCGAGAACCCGAGTGTCACTGTGTTGTTGTTCCTGAGAACCTGAGTGTCGGTGTGTCATTGTTTCAAGAACCTAAGTGTTGGTGTGCCATTGTTCCGAGAACCCGAGTGTCTGTGTGTTATTGTTTCAAGAACCCGAGTGTCGGTGTGTCATTGTTCTGATAACCTGAGTGTCGGTGTGTCATTGTTCTGAGAACCCGAATGTCGGTTTGTCATTGATTCAAGAACCCGAGTGTCAGTGTGTCATTGTACTGAGAACCCGAGTATTGTTGTGTCATTGTTCTGAGAACCCGAGTGTCGGTGTGTCATGGTCCTGAGAACCTGACTGTTGGTGTGTCATTGTTCTGAGAACCCAAGAAAGTGTCAGTGTGTCATTGTTCCCGAGAACCCGAGTGTCGGTGTGTCATTGTTCCCGAGAACCCGAGTGTCGGTGTGTCATTGTTCCCGAGAACCCGAGTGTCGGTGTGTCGTTTTTCCCGAGAACCCGAGTGTCGGTGCGTCATTGTTCCAGAGAACCGTAGTGTCGGTGCAGAACCCGAGTATCAGAGCGTCATTGTTCCGAGAACCCGAGTGTCGGAGCATCATTGTTCCGAGAAACCGAGTGTCGGTGCGTCATTGTTCCGAGAACCCGAGTGTCGGTGCGTCATTGTTCCGAGAACCCGAGTGTCGGTGCGTCATTGTTCCAGAGAACCCTAGTGTCGGTGCGTCATTGTTCCCGAGAACTTGCGTGTCGGTGCGTCATTGTTCCGAGAACCCGAGTGTCGGTGCGTCATTGTTCCGAGAACCCGAGTGTCGGTGCGTCATTGTTCCCGAAAACCCGACTGTCGGTGTGTCATTGTTCCCGAGAACCCGAGTATCGGTGTGTCATTGTTCCCGAGAACTTGAGTGTCGGTGTGTCATTGTTCCTGAGAACCTGAGTGTTGGTGTGTCATTGTTCCCGAGAACCCGAGTGTGGGTGTGTCATTGTTTCTGAGAACCCGAGTGTGGGTGTGTCATTGTTCTGAGACCCCGAGTGTCGGTGTGTCATTTTTCTGAGAACCCGAGTGTTGGTGTGTCATTGTTCTGAGAACCCGAGTGTTGGTGTGTCGTTGTACTGAGAACCCGAGAACCCGAGTGTCGCTGCGTCATTGTTCCCAAAAACCAGAGTGTCGGTGTGTCATTGTTCCCGAGAAACCGAGTGTCGGTGGGTCATTGTTCCCGAGAACCTGAGTGTCGGTGTGTCATTGTTCCCGAGAACCTGAGTGTCAGTGTGTCATTGTTCCCGAGAACCTCAGTGTGGGTGTGTCATTGTTCTGAGAACCCGAGTGTCGGTGTGTCATTGTCCTGAGTACCCGAGTGTTGGTGTGTCATTGTTCTGAGAACCTGAGAGTCAGTGTGTCATTGTTCTGAGAACCCGAGTGTCGGTGTGTCATTGTTTCCAGAACCCGAGTGTCGGTGTGTCATTGTCCTGAGAACCCTAGTGTCGTTGTGTCATTGTTCTGAGAACCCGAGTGTCGGTGTGTCATTGTTTCCAGAACCCGAGTGTCGGTGTGTCATTGTCCTGAGAACCCTAGTGTCGTTGTGTCATTGTTCTGAGAACCCGAGTGTTGGTGTGTCATTGTCCTGAGAACCCGAGTGTCGGTGTGTCATTGTTCCCAGAACCCGAGTGTCGCTGCGTCATTGTTCCCAAAAACTAGAGTGTCGGTGTGTCATTGTTCCCGAGAAACCGAGTGTCGGTGGGTCATTGTTCCCGAGAACCTGAGTGTCGGTGTGTCATTGTTACCGAGAACCTCAGTGTGGGTGTGTCATTGTTCTGAGAACCCGAGTGTCGGTGTGTCATTGCCCTAAGTACCCGAGTGTTGGTGTGTCATTGTTCTGAGAACCTGAGAGTCAGTGTGTTGTTGTTCCGAGAACCCGAGTGTCACTGTGTTGTTGTTCCTGAGAACCTGAGTGTCGGTGTGTCATTGTTTCAAGAACCTAAGTGTTGGTGTGCCATTGTTCCGAGAACCCGAGTGTCTGTGTGTTATTGTTTCAAGAACCCGAGTGTCGGTGTGTCATTGTTCTGATAACCTGAGTGTCGGTGTGTCATTGTTCTGAGAACCCGAATGTCGGTTTGTCATTGATTCAAGAACCCGAGTGTCAGTGTGTCATTGTACTGAGAACCCGAGTATTGTTGTGTCATTGTTCTGAGAACCCGAGTGTCGGTGTGTCATGGTCCTGAGAACCTGACTGTTGGTGTGTCATTGTTCTGAGAACCCAAGAAAGTGTCAGTGTGTCATTGTTCCCGAGAACCCGAGTGTCGGTGTGTCATTGTTCCCGAGAACCCGAGTGTCGGTGTGTCATTGTTCCCGAGAACCCGAGTGTCGGTGTGTCGTTTTTCCCGAGAACCCGAGTGTCGGTGCGTCATTGTTCCAGAGAACCGTAGTGTCGGTGCAGAACCCGAGTATCAGAGCGTCATTGTTCCGAGAACCCGAGTGTCGGAGCATCATTGTTCCGAGAAACCGAGTGTCGGTGCGTCATTGTTCCGAGAACCCGAGTGTCGGTGCGTCATTGTTCCGAGAACCCGAGTGTCGGTGCGTCATTGTTCCAGAGAACCCTAGTGTCGGTGCGTCATTGTTCCCGAGAACTTGCGTGTCGGTGCGTCATTGTTCCGAGAACCCGAGTGTCGGTGCGTCATTGTTCCGAGAACCCGAGTGTCGGTGCGTCATTGTTCCCGAAAACCCGACTGTCGGTGTGTCATTGTTCCCGAGAACCCGAGTATCGGTGTGTCATTGTTCCCGAGAACTTGAGTGTCGGTGTGTCATTGTTCCTGAGAACCTGAGTGTTGGTGTGTCATTGTTCCCGAGAACCCGAGTGTGGGTGTGTCATTGTTTCTGAGAACCCGAGTGTGGGTGTGTCATTGTTCTGAGACCCCGAGTGTCGGTGTGTCATTTTTCTGAGAACCCGAGTGTTGGTGTGTCATTGTTCTGAGAACCCGAGTGTTGGTGTGTCGTTGTACTGAGAACCCGAGAACCTGAGTGTCGCTGCGTCATTGTTCCCAAAAACCAGAGTGTCGGTGTGTCATTGTTCCCGAGAAACCGAGTGTCGGTGGGTCATTGTTCCCGAGAACCTGAGTGTCGGTGTGTCATTGTTCCCGAGAACCTGAGTGTCAGTGTGTCATTGTTCCCGAGAACCTCAGTGTGGGTGTGTCATTGTTCTGAGAACCCGAGTGTCGGTGTGTCATTGTCCTGAGTACCCGAGTGTTGGTGTGTCATTGTTCTGAGAACCTGAGAGTCAGTGTGTTGTTGTTCCGAGAACCCGAGTGTCAGTGTGTTGTTGTTCCTGAGAACCTGAGTGTTGGTGTGTCATTGTTTCAAGAACCTAAGTGTTGGTGTGCCATTGTTCCGAGAACCCGAGTGTCTGTGTGTTATTGTGTCAAGAACCCGAGTATGGGTGTGTCATTGTTCCCAAGAACCCGAGTGTGGGTGTGTCATTGTTCTGAGAACCTGAGTGAGGGTGTGTCATTGTCTTGAGAACCCGAGTGTTGGTGTGTCATTGTTCTGAGAACCTGAGAGTTGGTGTGTTGTTGTTCCGAGAACCCGAGTGTCAGTGTGTTGTTGTTCCCGAGAACCTGAGCATTGGTGTGTCATTGTTTCAAGAACCCAAGTGTTGGTGTGCTATTGTCGACAACCTGAGTGTCTGTGTGTTATTGTTTCAAGAACCTGAGTGTCGGTGTGTCATTGTTCTGAGAACCTGAGTGTCGGTGTGTCATTGTGCTGAAAACCCGAGTGTCGGTTTGTCATTGTTTCCAGAACCCGAGTGTCGGTGTGTCATTTTCCTAAGAACCCGAGTGGTGGTGTGTCATTGTTCTGAGAACCTGAGAGTTGGTGTGTTGCTGTTCCAAGAACCCAAGTGTCAGTGTGTTGTTGTTCCCGAGAACCTTAGTGTTGGTGTGTCATTGTTTCAAGAACCTGAGTGTGGGTGTGTCATTGTTCTGAGAACCTGAGTGTCGGTGTGTCATTGTGCTGAGAACCCGAGTGTCGGTTTGTCATTGTTTCCAGAACCCGAGTGTCGGTGTGTCATTGTCCTGAGAACCCGAGTGTCATTGTGTCATTGTTCTGAGAACCCGAGTGTCGGTGTGTCATTGTCCTGAGAACCCGAGTGTCGGTGTGTCATTGTCCTGAGAACCCGAGTGTCGGTGTGTCATTGTTCAAAAATCCGAGTGTCGGTGCGTCATTGTTCCAAGAACCCGAGTGTCGGTGTGTCATTGTTCCCGAGAACTTGAGTGTCGGTGTGTCATTGTTCCCAAGAACCTTAGTGTTGGTGTGTCATTGTTCCCGAGAACCTGTGTGGGTGTGTCATTGTTCTGAGAACCCGAGTGTCGGTGTGTCATTGTCCTGAGAACCAGAGTTTTGGTGTGTCGTTGTTCTGAAAACCTGAAAGTTGGTGTGTTGTTGTTCTGAGAACCTGAGTGTCGGTGTGTCATTGTTCTGAGAACCCGAGTGTCGGTGTGTCATTGTTTCCAGAACCCGAGTGTCGGTGTGTCATTGTCCTGAGAACCCTAGTGTCGCTGTGTCATTGTTCTGAGAACCCGAGTGTTGGTGTGTCATTGTCCTGAGAACCCAAGTGTCGGTGTGTCATTGTTCCGAGAACCCGAGTGTCGCTGCGTCATTGTTCCCAAAAACCAGAGTGTCGGTGTGTCATTGTTCCCGAGAAACCGAGTGTCGGTGGGTCATTGTTCCCGAGAACCTGAGTGTCGGTGTGTCATTGTTCCCGAGAACCTCAGTGTGGGTGTGTCATTGTTCTGAGAACCCAAGAGTTGGTGTGTCATTGTCCTGAGAACCCGAGTGTTGGTGTGTCATTGTTCTGAGAACCTGAGAGTTGGTGTGTTGTTGTTCCGAGAACCCGAGTGTCAGTGTGTTGTTGTTCCCGAGAACCTGAGTGTTGGTGTGTCATTGTTTCAAGAACCCAAGTGTTGGTGTGCCATTGTTCCGAGAACCCGAGTGTTGGTGTGCTATTGTCGACAACCTGAGTGTCTGTATGTTATTGTTTCAAGAACCCATGTTGGTGTGTCATTGTTCCTGAGAACCTGAGTATGGGTGTGTCATTGTTCCCGAGAACCTGAGTGTGGGTGTGTCATTGTTCCCGAGAACCCGAGTGTTGGTGTGTCATTGTTCCCGAGAACCCGAGAGTGTTGGTGTGTCATTATTCCGAGAACCTGAGAGTTGGTGTATCGTTGTTCCGAGAACCCGAGTGCCGGTGTGTCATTGTTCTGAGAACCCGAGTGTCAGTGTGTCATTGTTCCCGAGAACCCGAATGTCGGTGTGTCATTGTTCCAGAGAACCCGAGTGTCAGTGTGACATTGTTTCAAGAACCCGAGTGTCTGTGTGTCATTTTTCCGAGAACCCGAGTGTCGGTGTGTCATTGTTCCGAGAACCCGCGTGTCTGTGTGCTATTGTCGACAACCCGAGTGTCTGTGTGTTATTGTTTCAAGAACCCGAGTGTCGGTGTGTCATTGTTCCCGAGAACCTGAGTGTGGGTGTGTCATTGTTCCCAAGAACCTGAGTGTGGGTGTGTCATTGTTCTGAGAACCCGAGTGTCGGTGTGTCATTGTCCTGAGAACCCGAGTGTTGGTGTGTCGTTGTTCTGAGAACCTGAGAGTTGGTGTGTTGTTGTTCCGAGAACCCAAGTGTCAGTGTGTTGTTGTTTCCGAGAACCTGAGTGTTGGTGTGTCATTGTTTCAAGAACCCAAGTGTTGTTGTGCAATTGTTCTGAGAACCCGAGTGTCTGTGTGCTATTGTCGACAACCCGAGTGTCTGTGTGTTATTGTTTCAAGAACCCGAGTGTCGGTGTGTCATTGTTCTGAGAACCCGAGTGTCGGTGTGTCATTGTTTCAAGAACCCGAGTGTCGGTGTGTCATTGTCCTGAGAACCCGAGTGTCGTTGTGTCATTGTTCTGAGAACCCGAGTGTCGGTGTGTCATTGTCCTGAGAACCTGAGTGTTGGTGTGTCATTGTTCTGAGAACCCAAGAGTTGGTGTGTTGTTGTTCCGAGAACCCGTGTGTCAGTGTGTCATTGTTCCCGAGAACCTGAGTGTTGGTGTGTCATTGTTCCCGAGAACCTGAGTGTCGGTGTGTCATTGTTTCCGAGAACCCAAGTGTCGGTGTGTCATTGTTCTGAGAACCCGAGTGTCAGTGTATCATTGTTCTGAGAACCCGAGTGTCGGTGTCCCATTTTTCCCGAGAACCGGAGTGTTCTTGTGTCATTGTTCCAGAGAACCCGAGTGTCGGTGTGTCATTGTTTCAAGAACCCGAGTGTCGGTGTGTCATTGCTCCGAGAACCCGAGTGTCGGTGTGTCATTGTTCCGAGAACCCGAGTGTCGGTGCGTCATTGTTCCCGAAAACCCGAGTGTCGGTGTGTCATTGTTCCCGAGAACCCGAGTGTCGGTGGGTCATTGTTCCTGAGAACTTGAGTGTTGGTGTGTCATTGTTCCCGAGAACCTGAGTGTTGGTTTGTCATTGTTCCCGAGAACACCCACAGCTTAGCGACCGACCGGGTTGATGGTCGCGATGGTCGAGACCAACGCGACCATCGGGGCTTGCGACGAGACCCTAAGGTTGGGTCTGGGCAACCACAAGCCCCAGGGAGCTTCTTAATCTGATCGAGCAGGAAGCTCCCCACTGATATCACGGCTGATGTCAGTGCGGCCGCCCACAAAACGGCAGGCGTTCCTTAAGGAATGCCTCCGTTTGTGAAACCACTCCCCCACCCTGCCTACAAAATGGGCCGAGCTGTTGATCAACATCGACAGCCGGCCCTTTTTTTAGTGAGCGCCGGAGCGAGAGAGTTTCTCTCTCGCTCCGGGGTTTGCGCACACGCAGTGCGCCCACTGCGCGTGCGCAGGGGATAAACATTGACCTGGTTGCGAGCGCTCAGCGCTTGCGACCAGGACTGAATGAGGTCCTCTGTTTCTCTAATGGTGCATACACACGGTCAGATAAAAAGGACGATATAAATTATAACGATATCATGTATAGTTTGATCGTTTATGTCGTCCTTTTTTTTAGGTCCCTCCAATGACCAAACGACCATTGATGCATGGGCACATATGGTCAATATCGCCCATCGCCCGTGCATGTAAGTTAGTGTGTTTACTATAGGAACCCGTGATCATTGATCGCGGGTCTTTATAGTCATTTGGGGGTTGGTGCATGTGCTGGATGTTCGATATCGAACATCCAGCACATGCAGGACGATCAGACAACGAAAGTGATCGTTGTCTGATCATCCAGTGTGTACAGGCCATTACACTACATAGCACTTAGGGCCTGAATCGCTTCTGATCACTGCTGCGATCGCAGTTGCAATTACGCATGCAGACTCACTGCAAAAATATGCTAACATTAGCAATCGCAATGCTGTCGCAGGCCAACATAAAGACGCCCACTTCCCCTTTCTCACATCCGTAATACTTTGCAAGTCTGCAAAAACATTGGAAACATCGAGTACCATCGGAGCCTCATGCAAAATTACACAAAGTCAGACCTTGCTCTGAAATTGCTAACCTCGTTGCACGCAGTGAGCGCTCAAGCTGCGTATGCCATCGTAGTGGATAATTTATGCATGCCCCTGTAACGGCATTCAAATGCACTGACACGCCCGCATTTTGAGATTCACCCCCCCCTGACAACACCCCCAAATGCTCACTTCCTGTCAATCTCTTTGCGATGGGTCTGTGTGGTCTCTGTGATCGCAGTGATACCTTCATGCACATGCACTGCTATGCATACATATGTGTAGTACGCATCAATTGGCCGTCTGTTTGCGTAATCGCAATAGTGGTCCGTAATTAATCAGGCACATAGATACTAAGGTTAATTTTACATAACTGGAACTCTTACCTACCTGTTTAACTTTGAAAACACAAACTCTAGTACAGAGAATCCTAAAGTGGTTGGGTGGTTGGTATCATGTCCTCTGGGGATAGGCAGTCACATTGTCGGCATGTTGTGTGCTGTCATTCCGAATGTCGACATGGTTTGAATATCGACAATCAGAATGTTGACATATACAGAATATCGATCTGCAGCAATTCGACATTCGCAATGTCTACACTGACATATTGCTGACAGTGTCAGAAGGTCGACATGGTAAATGTCGACATCCAAAATGTCGACAACTGATTTTAGGGTTAGGATTAGAGTTAAGATGGGTACACACCTTGGACATCGCATACACACTACAGCAATTAATTAATGTTATTCCTTCATTATCATACATTAGGTCGCTAGCGATATTGTCAATTCTGATGTGCTGTACATCAAACCTGACGACGACGCTAGCACCCACATATTGACCGTACACACTGAGCGATGTAGGCGATTTGTCGTTACGAAACTGTAAATCGGACCGACATCGCTCTGGTGTGTACCCATTTTTAGATTAGGGTTAGGATTAGAGGTATTTTAGGGTTAGGATTAAAGGTAGATTAGGGTTAGGATTAGAGTTATATTAGATTTAGGAGTAGAGATAGAACAGGGTTAGGATTAGAGGTAGATTAGGGTTAGGATTAGAGGCAGAAAAAGATTAGGATTAGAGTTAGATTAGGGTTAGGATTAGAGTTAGATTAGGGTTAGTAGGATTAGAGGTAGAATATGGTTACTATTAGAGGTAGATTATGGTTTGGGTTATAGGTAGAGGTAGAATATGAATAGAATTAGAGGTAGAATATGGTAAAGACTAGGGGGTAAATTTACTAAACTGAGAGTTTTTAGAAGTGAATTTTAAAAGCGATGTTGCCCATAGCAACCAATCAGATTCTAGCTATTATCTTCTAGAATGTGCTAGTTAGGTAGAATCTGATTGGTTGCTATGGGCAACATCACTTTTAAAATTCACTTCAATAAACTCTCAGTTTAGTAAATTTACCCCTAGATGTAGAATAGGGTTAGGATTAGAGGTAGAATAGAGTTAAATTAGGGTCAGGTTAGGGTCAGGATTAGAGATAGATGAGGGTCAGGATTAGATGTACATTAGGATTAGATGTAGAGGTAGATTGGGATTTGATGTAGTTTAGCACTAGGATTAGACGTAGAATAGGGTTAGGATTAGCGTTAGTACAGAGTTAGGATTAGAGGTAGATTAGGGTTAAGAATAGAGGTAGATTAGGGTTAACAATAGAGGTAGATTAGGGTTAGGATTATAGGTAGATTAAGGTTGGTATTAGAGGTAGATTAGGGTTAGGATTAGATGTAGAATAGGGTTAGGAATGGATTAGAAGTAGAATAGGGTTAGGATTATATGTAGATTAGAGTTAGGATTAGAGGTAGAATAGGGTTAGAATTAGAGTTAGTTTAGGATTAGGATTAGCGGTAGAATATGGATAGAATTAGAGGTAGAATAGGGTAAGGACTAGATGTAGAATATGTTTAGGATTAGAGGTTAGATTAGAGTTAGATTAGGGTTATGATTAGAGGTAGAATAGGGATAGAATTAGAAGTGGAATAGGGTAAGGACTAGATGTAGAATAGGGTTAGGATTAGAGGTAGAATAAGGTTAGGATTATAGGCAGATTACAGTTAGGATTAGAGGTAGAATAGGGTTAGAATTAGAGTTAGATTAGAATTAGGATTAGAGGTAGAATATGGATAGAATTAGAGGTAGAATAGGGTAAGGACTAGATTTAGAATAGGTTTAGGATTAGAGGTAGAATAGGGTTAGCATTATAGGTAGATTAGGGATAGGATTAGAGGTAGATTAGTATTAAAGGTAGAGGTAGATTAGGATTAGATGTAGATTAGGGATAGGATTATAGGTAGTATAGGGTTAGAATTAGAGATAGATTAGGGCTAGGATTATAGGTAGATTAGGGTTAGAATTAGAGGTAGTACAGAGTTAGGATTAGAGGTAGATTAGGGTTAGGAATAGAGGTATATTGCTGTTAGGATTAGAGGTAGAATAGCGTTTGGATTAGAGGTAGATTAGGGTTAGGATTAGAGGTAGATTAGGGTTAGGATTAGAGGTAGATTAGGATTAGGATTATGCTGCAATTTTGTTTAGGGTTAGATTAGTGTTGGTATGCAATTAGGGTGAGTGTTAGGTTTACATGGTTTCCCCTGATGTCCCCTGGCTGTCAGAGGAAACCTTCCTTCACTGGCATAAAAAGTGTACATACACCACTTTCCAGATGCATAATTCAGATCACTGGATCCTGTATATTTTTAAAAACTGTCTTACCCCATGCACCCATTAACAACCCAAACTTTTTACACGAGTATTATGAAGCTTTTCCATTTTTTTGTGCAGCACAAGGGAAGCACAGTTTAGATAAAAGCATAACATTCTGTTTTCTTATCACCTTAATTCATATTTTACACTGGTGAAATAAAGTTTGAGATATTCGATGTACAGGACAAAGAGCCTCTGCCACCATAGGCAAAAATCTTCTGTGCCTAATGCTGATAATAAACTTCACAATGTCTGTTATGCACATAGAAACAATCTTTGTTGCATATACAGTATTCTTCTGCTTTATCAACTTGTTTAATCTTTGAGTCACTATTGGATGTTGACCAGTAGGGGGCAGTACACCAATGGTTCTATCTGCAAGGAAAACTTCAGTTCATATAGGTTAAAAGTAAATGTTTGGTTGAGAGAAGACTGATTTTTAGAATGTAGATGGAATGTAGCAGTCTGTAACAGAAACACTGCAGTAGATTGGCATTAGAATTATCACTGGTAGAGGTTATACTTTTCAAATATAAAAAGGCCAGAGAATGACAATTAAAATCACCAGAAGCTGATTATGTTCATATACAGTCAGCAGACTATAGGATTTAATGATCCTAAGTGACAGGTCACAATGCAAAGCTGCAAAATGACACAAAGTATTAAGGGGCAAATGTAGAGTTGGTGATTTTGCATCCTGATAGTTAGCAGGAAAAGACATGCCCGTGGAAAAGCGCCAGATTGGCATCAGGGGTAACGTGTATATATAAGTATGTGTTTCTCACAGTTCAGAAATGCGTATTTTGCACACAAAAAAAGCACATATACATCCAAATCTAAATAACCCCCAAAATGTCACAGAGATAAAGTATCTACATAATAATTGGCTATGTCTGTGCACTAACATCTACCACTGCTGTGCATAAAGTGAAGGGCCAATGGGGAGTAAAAGACATGGCGTGGCATGGCGTGCCCAGGGATTGACTGAAAGATGGTGCAGCCGGAGTAAATATAGGGCAAAGGAGATGGAGAACCCATGACCAAGCGAATGACAGGATAAATATACTAGTAATATATAATAGCCAAAAGACTATAATATCTATATATCAGACTGGTGATTTTAACACTAGAATTTTTTATCAAACAGTGATAACTGATTCTTTCTTCCCCCTTCCCTTCTCTTCTCTCCCTTCTCTTCCCTCCCTTCCCATCTCTTCCCTCCCTTCCCTTCCCATCTCTTCCCTCCCTTCTCTTCCCTTCCTTCCCTTCTCTTCCCTCCCTTCCCATCCCATCTCTTCCCTCCCTTCCCTTGTCTTCCCTTCCATTCTATCCCTTCAATTTCCTTCTCTTCTCTTCCTTTGTCTTCCCTTCCCTCCGTTCCCTTCCCTTCTCTTCCCTCCCTTCCCTTCTCTTCCCTCCCTTCCCTTCCTTTCCCTTCCCTTCCCTTCTCTTCCCTTCCTTCCCTTCTCTTCCCTCCCTTCCCATCCCATCTCTTCCCTCCCTTCCCTTGTCTTCCCTTCCATTCTATCCCTTCAATTTCCTTCTCTTCTCTTCCTTTGTCTTCCCTTCTCTTCTTTCCATTCCCTTCTCTTCCCTCCCTTCCCTTCTCTTTCCTCCCTTCCCTTCCTTTCTCTTCTCTTCTCTTTCCTTCCCTTCTCTTCCCTTCCTTCCCTTCTCTTCCCTCCCTTCCCATCCCATCTCTTCCCTCCCTTCCCTTGTCTTCCCTTCCATTCTATCCCTTCCCTTTCCTTCTCTTCTCTTCCTTTGTCTTCCCTTCTCTTCTTTCCATTCCCTTCTCTTCCCTCCCTTCCCTTCTCTTTCCTCCCTTCCCTTCCTTTCTCTTCTCTTCTCTTTCCTTCCCTTCTCTTCCCTCCCTTCCCTTCTCTTCCCTACCATTCTCTTCCCTAACTTCCCTTTCTTCCCTTCCCGTCTCTTCCCTCCCTTCCCTTCTCTTCTCTTCCCTCCCTCCCTTCTCTTCCCTTCCCTTCTCTGCCCTCCATTCCCTTCTCTTCCCTCCCTTCCCTTCTATTCTCTTTCCTTCCTTCTCTTCCCTTGCCTTCTCTTCCCTCCTTTCCCTTCTCTTCCCTCCCTTCCCTTCTCTTCTCTTCTCTTCCCTTCCCTTCCCTTCTCTTCCCTTCCATTCTCTTCCCTTCTCGTCCCTCCCTTCTCTTCTCTTCCCTTCTCTGCCCTTTCTTCCCTTCTCTTCCCTCCCTTCCCTTCCCTTCTCTTCCCTTCCCTTCCCTTCTCCTCCCCTCCCTTCCCTTCTCTTCCCTTCCCTTCTCTCCCTCCCTTCCCTTCTCTTCTCTTCCTTCCCTCCCTTCTCTTTCCTTCCCTTCCTTCCCTCCATCCCTTCTCTTCCAATCCCTCCCTTCCCTTCTCATCCCTTCTCTTCCCACCCCTCCCTTCCCATCTCATCCCTCTCATCCCTTCTCTTCCCTCCCTTCCCATCCCATCTCTTCCCTCCCTTCTCTTCCCTTCACTTCTATCCCTTCCCTTCCCTTTCCTTCTGATCTGCTCTCTTCCTTTCTCTTCCCTTCTCTTCTTTCCATTCCCTTCTCTACCCTCCCTTCCCTTCTCTTCTCTTTCCTTTCCTTCTCTTCCCTCCCTTTCCTTCTCTTCCCTTCCCTTCTCTTCCCTCCCTTCCCTTCTCTTCCATTCCCTCCCTCCCTTCCCTTCTCTTCTCTCCCCCCCCTTCTCTTCCCTTCCCTTCTCTGCCCTTTCTTCCCTTCTCTTCCCTCCCTTCCCTTCCCTTCTCTTCCCTTCCCTTCCCTTCTCCTCCCTCCCTTCCCTTCTCTTCCCTTCCCTTCTCTTCCCTCCCTTCCCTTCTCTTCTCTTCCTTCCCTCCCTTCTCTTTCCTTCCCTTCTCTACCCTCCCTTCCCTTCTCTTCCCTCCCTTCCCTTCTCTTCTCTTCCCTCCCTCCCTTCTCTTCTCTTCCCTTCTCTTCCCTCCCTTCCCTTAATCTTCTTTTCACTCCCTTCTCTTCCATTCCCTTCTCATCCCTCCCTTCCCTTCTCTTCCCTACCTTCCCTTCCCTTCTCTTCTCTTCTCTTCACTTCTCTTCCCTACCTTCCCTTCCCTTCTCTTCCCTCCCTTCCCTTCTCTTCCCTCCCTTCCCATTCATCTCTTTACTCCCTTCTCTTCCCTTCCCTTCTCTTCCCTCCCTTCCCTTCTCTTCTCTTCCCTCCCTTCTCTTCCCTTCCCTTCTCTACCCTCCCTTCCCTTCCCTTCCCTCCCTTCCCTTCTCTTCTCTTCCCTTCCCTTCTCTTCCCTCCCTTCCCTTCTCTTCTTTTCCCTCCCTTCTCTTCCCTTCCCTTCCCTCTCTTCCCTTCTCTTCCCTCCCTCCCTTCCCTTCTCTTCCCTCCCTCCCCTTCTCTTCCCTCCCTTCCCATCCCATCTCTTCCCTCCCTTCCCTTCTCCTCCCTTCCCATCTATCCCTTCCCTTCCATTTCCCTCTGTTCTGCTCTCTTCCTTTCTATTCTCTTTTCTTCTTTCCATCCCCTTCTTTTCCCTCCCTTCCCTTCTCTTCTCTTCTCTTTCCTTCCCTTCCCTTCCCTCCCTACCTTCTCTTCCCTTCCCTTCTCTGCCCTCCCGTCCCTTCTCTTCCCTCCCTTCCCTTCCCTTCTCTTCCCTTCCCTTCTCCTCCCTCCCTTCCCTTCTCTTCCCTTCCATTCTCTTCCTCCCTTCCCTTCTCTTCTCTTCCTTTCCTCCCTTCTCTTCCCTTCCCTTCTCTGCCCTCCCTTCCCTTCTATTCCCTCCCTTCCCTTCTTGTCTCTTCTCTTCCCTCCCTCCCTCCCTTCTCTTCCCTTCCCTTCTCTTCCCTCCCTTCCCTTCTCTTCCCTCCCTCCCTTCTCTTACCTTCCCTTCTCTTCCCTCCCTTCCCTTCTCTTCTTTTCCCTCCCTTCTCGTCCCTTCCCTTGTCATCCCTCCCTTCCTTTCTCTTCCCTCCCTTCCCTTCTCTTCTCTTCCCTTCTCTGCCCTCCATTCCCTTCTCTTCCCTCCCTTCCCTTCCCTTCTATTCTCTTCCCTTCCTTCTCTTCCCTTGCCTTCTCTTCCCTCCTTTCCCTTCTCTTCCCTCCCTTCCCTTCTCTTCTCTTCTCTTCCCTTCTCTTCCCTTCCCTTCCCTTCCCTTCTCTTCCCTTCCATTCTCTTCCCTTCCCTTCTCATCCATCCCTTCTCTTCTCTTACCTCTCTCCCTTCTCTTCCCTTCCCTTCTCTTCCCTCCCTTCCCTTCTCTTCTTTTCTCTCCCTTCTCTTCCCTTCCCTTCCCTTTCTCTTCCCTCCCTTCCCTTCTCTTCCATCCCTCCCTTCCCTTCTCTTCCCTTCTCTTCCCTCCCCTCCCTTCCCTTCTCTTCCCTCTCTTCCCTTCTCTTCCCTCCCTTCCCATCCCATCTCTTCCCTCCCTTCTCTTCCCTTCGCTTCTATCCCTTCCCTTCCCTTTCCTTCTGTTCTGCTCTCTTCCTTTCTCTTCCCTTCTCTTCTTTCCATTCCCCTTCTCTACCCTCCCTTCCCTTCTCTTCTCTTTCCTTCCCTTCTCTTCCCTCCCTTTCCTTCTCTTCCCTTCCCTTCTCTTCCCTCCCTTCCATTCTCTTCCATTCCCTTCCCTCCCTTCCCTTCTCTTCTCTCCCCCCTCCCTTCTCTTCCTTCCCTTCTCTGCCCTTTCTTCCCTTCACTTCCCTCCCTTCCCTTCTCTTCCCTTCCCTTCTCTTCCCTCCCTTCCCTTCTCTTCTCTTCCTTCCCTCCCTTCTCTTTCCTTCCTTCTCTGCCCTCCCTTCCCTTCTCTTCCCTCCCTTCCATTCTCTTCTCTTCCCTCCCTCCCTTCTCTTCCCTTCCTTCTCTTCCCCTCCCTTCCCTTATCTTCTTTTCACTCCCTTCTCTTCCATTCCCTTCTCATCCCTCCCATCCCTTCTCTTCCCTCCCTTCCCTTCCCTTCTCTTCTCTTCTCTTCACTTCTCTTCCCTACCTTCCCTTCCCTTCTCTTCCCTCCCTTCCCTTCTCTTCCCTCCCTTCCCATTCCATCTCTTTACTCCCTTCTCTTCCCTTCCCTTCTCTTCCCTCCCTTCCCTTCTCTTCTCTTCCCTCCCTCCCTCCCTTCTCTTCCCTTCCCTTCTCTACCCTCCCTTCCCTTCTCTTCCCTCCCTTCCCTTCTCTTCTCTTCCCTTCCCTTCTCTTCCCTCCCTTCCCTTCTCTTCTTTTCCCTCCCTTCTCTTCCCTTCCCTTCCCTACCTTCCCCTTCTCTTCCCTCCCTCCCTTCCCTTCTCTTCACTTCTCTTCCCTCCCTTCCCTTCCCTTCTCTTCCCTCCCTCCCCTTCTCTTCCCTCCCTTCCCATCCCATCTCTTCCCTCCCTTCCCTTCTCCTCCCTTCCCTTCTATCCCTTCCCTTCCATTTCCTTCTGTTCTGCTCTCTTCCTTTCTATTCTCTTTTCTTTCCATCCTCTTTTTTTCCCTCCCTTCCCTTCTCTTCTCTTTCCTTCCCTTCCCTTCCCTCCCTACCTTCTCTTCCCTTCCCTTCTCTGCCCTCCCGTCCCTTCTCTTCCCTCCCTTCCCTTCCCTTCTCTTCCCTTCCCTTCTCCTCCCTCCCTTCCCTTCTCTTCCCTTCCATTCTCTTCCCTCCCTTCCCTTCTCTTCTCTTCCTTTCCTCCCTTCTCTTACCTTCCCTTCTCTGCCCTCCCTTCCCTTCTCTTCCCTCCCTTCCCTTCTTGTCTCCTCTTCCCTCCCTTCTCTTCCCTTCCCTTCTCTTCGCTCCCTTCCCTTATCTTCCCTCCCTCCCTTCTCTTACCTTCCCTTCTCTTCCCTCCCTTCCCTTCTCTTCTTTTCCCTCCCTTCTCTTCCCTTCCCTTGTCATCCCTCCCTTCCTTTCTCTTCCCTCCCTTCCCTTCTCTTCTCTTCTCTTCCCTTCTCTTCCCTCCCTTCCCTTCTCTTCCCTCCCTTCCCATTCCATCTCTTCCCTCCCTTCCCTTCTCTTCCCTTCCCTTCTATCCCTTCCCTTTCCTTCTGTTCTGCTCTCTTCCTTTATTTTCCCTTCTCTGATTTCCATTCCCTTCTCTTCCTTC